>JARHVA010002005.1:0-395000 GCA_037957365.1 Torreya grandis | reverse complement strand
GTAGCAAATGATGCTTTATCTTATTTTTTAGTGTCAGAATTTATTGACAAATTTGCAAAAAAAAAAATTTCATGGTTTAGAGAATTTGTTGAAAGACATGGATGATTAAGATATCTAATGGCTAATTTCAAATTAGTCAGTTCGAGGTGTTGAAAATTCATCAAATTAGGTGTCTCTCTAGAGGAAAGGTCATGGAAAGGCTTGTCAAACTCATGCCTATCTTGTTGAAAGATGGGGAGTTAGAAGATTAAGAAATGTATGATTTGGCAAGAATTTTTCAAGTATAATTTTGCATCTATTTCCTTGCAAACTTACTTATTGATTTAAATAAGTTGAGTACAAAGTTTAAAAATAACCATGCTGACATTACATCCATTGGCACTACCTTAGATATTACTATTGAGATTCTTCATAGGAGATTTCAAAGAGACATATTTGGGGCAGGTACAATACATATTTCATATTTTTTTAATAGAGCATAAGGAGGAACTCTTGAGTTTTTAGATGGAGCAGGTATAATACATATACATCCATTAAGAATTGAGAGCTTGCCTAACTCACAAATATTAGGGACACTAGATGATTGCATTGAATTAGGGAAAACTTTTATAATGAAGGTTATTGATTCTCTAGATGCAAGGTTCACAGATTTACCTATATTTAATGATATTATGTTTTTCATTCCTCGTAATTATTATGATGAGGTAGATTATAGAGACTATCAAAAAAAAGATGGTTAACATATTTATGTGAAAAATTTAGTGTTGGGAACTCACCTATTGTAGATACTATCATATGTTTAGGTGAGAATGGATGAATTTATTTGTACTATTTATAAATTATACATTAAAAAAATATGTTTGGACCATGGGATATTTTTGGAGGTGAACCTAAATGGTTTGAAAGGTTTTCATGTTTAATGTAGCTATGACAATATATTATTATTATTCTAGCGAGTATGATAGTATGTGAAAAATGTTTCTCAAAGTTAAACATGATAAACAATGATGATCAATCTAGACCTTCTTTGAAAACATTGGATATGTTAATATTTTTTTCTCTTTGTGTACGTCATGCTCTAAATAAGGTAGATTGAAATTCTATTTATGATTAATAGAAGCATATAAAGGTACAAAGGCCTCTTCCTCTAGACTAATAGATCCATAACTACAACATTTTAGAATAGAATAATATAAGAAAACAAAAAACTTTACAATAGTTGTAGTATCAAAAGGAAACTTCTAAATAGAAGTTGAAACCAGTAGTATAAGTTAAATAAATATATATTTCATTTGTGTGATTGAATCACTCTCCAACAAATTGGAATCCTAGTTTATATACTTCATAATTTTAGTGAGTAGCATTATTTAAGTGAAGTGAAAGTTGATTAAAATTGATTTTAATATCAATTAATACTATTTATAATCATTAATATAGAATTTACAATTATGTGTTTTATTACTGGACTATAAACAAGGACTATTAATTCTCTTTTTGTTGGATTGGATGCAAATGTAAAAGTAATGAGTTAGGTTAGTTTTGGAAGTTTATTGTGCACTAGCGAAGGTGGTCTATACAAGTAAAAATAAAATCATGATGTTATTCTACATCATTTTTTTAGTTTTATTTGTATGCACTAAGTTGGCTACTGCATTCCTACTTCTATCTCCAACTGATGGTTGGGGTGGGTAGGGATACCTTATTACCCACTAATGGATGGGCTCAAGTTTTTGTAATCTATTTTTACCTTTTTTCAATCTAAGTCCTCTATCCTATACTTTTATTTGACTATTGGTATGGATAGTTATGTTTTGTAATTAATTTCCATTGGCTTGAATGGAAAGAAGGTGGCAATGAAAAATGAATAAAACACCATGAAACACCAATTTTAAAGGCATGGCACAATTGGGTCACCTAAACCTGTAGGCTAATACCAAATTCATTAAATTTACTATGAGATTAGTAATTACAATGAGATTTTTTTAATATATTTACAATACTAATTCAACAATAAGGGCATTAGCAGAACATGTTCATAGTTCATTAATAACAAATATAAAAATGTAAACATTGTATTAATGATTATAAATTATTTTAACTAATATTTTTATATGTATTTGTAAGACTAATTTAAATTGAGATTAAAGTTGGTAATTATTAAAGTTTAAAATTATAGTGAGATTAGTTTTATATATTTATTTTACTAATTCAACAAGAAGAGAATTAGCATTTACATTTATATTTGGCAATTAATTTATTTTTGACATTGAATATTTAAATGTTATTTAAAATTGTTTATAATCATTAATAAAACATTTACATTTATATGTTTTTTATTAATAGACTATAAATAAGTACTGATAATTCCCTTGTTGGATTGGGTGGTAGGTGTAGATGTAACAATAATGAGCTAGGTCAGTTTTGGAAGTTTGTTTTGCACTGGAAAAGGCAACATATATAGGTAAAAAAAACATGATGTTATTTTGCATCATATTTTTTGTTTTATTTGTATGCTCCAAGTTTGCTATTTCATTCCTACTTCCATCTCCAACCGATGGTTGAGGTGGGTAGGGATTGTATACCCACTTATGGATGGGCTCAAGAGGTGCATGGACTAGGTCTTGACATACAAAATAATTATCATGAAATGAACAAACTAGATATGGAAGTTATGAATATTTGAATTGATATTTTAAGTGTAACATTGCATACTTAGATCTTGTTCAATCCAGTTCTATGATTTAAATGTTTTATTTTATCTTGTTATTAGAAAATAGAAGTACATTTGATTTGTATAAAGTAAGATGTTATGAATTATGATTGTTGTACCCTTTTGGGTGAATGCTATAATTTCATTGAATAAATTTTGTAGGTTGTATTTTCAAAAATTTATTAAGTATTTTATTTTTGTGTTTGAATCATTTCATAATAAATTGAAATAAAAGTTTATTTACTTCATAATTTTAATGACATGTGTAAAAAATTTACTCTTTTCAATCGAAAGGAATATAAATTTACACTTGTCAATTGAAGGGCATTTAAATTTACACTTGTCAATCGAAGGGAAACTAGTTTTACAAATTTTCATCACTGAAGGGATGGATGCATAAATACCCTTCAGCTTGAAATGAAGGTTATCCCTTTAAATTTTATCATTATCCCTGACCCCATCCTAGTCCCTAGACTGCTATTTTTGATTGATTTGCCAATCCCAATTGACAACAATGCCATTATCCAAATTGCTAAATTCTAATGATGGGCAGTTTTGAAGTCAACCTTTCTTTTGGCATTTTAATAATGATCTAACCCTTTCGTAGTTGACAATCACTTTTTATTTATCTTTATTTTTATGTTTAATTTCTTAAGGCTTTTGAGATGGATTGGAATCCCTTTGATAGGCTGTGACAGGTTCAAATTTGGACCCTATATGGGGGCCAAGAATAGCTAATGCATACTATTGTCTACATGTTTCTCCTAAAAAGTGCACAACTATAATTTATGATAGATTGTGTATAGATACTTGTTTGTAAGTGTTGTAACTTGTATTTAACTTATAAAATATCTAAAAATCATAAATAAATAGTAAATATCATATGGTGTGGCTATATGTATAATTAATTATGTTAAATTTTAACCAATAATTACAATATAGGTTAGGATGGTGAAGCTGCCAATTATGCAGGTTGGGAGGTACTCATCACTAATCTTGAAAATAATAATGTTGGTTAAACTATTTACATCTTGAAAAAAAATTCTCTTTGAAGTTATTCCATTGAAACTAATGTTGGTTTTAGATGGACATTACCACACATTCGCTCTTTCATTAGCTTTTAAAAAAAGTCTCATAATATAAACTAATTAAATTAAGAGGAAATAATTGTATTGGATAGAAGGTGTAGAAGACTCTTCATTAGAGTGGTTTTAGTTCAAGAAAATGGATCTCTTAATATAAATCCCAATACCATCCAACCATTTTGATTGTTATCTTGTATAATTAAAGACATAAGCACGATATATCTAGGTATAGTGGGAATGAACATTACAATATCTATGTTGTCACAAGTAGGTAAATTCCATCGAGATGATATAACAATAGAATTATAAGTATATTTCATAACATCAAATTATTTGCTAAGGAGGGGTAGAAAGGTGATTTCATGAACAAATCCAATGTTTCCTCAGTCTTAGTGGAGGAGAGCCTTGTGGCAAGATATTAGGACAAAATTTTCTCATGTCAAAATGAGCACTTCTCAATGGTTGATTAATTTCTATGAGCACTAAAATTCTAGGACCACATCTTCACTAGTGTTTAAATCTTAAATAAGATAGAGATGAGCACAAAAAAATATTAAAATAACTATTGTAATATAGTCTCATTAGTAAAGATATAAGAACTCATAGTTTTCTAAAGCTGAAAAATACCATTGAATAATGTCACCAAAAAATGCCACCATCCAGGTGATGGGCTTTAAATGGAAAGGTCAATAAGGCTATGGATCCACTACCAAGCACTCTGGGATAGAGGGAAATTATAGATCATGGGTTTTAAATTCATTGGTATGCTACTAGATCAACATTTAAGATGAGCAATACTACTATGGTGGACTATTTATCCTAAGAGAATCCTTTAATATAACAAACACTACAAAAAATGACCAAGCAAGGGCTTAATATTAGCATACAATTTTTTCTAAAGATGGAAAATCCATGTCTAGGGGGTAAATTTTAAACTCTAATGTCTATTTAACATTTTAATAGATCGTTTAACTCTAAATTTATATATGTGGGGGTATCTAATGTTAAGAGGATTAGATTAGCTTTTACACAAGGTTGGTTATCTAACTTAATAAGTGTAGAAACATCATTCAATAACTTTCCTATCTAAACAACAATAAAAAGTGAATATATCCAGTGACATATAAACTTAACCAAAAATCATAAATTGACCCAATTTACCCACATAATTATCATTTTATCTAAAATCATAACACATCACTGATTGGGGAAATGGATTGTATCATAATATTAATCTCATCTAACTCATCTCAAATCAAATTCACCCTCTAAAAATGTTATTACAAGGTAATTAAATGAATATTTTATTAACAAATGAACATTTCAAGTACACCATTCTTCTAATAATTAATCATTCCCACTTAATCAAGTCCAATCTTCCTCTAATAAGAAATTCTATGACTTTTTGAATTTTGCATTTTTCCTAAATCAAATTACATTATATCCTCATCTAATGACATCATAAGTAGAATTAAATGGGAAAGGGAAGGTGAAATCAGACTCTTACACCATTCTTACACACTCTTTCTCTTACACCTCTCTTACACACTCCAAGAGAATCAATTTCTACATTTTCCTTCCAAATCCATTTCAAACATCAAAAAGGCCTTAATTTGGGTCCCATACACACTTCATGTGTGTAATCATGATTTTTAGGACTCCTTGTTCACCATTTATCTTGATCTTAGATCAATGTTTCACATTTAAAACAAGAGTTTATAGATTGATTCTTTTACCTCCATTATGGACAAGCTCTTTTAAATTAAACTTACCGTGGGAAAATCACATTAAAGCTTCAACCTTTCTCAAACCATTATTAAACCAAGAAAAACAAAGACAAAGCCTCAAGTGGATGTCAAAGATAAATTTTTCACATGTGTGGAGTCATCATTGTTAAATATTCTAGTTCACGAGATGACCTCAACCCTCTTCAAAGTTGTTAACAAGTGGGGTCTTGAAGGAGGGTAATTATTTGTATTTTTATCTATTTGATTCTTAGTTTTCTAATATTAGCTTACCCTAGGGAATAGGCTTAGGGTGTTAATTTATTTAGTTGTTTTGGATTTCATTTATTAATAGCTAGCTAACCCCCTTTGGATTCATTTTTAGATAATGGTATACCCGATGGGAATCCTACGCACCCCAAAAACATTATAAGGTCCTCTTAATCCTTTTGAATGGAGGACTTAAACTATAAATTGACTAAATTCTCATCATTTTTGTTCCCAAACTTGAAAAAATCCATTATAGGTGAAATCAATAGTTTCACCTAGAGCATTGGTAGTTTTACTACCTCAAAATTGGTGGTTTCACTACAAAATCAGTGGTTTTGCTTTTTATTTTAGTCTTTCCTATGATTTGTAGGATGTCCTAGTCAACAATTTTGCCTCAACATTTTCATCAATTTCTTCAGTGATTTTTCCCTATTTTTTGGTGGTATCACATCTACAAATTGGCAGTTTCATCTTCAGAATCAGTAATTTCACCTTGTGTTAAAAAATCTAGGAGTTAAAAAAACTTGATTTCAACTTCTTCATTGGTCTAAAATTCAATTTTCAAACTACTAATTACTTTTGTTGTAGGACCTTGACCAAAAATCAGGCTTTAGACTAAAAACACACTAATTATTCTCTTCAAAATAATTAGATTTGGCCTTAAGAAGAATTCAGACTTCAATTTAAGTTTTAAAAGCAATTTGTTACTTAGTCATTTCCCTTCTTTATTTCATTTTTTTTACTTCTTGAAAGTTGTGAGTGTCTTTTGAGTTTTTTTTGTGCATATGCTCTCCCCTTTAATTTGACCTATAAACATAAGGTTCTTATTTGTTTTTAGCTTAAATATTTGCCTATTATGCTCTTCAATTTCCCTTTTGGGGAAATCCTATGAATCAGAAAGATAATACCTTACTTTTACTTTTCACTATGTAGGGTGGATTTCATCACCTTCTTTTTAGTGATTTGTGTGTTATGACTAGAATTTCATCCCCCATCATCCATATGAACTTTGTTTATTTGACAAGGTATATAAATAAAGGCAATATCAGTGGTGTTTTAGTTGAAATGTATTTTGAAGCTTGATTTTACTAGTAGTACTTCACTAAAACCCTACTAATAAAGTGGTCATGAAGGAACAAGACCCTTTAGTGAATGGCTTATTAAATATTGACATGCAACTGATATATTTTTATTCTTATGCACTATAAGATATATTAGGACCATATATAAATCTAATTAAAACTATAAGACCTTATTTTTCCATGGAACATTTATTGATACAGGGGTGCAAAGGTAACAATCCCTAAGATTGCCTTATTCATATAGACCTTTTGAGAGAAGGGTGGGATTAAAACACCATGAATAAATACATTAATTATTTAAAGAATATTAATCCTTATACTCCTCTCTCAAGGAGAGTATATCGAAGGTTCAAGTGAGTGTGATATGAAACCGTGTCCATTATTAGAATTGATTTGTAATTCTTGTATGTTAATACTTGATTGTTATATTAAAACATAGTTAATATTTGAAATATAGTCAAACAAATCAAATTAAAAATTCACAATGTATTACATACACATCTACATAAAAATGTGCTACTTTGTCAAAAAAATTGATCAAAAATTAATTGTGTCACATCAAGCTTTGTCTAAAATACCTACCATTCTTATTTAAAACACATTTTTAGGCTATCTAATTTATATTTATAGTCTAAAATACAATTTCAAACCAATTCAAGACAAATTTTATAATCTCTTGTTCAAATTGTGTCATTGTGTCATCCATATTATTCCAGACCTAGTTCAAAGCCAAGTTTTGTTTCTAGATCAACCTTCCTTCCAATATGAACACCAATTTTTCAAGGCAAATCCTTTAAAATTCTAGACCAAGTACAAATTATCTATAAAATCAAACATTGAACACTTTCCTTTGAAAAATTTATACCAACAAATTATGCATACCTTTTGCAAGCACATTTAATTCACCATATCGTTATTTTTTCAACCATTTATGGTGACATCTCTTAAAATAAGACATTTCCATTTTTTATTAACACAACAAAGATGTATTACTTCAAAACATTCCCAAGTGATATTTTAAGTGTAGTCACATAACCTATCAAAGAAGATTCTAAGTTATCCAAGCATCTTTCAAAATGAATAACATAAGCCTAAACATGACTAATACACTCATAGTGGGGATATTTCCAACCACTCTTTTAGTGAGGAAGTGATATAAAACCCATATGGGTATGAAAAATATGATGAAAATGATATCAATCAATAATACCTTCTAGGTGTACTCCCTAGTGCTAATCTTGAATAAAATCAACAATATATCATGGATATGACATCTAATATTGAATATGGATAAGATTAATTTACATAACTCTTTGATAACAAGGATAAATATTTCGTTAGATTATTATAAATGGGTGAAAATTATCCCTATAATTTACATAGAATATTTATGTTATTTAGTTAGATCTCGTAAAGATGCACCTATTGCATTATTAGACAATCAAGAAACTTGTAGATAAGATAAAACTTTTATACTAGATCATGATCAAGATTTTGTATTGTCCAACAAAGGAAATTATAAACTCATTGAATAATATTATCAAATCCAACTTATTGCTTCTCAAATAAAATAGGTTAATCTACTCTTGATAACTCTTTATCTATATTAGACAATCGAAATCCATCACTATTAGATCTAAATCCTTCAATAACATAGCCATTAGATTTATAAACCTATCCCATGCTTAACCTAGATCCATTTTCTAGCACCACATTAGTTACATATTTGTTTAGCAAACTTATATCTAAAAATAATCTAGTAACAAATCCTACTTGGACTCTCCCTAAAAACATTTCCCAGTATGTGATTGATAACTTTTAAATAGGGTGCCTCATCCCACATCAAGTGACCTTTGGACACATCAAATTATTCCTCCAAATTTCTAAAATACCATTTCTCAAAACATTCCAAATATTTTATAATAACACATTATAACCACACCTAATCCATAAAAACATGTTACAAGTACCCCTCCCCCAAAGTAGGTTGCATGCACTAATCCACCACTTTAATATGTGGAAAATAATACCCCACCTCACTAGGTGGTCAACAATATCCCCTTATAACTAGTGTTGACTAATTATCAAAAAAAATTGACTAATCCAAAATGTATGACTATTATTTAACCATTTTCCACTTCTATCCAAAAATATGCCTCTTCGAGCTAATAACACATTCCTTCTAAAAAAAAAATAGATTCCCCTTATGTAATAGATTTATATAAATAAAAACTAGATTCCCCTCCAATCCTAAAATGTCTCATAGAATACATAGTAAAACATTCTTTTGCTTAGGCCTCAGTTCCCTCCAAATCAATACCACACTCAATAATGAGTACCTTACCAAAAAGATCTCCCCTATCAACACTAAAAGTCTAATAAAAAAGTGAATATTCTCAATAGAACCAATTGCATATGGATTCCCAAATATTATATACCACCTTTGTATATGGGTCAAGGTAGTTTACCTTTGAATTACCAATAAAATGTACCCACTCCCTTCACTCCAGTCCTAATTTTTATGATTTAAAGGAAGTTAAAGATGCAGTTTCATCCATTCAAGTAGGAAATTAGAATAATAAATTTAAACTAGATGACCTATTTTATTATCCATTTGATATGATCTATCTTCACTTACCCTTCCCCTATCATTTTGAGATGCCTAATTTTTATAAATACAAAGGGAAAGGTGATTTCAAGGAACATCTAAAAGAGTTATTTGTTGCATGTAAAGAGTTTTTATATAACATTGTGTACTTACATTTCTATTTTCCCAATAGTTTGGATGGGTAATCCTTATATTGTGTTTCTTAGTCTACATAAGAACTCCATTGACAACTTTGATGACTAGTTAGATAAATTCATGAAACATTTATTATATAATGTAGAGAATAAAGTAACCATGGTTTACATATGGCATGATAAACATAAAAGAGAAATAGTTTTTCCATATATTTATAATGGTGGTGCTTAGTGGCTAGCTGATTACTGCATAATCTCCTAAAAATAATTGGACGTAAGTTTTACTACCAATTTACAACTAGACATTACTAATAGTCTTAGAATTCATTGTGCCAACACATTAAATAATATCATTAATAATTTATTATAGGTTGATCAAAACCAAACATCAAACAAGGCTCACACATAAACTCCTACAAAAGTGTAGGCAAGTACATAGGAGAAGCTTAAAATATCTGACAATATTATAAATTTTGTAGGAGATGTGGCGATTAAATCCTAATATGTGAAAATGGTGCAACCACCACCTATTCAAGTAAAGCCACCTACTAAATATCTCACTTTACAAAGACCCCATCCAAGAAGAGGCCATTATCACAATAGAGTTTTTAGTGATCTTGGTTAGCCTATAGAGATGGTTTTCCATAATCTAGTTTTAACTAACATGATCTTTTGGCTAGTACAAAAACCATTATCATTAGTCCAACCTAAATAGGATTGGTACAAGGAGCATTATTTCTATAACTATCATTGAGTTAAAGGTCACTCCATTCACAAGCATATATAGCTTCATTATCTCATCCAATATTTTCTTAAAAGTGGTGAAATAAAGTTGTAAAATGTGGCCAAGACATCTAATCATAAATTAGATATCTATCAAAACCTTTTTCCACAACATAACCCTAACAATAATCAAGGAAAAAATCACCATGATGTTAATAATCAGAACCAAAACATACCTCATAACAATTAGAATTAAAGACCAAATCAAAAGTAACAAAACTAAACTAAATATCAAGATATACATTCCAATAAAGTTATCTATAGTAATATCCTTTAAAACCATGAAAATTTCATTGGTTTCATTATTATTAGAGATATAGCCACCATTATTATCATCCCTAATCAAGTTGCTAATAGTATGCGGTGACCTTCATCATCTATTCTAGGACCTACACCTCCATATATTAGTAACATTCCTTTGTGTTACAATGACTTGAATTCTAGCCAACAACTAAGGTTTCTCATTCTAGGATATTATTGACCTTATTCTAATTATGGTAACCCCTAACCAATTAGAGGTTCAAAATTTGGAACTTGATGTTCTAAGGCTACCATTCAAGGTCTTATTCTTTATTCCTCTAAAAATCCTATTCAAGGCCTTTTACCTCAATAATAAAATCTGATTGTGCATGATAGTGATAAACCTTATGATATTATGTAATAAATATAAAAGGTATTGTTCCATATTTATATTTTAGATCTTTTGTGTCATCTAATCTTCACAAGATCATATTAAATGACCTTTTGAACCAATCCAAGGTCTTAAGTGGCATTGCTCCTAAAAATTACAAACACTTATAAGTCATTTAGCTTTGTGCCAATAATGTAATTTTCATCAAACTAACATTTCATCCCTTGAATATTTTCATAATAATCCACTTTATATTGAAGTAGTCATTCCCTAACATAAGATTAAATGAGTCTTCATAACAATGGATTTGGGCTAAATATTGTAACTTTGAAGCTGGTCAAGCACATAAGATACACATTGATAGATATTCAACCTGATACCATTACTATCAAATCAAATTATAATGACTAGCATAAATCACAAGTCACCATCTATTTCCCTATTATCATTGGGCTTCTAACCCATGATATACTTTTCCATGTTATTAACTTAGAAATGTCATAAAAGTTAATCCTTGGGTGACCTTGGATTCATGAAGTATGTATAATAAATTCTACCTTGAATAAGTGTATCATTTCCCCATTATTGATTATAAATCACCATTCATAGTGATCTACAGCCATATAACTTTTTCTTCTGCTTCTCCAATCAATAATAACATTAGGGGAAATAAAGAGTAGTATATTACTTAAGTATAACATTAGTAGCATATGAACATAATTATATGCCCATAAAAAAATCTTATTTAGCTATGGTGTTTACATCCCATAGGTTGTGACATCACATGCTCAATCATAAAACCATTGTCATTTCCAAAGTGGACCCACTCAAATGCCTACTTTTTAAGGTTTCCTTGACTAGTCATATGGATAAATGCATAATGATATTGAGTGATTTTAAGGTCAAATATGTACATTAGATGGCCATTAAGGGGAAATTAATTACATAACAACTTTTAAAATCACCTTATCAGATACCAAGCCACTCATTTTCAATTTCCTTGATGAATCAATCATGAATTTAGGTTAAAATTCTTCTAAGCCACAACACTAGATGCTCCGATTTGATGGTTCCTACACTTATTTTAGATCTAGAGTTAACATTTTCTTCATAACACTTCAAGGATATCTTATGCCCAAAACATTCCATATTGGTTTCAATAGTACCAACAACATATCAGAGTATGAAGCACTCTTTGTAGGTATTTATCTAGTGGTATAATAGAATATCAAGCATTTACATGTTTAAGGATATTCCCTACTTATTATTAACTAGGTAATATATAAATACTAAATCAAGGATGATAAGTTTATTACTTAAAAAAACATGGTACACACTCTCAATAAGAACTTTGAAGACGTTATTAAATCTAATTTTTACATTAGTGAATCTGAGTATTTACGGAGAGAGGTAAATAGTAAGTTTGATATCTACCTAAAGGTAAATAGTAATTAGTTGTTAGCAACCATATGGTTAATATGGTAAGTTAGAATATTATATTTTTGTGATATATTTTTAATGGTTATAATAATATATCATAAATAGTGTGTGCTTAATTAGAGGGATTTGAGTGAGTGAAAATATGGGATAAGTTATAGGAATAATATTCCTATATATTTTTACTGTGTCTCAAGTGTGTATTTAATGAACATAGTGCATAATATATTTTTGTTAAAATAATTCTTTGTGTATTTAGATTTTCATGTGTTAATTATATTTTTTGATCTCCTCCAATTCTCAATAGTGGTATCAAAGTGGAAAAATCCAAATGAGAGTCCTATGAAGTTTTTTATATTTATATGTCAAAATTATGGATCATGTAACTTTATAGATCCATGCTTCAAATATTTGAAAATGAAGGTATTGTTAGTCTAAGATGAGTTATAAGTGATCAATTTGATTTACTTGTACAATATGAATTTGCATATCATCAAATATTTATGCAAAGAGGCTCCCAAGAAATCTTGTTGTAATCTTTTAAATTAATGTGTTATGTGTGTAGTTGTTTGAGCCTTCACTAATGCATGTGGATGACTAAATCATGTATCACCTACATAAAAAAAAATTCCTTATCAAATTGATATCAAATTACATGTGGAAACTACAATAGTAAAGATAGAAGTTTTTAATTAAAATTCTATGCACTACTTATTTTTAATTCCATTTGGCATCAGCTTCTGTCTTCTTTCAAGACTAGTGAAGAAGTATTTTTGGGAGGATGAAACATAGAAATACAGATAGAAGAGATTTGAAAGGCATTATTTATAAGTGAAATGTTATAAAGAGGAATTTATAATTGTCTGTAAAAGTGATATGAGGAGGCTACAAGAATTTTATTATTAAATATATATCATGTGTTCTCTTAATATTGTGTGAAACCATTTAAGATCTATCTATGCCATGATATCTGGTTCAAAAGCATCTATCATTGAATATTTTTCCATCCATCCTAATTTATAACTTGTCAACCATTATTGGCTCCTCTAAAGTATTATACATGTAGAAAATGTCTCTCTAACTATGAGAAAGAAGTCTATTTTGTATGACTATGTCTCTCCATACAAAATCAAATAAAAATAGCAAATATATATGCTAGCCAACCTAGGCATTCTCATGAATTAAAGTTGTTTAAAGAACTTCAATTACACTTGCCTTATACATTTGATCCTTCTCTCTTTGTTAAATGAGTAGAAGTGTCAATTTAGTTTGTATCTTGGATCAGTTGCCACATGGCCCATGCACTGTTATTGCAAGCTATCATAATTACTAAACATACAGTATTCAAATGTTGTACCTTTTTTTTATTAGTCTCTTTCATTTATTTATAATATCTTAATTTGTGTCATAGATGATGTTATCCAAAATCCTTAATGTCATGTTTATAAGTCAACATAGTTTTATTTTTTATTAGATGTTAAATTTAACATATAAGTTTACTTTGGGTCATAATTGTCAAAATGTTAAAAGTAATATACTTTGTCAATATATGTTAAAAATTAATTCAATAGTACATTCTAATATTGTTATCGATTATATTCAAAATTAGTATGTTTTTGTCAATAGTCTAATTGAGTCTTATTTAGATGAATTAGATTAATGTCATTTTTGAGTCATTTTTTAAAGTATTATCCAAAAAAAGGTCAAAATTAAAAATGGGTCAAAAGTGTCAGTCATTAACTATGTTTATTTTTTGTTGAAAGTTAAGTTGTCAAAATAGTTAATTTTTAAAACTATCTAGTGTGTCGTCATTTATAAAATTAATTTATGTATGTCAGTCATTAGAAGTCAAAACCTTTGTTGTATGAACACATTTTCACTTGTACACAATATATGAAAAATGATGGGGTTGCAATTTCTATAGAAATAATCAATACAGAACCTACTAAAACCATCAAAACTTTATAGACACATCAATTGAGTAAGTTGTATCATATACTGGAGGTAGGATGATACATAGAGGATAGAGGTCTTTCAGTGACCTCAAATTAGTCACCAACGATGGGGTGATAGTTTGTGTGTGTGTTTTTCATTTCTATTATGTGTTTTTTAGAATAAGAATAGAATAATATGCATGTTCAAATAATGTAATCTATGTAAAATTACAAACATAATTCCCTGATGTGAAGACATTGCGAAAGAATAGAAAACACCAATGTACTTCAGTTCATTGATCTTAAAAGGGTTTGTGGTAGAAATATAGAAAACCACAAGATGTGAACACTATTTTGGTAATAGTTATGAGACAAGGTACTACAAAGATCCCATGAATGACTTATTTATTTATGCATATGAGCCTCAGTGACACGTCCATTATGGTTACATAATGTAAATTTGATGTGTTCCTTTGCATATAGTGGTCATGTACAACAAGATTACATCATTAATATGTAGACCTAAGAGTATTTGATGGTATATAGTAATGTTCATTCCAATTCTTGGAGGTAGATGGTTTTTTTGTTCACATGAAAGTTTGTGGTAAGCCTATAAAACCATAGGAGGAGTTAAGATCTTTTTGTATCAAGGTCATTAGCCAAATAGGGAATGCTACAATGGGTGAGCATACTATATACAAGAGTGTGAATATTTTTTCACCATATAAAAACTATGGGGGGAATGTTTGGAAATCTAGCTTTTACATTAGTGAATACAAGTATTTACAGAGAGATAAATAGTAAGTTTGATATTTACTGAAAGGTAAATAGTAATTATTTTTTAGTAACCATATGGTTAATATGGTAAGTTATAATATTATATTATTGTGATATATTTTTAATGGTTATAACAATATATCATAAATAGTGTGTGCTTAATTAGAGGGATTTGGGTGAGATAAAATAGGGGAGAAGTTATAGGAAGAATATTCTTATATATTTGTATTATGTCCTGAATGTTTATTTAATGAATTTGTGTTAAAATAATTGTCTATGTATTGATCTTCACATGTGTTAATTCTATGTTCGACTCTCCTCTAATTCTTAATAAAACACATCTAATTTTAACATATCTCAAGGGATATTAAAATCAATATAGATATAATGGTGATAGTCGGTTCATTAATAATAATCATTGATCATGTTACATATCTCATGGAATTTCAACATATGAAATGGTATGTGAAGTTGTTGGTCCAACTTAGATTTATAATATAATATATACTTACCTTTGTGCCTACATTCCCCCTCTTAACCTATCCCAAAATAAAAATAAATCTTTACTCACAATTCCTTTCGTTATACCATATTCATTGTCACACTCTATCATAGGGGATATGGTGGAACTCCACTTCATTATTTATCTTTGAAAAATTATAGATTATCACTTTAAAAATTACACAAATGGATTTACACATCCCACATTAGTGGCATGGTCCTTACAAAGAATCAACTATGTACAGGGTATTATTGGCCCACTATGGAAGGTGATGCATGTGCCTATGTAAAGAAGTGTGTACCTTATCATAAGTATGATAATCTCATTCATGATCTAGCCTAATAACTTCATGAAATCACTATGCCATGGTCATTTTTCACATGGGGAACCAATCTCATAGATAAAATCAATCATAATTTTTTATATGGCCATAAACATTTCCTCACTAAAACCAAATATTTTACAAGATGGGTTGAAGACATTACCATAAGTTATATAACAGGGAAGTAGATTTCCAAATTCATATTAAACCACCACATTTTCCACTTTGTAATTCCATCTAACCTCATTTCTAATAGTAATATCTCCTTTAAAAATAAGGACATCAAAACCCTCTGTGTCAAATATCATATCAATCAATGATTTTTCATTGCCTATTTTCCTCAAAGTAATGGCCAAGATGAATCATCTACCAAAACCCTAATCCAAATCCTTAAAAATATTCTTAATGCTTAAGGGCATTATTATAATTTGTAATTATGTCCTTCCCTCTAAGCATATCATACCAATACCCAAAAACCAATAAGAGACACACCATAGTACATTCTTTATGACACTGAAGCTACCATCCTTTCTGAGATTAATTTGCATTCCTTTTGAATTTCAATAAAAAATATCATTGATAAAGAATAATATTGATTCTCCCAACTACAAGAGTTGGAACTAATTGATGAAAAATGGGTAGATGCTTTGAAAAATATATGGGCATATCAAAATAAGTTTCATCATAACTACAAAAAGATCTATCAAACCAAAAGAGTTTGAACTTGGTGATATTGTCTTAAAAGAAAACCAAAAAAATACCAATGTTACCCATGACAACTATGCAAATTTTAAGGATAATTGACTAGGACCATTTATTAAGGCTAATTATGGGTATGGAATATATAAATTGTTTACATTAGATGGGGAAAAGATTGATGATCCCATAAATACTATGCATCTCAAGAATTTTTACACTTGATTTGATTGAATAATGTTTAGGAGGACCCCTGCTTGGGGGCATGGCCTAATTACTTCCCTTTATCCTATATCTAATTTTTTAAGTCCATTTTTATCTTATTTAGTCATCTTATAACATATTTTTATCTTTGTCATAGTTCACAAGCATATTATAGAGTTTCATATGCCATATTTCAAAGAAATTTCCATTAGACAATGCAACTTTCGTGATCAACAACACATATTTGAAAGGAGTATCTAAACACACTTATGCATAGTTTGCTTGGATGAATGTCCTTGAAATTATATATTTTATCTCTTGATAAATATTTCATCATTTTTTTATTCATGTTATATTCCTTTTTTTCCACACAAATGTTGATTACTAGTATCTTCCATCGTAGGGTGAACTATAATGGATTGAGGTCTAATTGGACTATGTAAGTAGTGCACAATTTGTGAGGTCATCCTAGCCAACTTATTTTCTCATGGTCTCACCATTTTATGATTAATTTAAGCCATGATCTCACTATTTTATTATCACTTTCAGCCATGATCTCATTTTTTGTGATCTACTTGGTACTTTATGGTTACCAAACTATTCCTATACAAATATTATTCCAAAAAATACACAAGCCTACAAATTTTAAAATTCCAAAACAACTTACAAATAAAAAATTTTGAAAAAGGGTTTTACATATCCATAAGAGATATTAAGCCATAAAAAGTTACTTATTTTATCATTTTATTTACCAATGGCCTTTGGATCTATTCTAGATGACACGATTCATCACATTTTATGGATGGGAAACCCTTATATATCCATAATAATTTGTTATCATCATTAACATTTATTCATTACTGTTTCTATTCAAAATTCGCTTTTAGATCTAAGAGAAAGAAGAAACTAAAAAAGTAATGGACAAGGCATGGGAAGTACCTGGACTAAAGATTGCGCACCGTAAATCCAGACGCTTGTGAGCACTCCTCTTTGGCTATGGAGGAATGACACCTGCAAGAAAAAAGGAAACTTGGACAAGAAAATGTTAGATGGATAGGCGGTGGGTTGCCAAGCAAGAGCTTGTTCCCGGAAGTGTGAAAACTTCCTTAAGGGAGGTCAACCCACTGTTAACAGACAGATAAAAGATCAAGAAAATACAGAATGCCAGAATACAGAAGTGACAAAGAAATTAGGAAGGAAAGAAAAGACAAAATGATTACCTGAAGGAGTTGTTGGGCTGAAGACAGTCATCGAGGTCAAAAATGTCGTCGGCATCGGTTATCTGATCTGCCGGCGTCGGCTACCCTGCCGACATCGGTTGGGGAAGTGACCGGTGTCGGTCGGGGATGTGGCCTGTAGTCAGGTCTGGGTTTCTTTCTGGACTGTGGACGGGTCTGGTTCGTGAACAAGGTCAAGACTGAGTTCGGGGACGGGTCTGAATGGACTCAGGAGTGGTCTTGCCCTGTACAGGGTCTTTTGTTGGCAAAAGGAGGATGAGGGAATTGTCTGGGATTGGTATAAAAAGTGGGACAATGTGAGAGGAGGATGGACAGAGGACAGGTCCTGAGAAGGCTTTTCAGCCTCTCAGGGGGAAGGATAGAGAGAGTAGGAAGCAGTAGATAACTGAAAACTTAAAGAAAAGAAATCAAATAACAGAGTCTGCTTACCTCTTTGCCTACTGAATGAAGGGTTGAGAGAGCTATCGTTGAAGCCACAGAGGATTTAGCAAGAAGAGAACTCTTGATGAAGAACCTTTGCACCTGTTGTTGTTGTTGCACGAGGTCCAAACGGAGAAGAGACGAAAGCCAAAATGCCAAGAGAGTTCAGTTTGCGATCTCAAGGGTCCAGGAGGGGCTGCAACGGATGCAGAAAAGGGTAATGAAGGATGTCGATGCTGGCAGTTTCGCCGACGTCGACCGAAGGGTCACCGATGTCGGCGGTCGCAGAATGGGGACAGAGGCTAAAAATAGCCTCTACCCATTCTTGCACGCCGCCGAGCGAGGGGGTATGGGAAGAACGGTCACGAGGATGCCAAAATGGGCGTGGGGGGAAGATAATGAAGAGATTTGGCCTAATAAATGCTAGGGGGAAGGTGGAGGGATTCAAGGGAGGATCCAAGGTGGCAAGGGTAGGGTGGAAAGGGGGCCAAAGCCAAGGGTTAGGATAGGGGTTTAAGGCGAACAAGGGGGAGGACCAAGGTGCAGACACATTTGCGGTGTTTACATTTGCCCCTTTTTGTCTTGTTGGTTGTTCTAGACGAACTGCAAGACAAAAATAGGAGTTGGTTGCCCCAGAAAAAGGATGAGGTGTTCCCCCCCTCAAAGTGATAGTCGAGAGAAGGGAACCAAAGATCGAGTGTCGATTTGACAGAGAAATGGATAGAAGAGAGTGAGTGAAAACGCTGCAGTAGTCGTGATTGCGCGTAGTCCACTTCACAAGAGGGTCGGGTCAAATTGTCGCATGGTCAAGGGTCAAGGAGTGCCAAAATTGAGGTAACCAGGCCCCAGCATTTAGTCGTCTGCTGATCGAGTCACTCAATTTAAGCTGAAGCTCCAAATGGTCATCGTGTTCTAGGTATCCAGGGCTCAGGAAGTGCTCCCAAAAACACGAAAAAGCCACAAGTAGTAGGGATCAACTGGCTCACGATCCTATAATTGCGAAGGGTCAAAAATAGTCTATGGACAATTCTGCTAACCAGCCGTGAGGTAGCACACACGCAAAAACAACCAAGGCAACATTGTCTTGGAAGTGGTTGAAGGTCGAAGGATGGTCATTGGTCAAGGGGATGGATGGACGAAAGGATGCGGCCGAGCTAACCCCAGAAGACCCCATGTCAACTGAGTGTTGCCTACATAGCCCCTGTCGTAGGGGCCTCAGGCCGATGTAGTTCTCCCTAAAAGGGAGGGAGGGTCAGAGGGATTGATTGGTCTTGGTCAAAGAAAATGATTGGTCTTGGTCAAAGAAAATGATTGGTCTTGGTCAAAGAAAATGATTGGTCTTGGTCAAAGAAAATGATTGGTCTTGGTCAAAGAAAATGATTGGTCTTGGTCAAAGTTGACGGAGTTGGTCGTGATAAGAGTCAAAGAAGAGAGGGTTTGTCCATCATAGAGACGAACAAAAGGGGGTGGTCGAGCTAACCTCAGAAGATGTGGTATCTGAGTGCTGCCTACATAGCCCTGGTCATAGGGCCTCAGACCAATGTAGTTCGGACAAATTGAGAAGATTGGTCGATGATGAGATTGGTCATGTGTTGAAATGACGAGGGTAAGATGAGGATAAAATGATGCTACAGATGGTGTATTTTGTAGAATTGGTCGAGAGTCTTTCATCCCTAGCAAGTTTCCATAGTCACGATGGATATATGCTAAAAATGAATAGAAGTCGATTTATGCTTCAACAAGTATTGGTTTATGCTTAACATAAATTGGATCTAGTCGGTAGTTTCCATGTGTACTGGTGTCCATAGAAACTATGTGAAATGGTCTAGGATGATGTCAGCTGAAAATGATGAAAATGGCTGGGTTTGAGATGAGTCACTAATTGATGTGGTTAAATGTGACCAAAGCGAAGAGAAAAGATGAAAGGCAAATTGCTCTTTCATTGACAAGGACCAGAAAGGAAGCATAGATAGGGGTTAGTAGAACCAAAGCCCCGTGCATGCATTACGTCGTTGACCAGTATGGAGTTAGAACGGTAATCGAATCACTTTGACATTAAAGTGAGCTCGAAGTCCCTTGAGCAGGTGATAGGAGGAGGATAGGGTAACCCAATTTAAGAGTAGGAATAACCTTGCCCCTTTTATAGGAGACCCTGAGACAACTACAAGCCAAGTCCATGACCCGTTTTTTTTTTTTTTTTTTTTTTTCTTTTTTTTTTTTGGTGCAGGCTGATCGATGCGGGAAGCCTACATAGAGATGTCTTTTGATGTAGTGGTCATGTTGCGAAGCTGATCGATGCAGGAAGCTTCTAAAAAAAGTTGCTGTTTGTAGCGAGATTTAGTCATAGCCATCCTTCGAGGGAGTGGTCTATATTTTTGCTTAATAATGTTTGATAAGTTGGCCTAGCTGTCCTTCGAGGGATCAGTCTAGTAATACAGCAATGATAGTGTAGCTGTCCTTCGAGGGAACAGTCTGTCTTTTTGATTTTGACTTGATTTTGTGACCATGGATATGTTTTGACATCTTGATTTTGATTTTTTTGATTTAGAGTCATGGACAAGGCTGTAGAAGTTCAAGGACGCCCCTTTTTATTAGGACAAAGCATCCATGCATCATAAAAGGGTCGTAGAGGACTTGTTAAAGGGGAATAGGGTTGAAAGGGATGAGGCTTAAGAGGACGAGGATTGCTCAAGGGACGAGCTCAAGTTACGTGTCAAGTAGACGAGTACTCGACTAGCAGAAGAATGGTCGAAGATGCAACGCATTAAGAGGCTCAGGTTCTGGCCGTTCGTCGAGGGAAGACAGACGATAAGTCCCTGACCCATACTTGTGCGTGATGATAAAAGGTCCAAGCCAATTGGGGGCAAATTTGCCTCATTTACTTCGCTCCATATTGGTCACGTGCTGATTCTCTTTGAGGACGAGGTCTCCGATGTTGAAATCTCATTCTCGTAGATTTTTGTTGTAGGCCCGCTTTATGCGACTTTGGTAGACATGGAAATGATTAAGGGCAGCAAGACGGCGCTCGTCAAGTAACTCAAGTTGAGCTAAGCGATCTTGACGAAAGTCATCGTTGGAGAGAATGTCATGCAGGGAGATGCAGAGAGACGGGATCTGCACTTTGAGAGGTAAGATAGCCTCTGTTCCGTACACAAGGGAGAAGGGAGTAGCACCCGTAGAGGTTCGGATGCTGGTGCGGTAGGCCCACAAAGCGAAGGGAACATGAATGTGCCAATCCCTTCCTGTATCGTCGACCACCTTCATGAGAATTTTGGTGAGAATTTTGTTGGAAGCCTCTGCCTGCCCATTTGCTTGTGGGTAGTAAGGCGAAGAAAAGCTGAGTTTGATGCCAAATGAGTCGCATAGTTTTTGGACAGTCTTGTTTTTGAAGGACTTGCCGTTGTCGGTAATGATTTTGTGAGGGACACTGAAATGACAGATGATGTGACTGTTGATGAAGTCGGTAATTTTGTCAGCTTTTGTGGAGACAAGAGGAATGGCTTCCACCCACTTGGTGAAATACTCAGTGGCAGTGATGATGGACTGATGACGAAGAGACGAGTGAGGGTTGATCTCACCGATGAGATCCAAGCCCCACTGAGAGAAAGGCCAGAAATCTTGAGCGACTTGTAAGGCATGGCTGGGGAGATGAAGCAGGTTAGAGTGCTGCTGACACTTGATGCAACGTCGAACATAGTCGCTACAGTCTTGCTGAAGGGTGGGCCAATAATAACCCAGGCGAAGGATGCGCTTGGCAATCAAGTTTCCACTGAAGTGTCCACCATAAATCCCATCGTGGACTTGCTTTATGGCTTGAGGAGCTTCAGTGGAGGTTAGACAGTGAAGGAGGAGGCCGTCGAAGCCTCGCTTATAGAGAAGACCCCCTAGCATGGTATAGCGAGTTGTGCGCTTGATGAAAGCTCGCCGCGCATTGCTAGAGAGGTTGGGAGGAGTGACAGAAAGAGACAAGTAGTCCACGAGTTACTTATACCAGTCATCTCGTGGGCTAGAATTGACAGTGTTGATATGGTTGATGTGAGGAGAGATGTATGAAGGCAAAGGTACACGATGCACTGTGACAAAAAGGTGAGATGATGATGATGAAGATGGGATATGCGAAGCAAGAGAAGCCATGGTGTCGGCAAACTTGTTCGTAGAGCGTGGAACAGTCTGCAAGAGGTGATGGTCGAAAGATGCTAAAAGAAGGTCCACACGATTCTTATACCTCTATAAAACTTCATTTTTACAGAGATATGAACCGTTAACTTGATTAACGACGAGCTGCGAGTCGCCGAAGATGTTGATAGACTTGATGTGGAGAGAAAGGGCAGTCTGAAGTCCCAAAATTAAGGCCTCGTATTCGGCCATATTATTGGTATAATCAAAGTCAAGCTTGAAAGATAGAGGCATGGGCTCCCCTTCGAGTGGGATGAGGATGACCCCTACACCCCCGCCGAGTTGACATTTGGAGCCGTCAAAGAACATAGTCATTTGGTAGATGGTGTCATCGGTGGAAAGGGTAGCGATAGAATCATCAGGGAACTCATAGTGGGAAGGTTGGTTGTCGGGAAGAGGGGCATCTGCCAGTTGGTCAGCGATGGTTTGCCCCTTGATAGATTTTTGCTGGATGAATTCGAAGTCAAACTCCGCAAGCAGCATGAGCCACCGAGCCATACGTTGATTCTGGTATGGCTTGGAGTGCATGTACTTGAGAGGGTTGGTGTGAGTGAAGACAAAGGTTTTGTGGTTGAGAAGATAGTGGCGGAGCTTGGTAGCGGAAAAGACTAATGCCAAACAGAGTTTCTCGATATGAGTATACCGAGTTTCATAGTCGACCAGTGTTCGGCTGATGTAATAAACTGCTTGCTCACGATGATGCTCATCTCGGTGCGTGATCATGGCACCTAACGAATGGTTGGTAGCAGAGATATAAAGGTAGAAGGGTTGGTCGTCCTTAGGTGGAATGAGGACTGGTGGAGAGACCAGATAGCCTTTAAGGGCTTCAAAAGCCTCTTGACAGTCCTTATCCCATTTAAAGGAGACATCTTTCTTAAGGAGGTGATGGAAAGGTTGGCAGCAGTCTGAAAGTTGCGAGATGAAACGGCAAATGGACTGGAGCTTCCCTTGTAGACTGCGAAGCTGCTTGAGATTGGTCAGGGGTGGCATTTCGAGGATAGCGCGGATCTTGGCGGGATCTATCTCGATACCACGAAAGGAAACGATGAAGCCGAGAAGTTTGCCTGAGAGGACCCCAAAGACACACTTCTTGGGGTTGAGGCGGACATTATATTGAAGAAGGCGAGAGAAGATGATTGTGAGAATGGTCAAGTGGTCGCGGCGAAGTTTAGACTTGCCGAGAAGGTCATCCACATAGTCCTCCATGATTTTGTGGAGGAGATCGTGAAAAATGTAGGTCATGGCACGCTGATATGTGGCACCAGCATTTTTCAAGCTGAAAGGCATGACTCGATAGCAAAAAGTCCCCCATGGGGTGATAAAGGTAGTCTTGTGCTGATCTTCCTGTGCGATCAGGATTTGATTGTATCTTGAAAACCCGTCCATGAGAGATAGCATCTCGTGGCTGGCCGTGAGATCAACAAGCTGGTCAATGTTAGGAAGAGGAAAGTCATCTTTGGGACAGGTTAGGTTAAGGTCGCGATAGTCTATGCAGATCCGAATCCCCCCAGTTGCTTTAGTAACTGGGACAATGTTAGAGACCCACTGTGGATAATTGATGGGTTAGATGAAGGAGACAGAAAGAAGGCGTTGAAGCTCCTCTTTGACAAGGAGCGCAACGCGAGGATGCATCTTTCGAAGCTTCTGCCTAACAGGCTTAGCCTCTGGTTTGGTGACAATGTTATGGGTAGCAATGGTGGGGTCGATGCCAGGCATGTCACTGTAAGTCCAGGCAAAGGCCTTGCTATGGTTGGAAAGGAACTGGGCATAGTCAAGCTGCTCCTGAGCGTCTAAAGATTGGCCAATCTTTAAGACGTGAGGAACAATAGAAGAAGAAGGGAGGTTGATGTCAATGGTGGATTCATTTAACATAACCTGGGTCTCAGAAGGGAGGAAACGTTGGATGAAAGAGTCGTCAGCACCCATGTAGGAAAGGATGGCGTCATCGTCAATGCAGTGGATAGTGTGAATGGTTGCCGACTCATCTTCTACCATGCTAGGAAAAATGAGAGGGAGAGACCTAGACACCCCATTGAGCTGATAGGTCAGGGGTTCCAGGCGGACGGTGTTTATGGAAAAAAAAATAGGAGGGATGGAAACCACCGACTCTGTAGGTGATGAAGGAGAGATGGGCGAGTCTGGAAGAGATTGGTCGATGGTTGGCTCGGGACAAATGTCGGAAGGAGCCTGAGTAGGGTCATGATATCCCAGGCCATACCATTTCTTGGCATCGTGATCATTGAGCGGCTCGATGGGCTGATGGGAGCCCTGCTCATAACGTCCAAAACCAAAACCCTTCCATGCACACCTGTGAAGGTAAGTGTGTGCAAAGGCGGGATTGCCAAGAAATGAGAAATCAGATGTGAAAGGTTGGGGTGAAGAAAGGGAATTGGCATTGGTAGGAGCTTGATTAAGCCCCCCATAGACAAAGTTGGTTTGGAAGTGAGGAGGACCATAAGGTACGACCGTCCTAATCTGATGGTCGTAATTGGGACTGAGGTGAAGGCGTCCATACTCTTGCGGAGTTTGGAACATGTTGAGGGTCAACAAGCGATATTCCCCAAGTGATAGTCATTGGAAGATGTCTTCCATGGGGTCTTTGGTCGGTGCTTGAAGAGGAGGGGTGAGGGCAACCACCGATTGTGAATTGGTCGAAGCTTCCACAGATGGAGGCGGTGCTGGAGTTGACGGCTTGATGGGAATGAGGACATCGTTGGGACGGTAGGTGGTGTTGTAAGTCTTAAAGGGTGAAGGGTCAGCGGGAATGGTGTGGACTTGCCCGTCATGCTCAAACTTCACACAACGGTGCAGGGTGGAGGGTATACAGGCCATGGCATGGATCCAAGGTTGGCCTAGTAGAAGGTTGTATTAAAACTCTCCTTTAATGATATAGAAGAGCTCCGGGACTGTGCGTGGACCAACGCAGATGTGAAGGATGACTATGCCAATGGTCGTGGTGGTGGTGTCATTGAAAGAGCGTAAGATCACGTCAGTTTTGGAGACGTAATTCTTGGGAAGAGACAGCTGATCAAAGGCGTGGGTAGAGATAATGTTGATGCTAGCGCCGCCATCGATCATAACGCATTTGATGCGTGTCCGATCAACATAGGCAGTGATGAAGAGGGCGGCGTCTTGATCTTCCGTGTTAGATGTGGGAATCTCAGAATCACTGAATGTGATGGAGTTGACAGGAGATAAAGAATGGACGAGGGCAGCGAGTGGTTGGGGGTCCTTGGGTTGGACCTCCGCTGCCTGCAAGGCTTGGATAAGGGCTTGACGGTGCTGAGGTGAGGTTTGGATAAGGTCATAAAGAGACATCTTCACAGGTGTCTGATGAAGCTGCTTCAGCATGGAGTCGTGAATTGGCCCAGAAGAGGAAGACGAAGAAGGTTGGGATGCGCCAAGGATAGAAATTTTAGGCTTGGGCGCAAGAGGTGGCTTGACAAAGGGATAGGTCCAAGGAATGGCAGCTTTTTCTTTTGCCTTATCCTTCTATGACCTAGTGGTTATACGGATAGCATTGATTTCGAAAATAGGAGGTGAGGAAGGGGTCATGTCTTGCTGGTGAGATGTTGACGTGTTTGAAGAGGAAGGAGTCGGGGTCTGGTCGAGAGTGTCCTCAAGGAGAAGAGTGTCTTTCTCCATATGGTGGCAGATGACGGCCTTGAGGGCACAGCAAGTCTCAGTGTCATGTCCTAGTGTACGATGATATAAACAAATTTTTGTGTCATCGAACCAGGAGGGTTTGGACCCGAGAGGTTGGAAAGGCTTGATGGGCGGAAGGGTTATGTCAGAAGTCTGGAGAAGTCGGTGCAATATCAACGAGTATGAGCCCAATAGAGGGTCTGTGCTATTCGATATGCGTGAGGTTGGTGACTTTTGCTTAGGCGAGGATAGAAGAGGTTTCTGTACCACCTTATGGGTTGATGGCACGGTGACAGATGGAGACGGCTCTTTTCTGATGATTGGTACCGCCTTTTTAGGAGAGGGACGACTGGAGATAGCCAGAGGAAGCAAAGGAGGCAACGAGTTTTGGTTGAAGGTCGGAGTGGGAAGGATGCTGGTCAAGGTCGAAGGATGGGGGCCCAAAATGGATGGCAATGGTGACGGGGAATGAGACATTCATTTCTGTGGTCTGGCAGTCCTCTTCGACTTGGTTGGAAGAGTACTGCTGGTCGAGGTCTGGCCTAGGTCCACCTTCACTTGCGGGTGAGTGAGGCTGGAGACAGGACGAATGCCAAATGACTTGATGGGTTTAGACGAGGTAGATGTAGGTTTCGGTTTGGACGGGTTTGGTTGAGGTTTGAGAGTCTGGTCTTTGTCAAGAGTCTGACGAGATTCTGCCTTGGGAGGATTAGCAGCATGTGATGAGAGGGTGCGGGTATGTTGAAGGGTTTTAAGACGCTCCCACAACACCAGAGGCGTCACTTTCCTTGGAGGGAGAAGCGCAATTTTCTCCACTAACTGCGAAAATGGCTGAGAAGAAGATGTTGATGGTTGTGAGGTTGAAGACGAGATGGGTGTAGTGGTCTTAGACGCATGGTGTGGTGAAGTCATGACAGATTTAGATGAAGACGAAGGGGAGACAGGTTCTTCCCTGGGGGGAGAAGAATCCAAAAACCGAGGCTCCTCGAGCGGGTAAAGGGCAGGGATGACGGTGCCCTCCACTTGCGACTGAGGAGTAGGAAGGGTTGGGTCCTCCATAGGCAGTAGAACGGAGGATGGCAAGACCGGTGGTGCTGGTAAAGCCGAGGTGTCCTCTAAGATGAGAGAGGTCGACGGAGAACTAGCCAGGGAGAGAGGTTCGTCCACATGTGACAGACTAATTGATGGACTAACCTCCTGAGGTTGATTGGGGACGAAGGGAGAGACCGTATTGACTGTTCGAACGTTGTGCTCATGACTGTCATCAATTAAGGTCTGGACGTTGTTTTGAGTTGGCGGATGATTGGGGAAAGGTTGTTTGAAGATGTCAGTGGCTTGATTAGGGGGTGCATTTGGATTGTCTAAGATGAGATCCCCCTTTTCAAGCATGTCTTGGATTATGTTCTTAAAGGTTTTGCAGTTTTCCGTGTCATGGCCCTTAACACGGTGGAAGCTGCAGAAGTCATGCTCCCTATACCACGCGGGAATAGCGTGTGAGGGATCGAATTGTGGAGGAGGTCGGGCTTGAGGGAGATTGAGGACCCCCTGTTTAACAAGCTTGTCCAGCACAGACGCATATGATTCTCTGAGAGGAGTATATCGCCGCTGCATGTATCTTTGCTGGAATTGGCGAGTAGCGCTCTGAGATGTAGATGGCTCAGGCTGGTTGGTCGAAGAGGATGAAGGTCTGACAACCACGGCATTAGCTGAAGCCTTAGATTTAGAATTGGATGATGATGGCTTGGCAGAGGAAGAGTCATTGGTCTTAGAGCTGGGATTCTTATTCCGTAACTTGACTTTATTCTCCTCGATGGCACGTAACTCAAGTTTGTGAGCCATCGTGAAGGCTTCGTCAAAAGTGCAGAAGGTTTGAACCCTCAGGGTGGAAGAGATATGTCTGGCGCAGGCTTGGGAAAAGAGTTCAATAAGCTTGGCTTGGGGTAAGGAAAAGGAGAGTTGATTGATAAGGCCTCTCCATCGAGCAACGAAGTCGGCTATGGACTCGTCCTCAAATTGCCAGATAGAATAGAGGTCTGTGATTGAGACCTTCTTGGTTATGTTGATGGAAAAGTGATCAAGGAAGAGCTGAGCCAATTGTGTGAATGAGAAGAGAGAATGGCTAAGAAGGGAGCTGTACCAGTCAAGTGCAGCACCTGAGAGAGACATAGGAAACGTGCATAAGAGTAACGCATCGTCATGGCCAATGAGGTAGCAGGCATGTCTGAATGCCCGCAAGTGTTGTTGTGGGTCTTCCTTGTTTTGAAAGCGAGAAAACTTCGAAAGCTCCCACTGGCTAGGATATGGTCTGATTGGGTCAGAAGGATGAATGGGCTCGTTACAGATCTGCTCGTATGAAAGAGTGTTGCACGAGCCAGAAACAGAGGTCTCAAGACTGGTCATCTTGTCCATCAGCATTTTGATGATGTCTGCCGACGGATTGACAGGTGGTGCGCCCCCTAGGTTGTAGGGCACTTGGAAGAGGCTAGGGGAGGTATGCGACATAGTCGGTTGTATAATGTACGGATGACTAATCGCAGGGGCAGAGGTGGAGGCTAAAGGTGGTTGGGTGGAAGACATAGCTGGGCCCATTGTCGCCACGAGAGGTTGAACTGTGGTAACGGGGGCCAAGGGATATGAGGCTACCCTGGTGTTGATAGGGGCCAGGGTAGGCGGAATAGAGATGATAAGGTTTTGAAAAGGAGTGGATACCGGTTGAGAGGGTTGAAGTTGACAGGGGGCCGGAACCCCGGTGGAAGTGGGCCCAATGATAGAGGGAGAGGCCACACCTGGAGGATTGGTCAAAGTCTGGTCGGTGGTCAAAGCGATGGCTCGAGTGTCCAAAGGTTGAACTACAGATGCTGTCGATACAGCCGTAGTTACGGCAAGGGAGGTTGGCATTCCATAGATTGGATTGCCCAAGGAGTCTCGCATTCGGCTATGTGCGAGATAGTGTTGCAAGGCCTTGACGTTGAGGTCCAAGAATCGCTCGAAATCTTGGTCCCCTTCTTGGACAATGGGGGTCTGTGGCGGGGTTGGATGAATGGGAGTTCTTTCGGTCTCCGAGTTGAACTCCATTATAGGCTTGGTCACGGACGGGGTGGACGGAAGTGGTTGACGGCTAGCATGGTTGACAAGAGCCTTGGCTTGGCTACGAGTCAAAACCATGCAAGGCAAAGAAGGTTCAGGTTTCAGGAACTGTGTTGCTCAGTTTTAGAAAACCAGGATGGAGTCTTTGGCAGAGAAAGGACAGGTTTCAGGCTGCTGGTTTTGAAAAAAAAGGACAGTGACAGAGACCAATGTCGGTTTAAAAACCGATGTCGGTTAGAAAGATGGCCGACGTCGGTCAGATAACCGATGCCGGTAACAAATGAAGCCGACGTCGGTATTAGAACCAATGCCGGTGACAGGGGGAGCCGACGTTGGTGGAAGAACCGATGTCGGTGACTGTGTTTTCCAGAGAACCAAAAGGTTCTTGGAAAACAATGAAGAAGGTGTCCTCACTCACTCAAACAAATAGATGAGAAGAGGAAAATAGAGAGAGACACACAAGCCTAAGCGATAAATCCTAGGAATTAACCTTAGAAATTATGGCTTATGCCTTAGATGGATGTTTGGGGAGATTGGCTGAAAAATGGGTCCTAGAAGAAGGCAGTCTAAAGATGGTTTCAGGTGTTGTTTTAGGTGCTCAAAAATCTGTGTTAGGGTCTGGTACGTGGCCTGGTGCTAAGGAGCAAGCTCCCCTCACTTCACGATTCCAGTGGTTAGCTGGTCTCGCTTAGCCAAGATATACCTCGCCTAGAGTTTATCCTCTGCCAGAGAATGGAGTGGGCTTCCCTCTTGGTGATGAAATCCAAGTAGGGTCACCGGGACGGGTAAGGTATCCACTGGGGGATGAAATCCCAGTCGGGCCTTGTCTCAAGTAAGTTTTATGTTCGTTTAGTGCATGTGGTTTGGTAGTGTAACATCAAGTGTCTACGGTTCATTCAATATGCGTCTAAGTTACTAGATGTGGACTAATGCAAGCACAAGCAGAAATGAAAGTGCAATACGTTTTAATGCCCAAGTCAAAATGTGATGTTTGTTATGAAGACAAGCTTGAGAAAGGGTTGAGAGTGTGATGTTTAGACTAGTCTAGAAATGCAAGGAAGAAAGATTCATTTTAGTCCTGCTTATAGTGTCATTGAGAAGAAGAGAAAGAGGAGAAAAGGTAAGAACCTAATGCTCCTAAATGAATGAAGAAAAAGGAACCCAGGAGGAACCTAGGGTCCCACCGGGCGTGCCAGATATGTTTCTATTCAAAATTTGCTTTTAGATCTAAGAGAAAGAAGAAACTAAAAAAGTAATGGACAAGGCATGGGAAGTACCTGGACTAAAGATTGCGCACCGTAAATCCAGATGCTTGTGAGCACTCCTCTTTGGCTGTGGAGGAATGACACCTACAAGAAAAAAGGAAACTTGGACAAGAAAATGTTAGATGGATAGGCGGTGGGTTGCCAAGCAAGAGCTTGTTCCCGGAAGTGTGAAAACTTCCTTAAGGGAGGTCAACCCACTGTTAACAGACAGATAAAAGATCAAGAAAATACAGAATGCCAGAATACAGAAGTGACAAAGAAATTAGGAAGGAAAGAAAAGACAAAATGATTACCTGAAGGAGTTGTTGGGCTGAAGACAGTCGCCGAGGTCGGAAATGTCGTCGGCATCGGTTATCTGATCTGCCGGCGTCGGCTACCCTGCCGACGTCGGTTGGGGAAGTGATCGGTGTCAGTCGGGGTTGTGGCCTGTAGTCAGGTCTGGGTTGCTTTCTGGACTGTGGATGGGTCTGATTCGTGAACAAGGTCAAGACTGAGTTCAGGGACGGGTCTGAATGGACTAAGGAGTGGTCTTGCCCTGTACAGGGTCTTTTGTTGGCAAAAGGAGGATGAGGGAGTTGTCTGGGATTGGTATAAAAAGTGGGACAATGTGAGAGGAGGATGGACAGAGGAAAGGTCCTGAGAAGGCTTTTCAGCCTCTCAGGGGGAAGGATAGAGAGAGTAGGAAGCAGTAGATAACTGAAAGCTTAAAGAAAAGAAATCAAATAACAGAGTCTGCTTACCTCTTTGCCTGCTGAATGAAGGGTTGAGAGAGCTATTGTTGAAGCCACAGAGGATTTAGCAAGAAGAGAACTCTTGATGAAGAACCTTTGCACCTGTTACTTTTGTTGCACGAGGTCCAAATGGAGAAGAGACGAAAGCCAAAATGCCAAGAGAGTTCAGTTTGCGAGCTCAAGGGTCCAGGGGGCTGCAACAGATGCAGAAAAGGGTAATGAAGGATGCCGACGCCGGCAATTTCGCTGACGTCGGCCGAAGGGTCGCCGACGTCGACGGTCATAGAATGGGGACAGAGGCTAAAAATAGCCTCTGCCCATTCTTGCACGCCGCCGAGCGAGGGGGTATGGGAAGAACGGTCACGAGGATGCCAAAATGGGCGTGGGGGGAAGATAATGAAGAGATTTGGCCTAATAAATGCTAGGGGGAAGGTGGAGGGATTCAAGGGAGGATCCAAGGTGGTAAGGGTAGGGTGGAAAGGGGGCCAAGGCCAAGGGTTAGGATAGGGGTTTAAGGCGAACAAGGGGGAGGACCAAGGTGCAGACACATTTGCGGTGTCTACAATTACATTCCTATTTATGGGATAAATACGCAAATTGAGATCCACATGGACTATGTAGGTAGTGTTTAAATGCATGGGGCATCTCAGGTTAGCTCAACCAATCTTCTTATGATTCCCATTTTTTTGGTGTATTAAAAAATCTTGTCATTTTGTAAGTCTAGATTCCTATTTTTCCTCTATAATAAATCTTTGTGTTATCATCATTTTTTCTTACCCAAATCCTTAAGACAACTACATATGGCCTAAATTCCATTGGACTATGTAGGCAACATCCACTTGCATAGGTCATTTGGAGACAGCTTGATCACCCATTCCCTATTCTTATATTTCCACTTCTACCGAAGTTAACATATCATCCTGAAAGTTTTCTTCTAGAATGTAGTTGTATAATTTCCAAGAGTAACTCCATACTTTCACACATACACACATGACTATTTAATAAAATGCTATTTATTTTTTATTATGTTTTTGTGTGTTTTGTTGTTTATACAATTTTTTAATTTTTTATTGTTGTTGATACATGTATTTAATTTCATTTCACTTGATTACCTTTGATTTTAGGAAATATGATTTACTCCTAGGACTTGATCTTTTATATATTATTCCTGGGTTGTTTACATTTGAATTTATACCAATTTCATATCCTTATGACTTCCAATGTTATCAAGATTCATTTATAATCATGGTACATAATGCTAAATGCAAAATCAAAAATCAAGTAATAGAGGTCTAACAAGCAATGTTGTAGAAATATAGTCTCCTTGTCTATTATCATACAATAAGAGCATTGCATCCCTTGACTAATAGATATGCTACTCATGATACATATCAACAAAGGAGCATATATCAAAGGTCACAAAAAATCTTCAAAATGATAAATTAATCCAATGTCCAATGAGAAATAAAAACATATCACATTTGTTGTGTAAGGAATAACATCAAATCATCTCTAAAATGTCAAAAAAATATAATCATGGTAAAAAAATATCATACATCCCATATCAACATGAACATTAACATAAAAAAAACATTTAAACATGTTTTATATTCTAACATCATGATGAGAAAATAATAACTAAATTAGATAGATCATTGTGTGTGTGTGTGTGTGTGTGTGTGTGTGTGTGTGTGTGTGTGTGTGTGTGTGTGTGTGTATAATGATCTATCTTATTTAGTTGTTATTATTTCCTCATGAATCCATGATGTTTTATATTCTAACATCATGGATTCATGAGGAAATAATAACTAAATTAGATAGATCATTATATATATATATATATATATATATAGAGAGAGAGAGAGAGAGAGAGTTATCAATCATCTCTAGCTCTATGAGTCCCCATTTTTTGGCTGATATGGTTGCCTACTCAATCCTAGTTGTGGAGGAGGTGGAAATTGACATGTTGACGACCTAGATGCTAAATTATGTTAGGTCCTAGATGTTGAGCATTGGCATTGAGTGTTGAGTTTGGATATTTAATGTTGTCATACATATCAAAGGTTCTTGTCAAGATGCATGGTACTTTCAATTATGTCAAAGGTTCTTGTGCAAATGCTTGGTCAAATAAACCTTAAGGTATACATATGATGATTTTTGATGGCCAGTATAGTGAGTGTTGTTGTTGTATAATAGCAGTGATGAGAGAACATTATTTGAATAAAGTTTTGATGTTAACTTGAGTAAAATCATTGAGAAGTAGCATGATTGAGTATAGGTCAGTATAACAAGTGTAAATAATCTTGTAATGATTTATCTAGACCTTTTGAGATGGTATTTATAGATGGAAAGATGAAATGAGCAAGCTTTGAATAAGTGTGTGCTTTGAAGATTTATGTAAGCAATTATAAAGATGATTCAAATGAGATACTAAGATTAGCATGCTCTAAATGGAATACCTTGAAGAATACCTAATAGTATCTAAGCATGATAGATTTTTTTTGAGGTTGCACATGAGGTGTTGAGGACCTTGAAATTGATTAAAAGGTCAGCTCTAAAGATCTGTGTATGTAAGTCTGAATATGTTATAGTCAAGATCTGAAGATTTATAAGTAGATTTGAAATACATTATTTTGAAATTATTAATAAGGGTGACTGTATGAAAAGTAATTGAGCATACATAAAAGGCACTAAAACATAGCAAATTTTCAAGGTGAAGGCTACAAAATGGATAGAAGGTCAGATTCAAGGTCTAATAAGACTTATTAGTCAAGGCCTAGAAATCAAGAAGAGAGATGATGGATAGATAAGGTAACAAGATAAATTTCTAAGACATGGTGAGAAGGTGAAAATCAAAAGAGGTGAGTCAAGTGTTTTTTAGTATGTGTATGAAGCTTTAGGTCTTGGTTTGCAAGAAAAAGACTTGAAAATTATTTCAAGTCTTCTTGAGTGTAAAGAACAAAGATATGTCTACTCAAGAAGGTTTCCTTAGTGCTCATTGGCACTTTTTGTATCTTCATGATATCCTAATCTTTTCATGGTAGATTAGTAAGGCTTCTATTTCAAATTTCTAAGACTTGGTTTTTGGAAAGAGATTGTTAAGACTGGAAGATGGTTTAGACCCTAATAAAACCCTAAGTATGACCTAATATTAAATATATTGTTCTAAAGAGATCAAAATAGTTTTATATGGTTATAAAAGTTATTGAATGGTAAATTACACTCTCCCAAGCATCTCTAAGTGTGATTGGTTTCTCAGGTGAGTAAGCAGACCCTACATAAAAGTCCTTATCTTTTGATGATCTATTGTAGAAGATAAAGTTGACTAAGTCAATGGTGCTAAGTGGATAAATATCAAAACATGAGACTTGTAGTTTTTTTTTCATTAATATTTATAGATAGGTTCCATATATTAGGTATGCATATTTGGTGATCTAATTTGGCTAGTTGTTGAATAGACCTAGTGGTACAAACAAGGAAATTAGATAGATGTGAGAAGATGTTTTTTGATGTAAGAATTATGAATTATGCATGATGATGTTTTTTGGTTATTTAATTATCTATCCATGATTTGAATAATCTTATAATCCTATGTAATAGATTGAAACATTGAATCCAAAATGGCTTATCCAGTTGAGTAGAGTTTGTGATAAATAAAGTTAGAAGTTAGGTTTGTAATACCAATAGTTATAATTAGATCTCATCACATAAATGATTGATGTTTATATAAGGATGTTATAATATACTATACATTCACTAAAAGACCTTAAATGTATTCAATCATGGTTTAGATGTTCATGTTTTCTTGACTGTGTTTTGGAGCCAATTAGTAGCTCTGAGCGAACATCTTAGAGAGAAGTGTTTGAGCCTATTTAACATTAGTTTAAGCATAATAATTTTGTGTTTAAATTAATATCATTATTTGTTTTAATATGTAATTTTTTATGGTTTTTTGGAAAAATTAAGTATATACCTTAGTTATTCAAGTTATAGTTTTTATATGTGCATGGGCCTTTTATAAATAGTGATTTGAGTAAGGGTTCAAGTGGTAGTTGGACCTAAAAGGTGATATAGACCTAAAGTGAAGTTTTATAAAGTCTATAGGAGTGGTTTATGATTTTTTCCTATCCTTTGAGGTGTTTGGATATGTTTCAAAGAGATCAAAGGGTAATGTGTTGTTAAGAAGGCCTATTAGGTCTCCATAAGCCTAAAAGAGGAGTAAGGAATAATTGATATATGGTAAAACTATTGTAATGATTTATTCATCACTAAATCATGTTATTTAAATATTATTTAACCTATTCATGTCTCACATAAGTTATTTGAATATGTAACAAAACTAGAATTATATGTTCAAGTGACTTGTATAAAAGCAAGCTAGTTAGGCTTATTTTATGTGCACTTAGAGAGAATGTTTATAGGGTGTGCTTAGAGAGGAAGATAATAATGGGATAAGTTAATGATGTATATCATTGGTGAGTATAAGTTGGTCATGTGGACTAGTACATTTATATCTAACATAGGTTCTACATTTGAGGATCAAAGTCATAAAACCTAATCAAACCACGAAAAAGGATAGTTGAGTGAAGAAGGTTAAAGGTCAGTTTGAGATGGACTAAATAAAGTAAAGATATGAAGAAATAGATCATCATCTATTATATAAATTATAATGTTTTCTAAAGGTGATAAAATAATCAGGTGGTTGAGTTGGTACTAAGACATCTAGGGGGTTGGTTCCTCTTTGCAAGTTGGTGTTTGCTAAATCCAAGTGTGTGATTGGTAAATTAGAGGTTGATGTTCCTTGTTGAGTTGGTGATTAGATAAAAACTATCAATTTTGTTCTTTATAGATTAGGGGTTGGTGTTTCTTATTGGGTTGGTGCTCAGCTAAAGACTCTATCAATCTGGTGTTTGATAGATTGGGGTTGGTGATCCATGTTGAGTGGGTGCTCAACTAAAGATTTATGTTTGTCTTATAGGACTATAGTCCATTTGCTTCATCAGTGGGTTTTATTCCCCTAGAGGTTTTCCCATGTATATATTGTGTTTATATGTTTCATGTTTTTTTATTTGTTACTTATGATTGCTAAGATGTATATGCATGTTAAGATGGTTCATACATAATTAAGTGGAATTATATAAAAAAAAATAAGGCTTATTCACCCCCCCTCTTAGTCATATTTATCGAAATAATTGGTATCAATGTGGGTCCTTTGAAATAGGTCTAATAGACTAAAGGAGTTCCTAGAAGCACAACATGGATTGTGATGTTGACAACGTTTTCATTTCAAAAGCTAAGTATGTAAGAGAGATGATGAAAGAGTTTGGAGGCGAGTAGAATTCATATGATGTATGTGATGATAAATTTTTTAATTATGATTATGACTATGTTGATCAAGTTGTCAATGGAGTTATATTCTTGGTTAAATAAGTAGGTTGCTCCCAAGAAGAAGATTGCATGATTTTTGGAGATACATGTAATGACTCAGATGAAGAAGTCTACTATGATACTGAAGAAGGAGAAGCTAAAGTAGATCTTGAAGCTGAGCTCATAAGTGCTATAGATGATTTGAAGCACCCAAAGAAGAGGAAGCATGAGTTGATATCTATGGTCAAGATTCTAAAGGAGTATATATATATATATATATATATATATATATATATATACTCCTTTAGAATCTTGACCATAGATATCAACTCATGCTTCCTCTTCTTTGGGTGCTTCAAATCATCTATAGCACTTATGAGCTCAGCTTCAAGATCTACTTTAGCTTCTCCTTATATATATATATATATATATATATATATATATATATATATATATATATATATATATATATATATATATATATATATATATGACATGGTCAAAAAATCCAAAAGAGATTAAAAGATTATCAAAGATATCAAGGATTAGGTAAAGGTTAAAAATACAAGTTTGAGATCAAAGGAAGTAGAGTGTGACCAGTTAAAGACCAAGCTAGGTTATTTGAAGGTAGAGTTAGATAAAGCATCAGGTAAGTTAAATATATATCAACAATTTGAGAATAGTTTAGTGTTCTAGATGACATTTTCATTAGTCATAACTCTAAAAATGTCAAAGCAGGTCTTGGATTCAGAGAAGATCACATGGAGAAAACTCAAAGGAGAGTCAAAACTCAAAGGTAAATGGTCTACCAGATAATGATGGTGTTGGTTAGAATGAGTAAAATTCCTATTAGACAGCCTAATGTTATGATATGTAAGTTATTTTAATGGTTATTATTTCTCTTATATCTAGTTTGGTCATAGAAAAAGAGACTATAAAAGGAAAGATTACAGAAGATCAATCAAGACTGTGTATTAATGGAGATATAGATTGAATCATGATATGAGAGATGTTGTGTGCTATAATTATTATTAAAGAGGACACATTGAAAGATATTTCAAGATGAGGCATATGAATAAGATTGGTCAAGACAAGAAGGCTCATAGTCCTGTCACTAAGAAATGGATCAGGAAGATAAACCTTGTAGATAAGGTAAAGGTGGAACAAAAGAATGAGAGAAAATAAGCTATGCTAAAGATCCACAACTTAGATTGTATGAAGAAGGTGAAGGAAGAATAGAAGTCTAAAAGAGAATATTTTATGCTAGCTCAAACTTCTTTACATATTCAGAATAAAGACATAAATTCTATAGAAAGTGGTTTCTCAAGCCATATGACAAAAAAAAAGCAAGGTATTGGTTTTCATAAAGATGTTTAAATTAGTAAGGATGAGTCAAATTATTTAACTCAAACCAAGGAAGATGCTAGTGACCCAAAGAATTTTGAAGCTCATAGAGTGAAGGATAAGAAGCAAATCAAGGTAGGAAGTCAAAGATAGTCAAATTGAGTCATGGTAAGTCTACTAGTCAAGATGGATTATTTGCTAAGGTAGAGTAAGGATCAAAAGTAAATTAGTGTTAAGAATATTTATCATCTACATGTATTGAAAAGGAATTCAAAGAGAATAAGAAATATGACAAGGTGTATGACTACAATTCTTTAGTCAAGCATAAGTGAATTCTAAAGAAGGAATATCGATCTCAATTTTTCAAGATCGCTGAGAAGACTAGATTGGAGATCTGGGAATCTCCTCAGTTTATGGTTTTCTAGAATCCTATGGATTAGGGTTTCTCTAATATACTTCATGAAGACACTCATAAATATATATAATTAGGTGAATATTCTCATATGTTCTATCTTGAGAGAAAGTTATTTTATTGGTAATGATCATGGATTTATTGTGTTCAATCAACAAGGTGAGTTAAAAGATTAATATGTCTTTCAACTTGTGGTACAAGAAAGGTATGGATACATTGAGAAGTCATCTAGGGTGGCATAATGAGGTATTTTGATGAGGTTTGGGGGCTTTACACTTATTGTGAGGATTAATTAAAAGAGTTGTAGAGATGGTATTATATCTTGAAAATTGTAAAGCAGTTTAGTAGTAGTTTTTAGTTTCATGTGAGAAGGGTTGATGATCTTTAAAAGAGGCTATATGGGCCCAAGAAAGATCAATGTTTGATGAAATATGTTTCATGAAGTGTGTTGATCATAAGTGTTATCTCATGTGTCGATGAATATGTCTTCAATAAATTTTTGTCCAAAATAAGTGGATTACAATGTGCATAGTGTGAAGGGGAGCATGTGTGAGATGCTTCAGTACTAATAGAAGCATGTGGTTGCAGTTAGAGAAGGTTTATTTTGATAAGATTATAGGTTCTATCTATTGTAAGAAAGAATATGAAGATGGATATTATCCATTCTTATGTTGATATCTCTATGGTTTCAAGTAGTAGCATGATAAGAGATCTAAAACTGGTATCAGGTATCTGAAGTCAAATTTCAAAAATTGGTATATAAGAGGTAAGCTTTTGATATCTATTTGTATAGTTGAGCCTGATCTATGAAGACCAAGGGGGAGTATTTATTTCTATATTTTATATCAAGAAAGTGATATCCATGTGTATGGTCAAGAGTTTGGTATCTTGTTTAGCCATGTCAATAAAGGTATGTGATCTTGAGTTCCTAGTTCTTTGAAAGATGATATGCTTAGTCTAAGGGGGATCTTCATATCTTTGTGTTCTTTATCAGGAGAGTGATTACTTTTGATATGCATAGAGTTAAGGAGAGATTGTTTTTGATAGGTTTCATAGATTCTATTTGTTGAGATTTTGATTAATTAGTTGGGAGAGTGACTTTATTGAAAAATGTTTGAGAATGGTTATCGTAAGTGGTTTTCATAGTTTTTGAAGACTTTGTGTCATCTAGTGTCTTTAAAGGATAGTTTCAACTCATAGGGAGAAGAGTATGATTTTAGTAGTTACAAATGATCTTTGATATCTACTACTAATAAAAAGCATGATGGATGTTTGGTTTGAAGGGGAGCTATTCAGATTATTGAATGAGCCTAATCTATGTTGAAGTGATATTGTACTCTAATTTTATTATGAGAGAGATGATAGTTGTGGAATACCTTTTTCATTAATTTCAAAGGGGAGAAAGATCAAAAAGTTAAGAAAAGGGATCATAACCCAAAGATCATAAAAGTTTAGAAAGAGAGAAAGATCATAAGGAAGAAATAAGGGGAAAGATTAGAAAAGATGACAAAAGGAAAGAATCAGTTCTAAAAAATGATTACCATCAAAAAGTGGTTGATATTGTTTTCTAGTTATGTTTACCATCAACAACAAATGGAGAGATTGTTGATCATTGTCATTGAGTGTTGTGATTTGATATTTAATATTGTTATTGATGTCCAAGTTTTTTATGAAGATGCATGGTTAATTCATGTTAGAATAATGAATATTTAAGCTTACCTAGGGTTAATAGGGTAAGTTATTTATTACCTAGGGTTAATTTTATTTACCTAGGTTAATTTGTTTTATTGTTAAGAATCTCTCAGCAATATATTTGTTCATAGTATGTGAAAACAAATAGTTTGTTTTCTCTATTTTGTAATCACAACAAATAGTTTGTTGTCGTAAAACAAACTATTTGTATTATATATACTTTACAATCTATGAGAAAATAATGAGAGATTAATGAGAGAATATAGAGAATTTATAGGATTATCACATATTTTTTATCTGTGAGAAATTTATTTTATTCTCTGGTATTATTTGCAAGTTATTTGTTGTGGGTTCTTTCTCTTGGATTGATCTTGTGGATCCTGTGTATCTCCTACTCATTCTTTCATGGTATCAGAGCTTGGAGTTTCACTTGAAGATCCTCTTCCCTGAAAAATTTTCATCATTTTTCATCTATTAACATAGTCAAAAACATTATTTTATTGATGTGTTACAGATATTTTTTATTCTCTCACATTTTGGTTCTTGTTTACAAGTTTTTTTTGGAAATTTCTATACTTTATGCTCATTAATGACCGTACATATTTCCAAAATCAGAATTTTTTTTCATAGGGGCATAGAAAACCAAGTCAAGAATCCATTTCAATTTGAATTTTTTCATTCCATGCTAGCCGTATAGCTCTTTCCTTCAAAAATTGGCTGACTGGTTCCTTTTGACAGACTACAGTACCTGTACAATTTTTTGATGTGCCAGATCGTACGATTGACTTTTTTGAAATCTAAGAACTATTCATGAAATTTTACTATGCTAGCTTTCATTCCATATAAATTAGGATGGATTTGGACCAGGATGTATAGTGTTTTGGAAGGTTACAATAGGAATTTAAAAATCTATTTTAAGTCTGCAGCATAGCCGTACAGTTTTATCCATTCTGAATGCCTTATACTACATAAAATCAAAATATGATAATTTTATGTGTTAGCAGACTTCAAAAGATTTCATTTCCAGCTAATAAGGATGGATTTGGACTAGGCCATATAGTCCTTTGGGAGATCCTATGGAGCCAATTCTGAATTTGCTGAGAGGTGTTTTTCTTGGCCTGTGTTTACAAAATTCCTCAAAAATTTCCCTGTTCACCATGCCTTGGAGTTTTAGTTGAAGATCCTCTTCCCTAAAAAATTTTCATCATTTTTCATCTATTAACATAGTCAAAAACATTATTTTATTGATGTGTTATAGATATTTGTTATTCTCTCACATTCTGGTTCTTGTTTACAAGTTTTTTTTGGAAATTTCTATACTTTATGCTCATTAATGACCGTACATATTTCCAAAATCAGAATTTTTTTTCACAAGGGCATAGAAAATCAAGTCAGGAATCCATTTCAATTTGTTTTCTTTCATTCCATGCTAGTTGTATATCTCTTTCCTTCAAAAACTGGCTGACTGGTTCCTTTTGGCAGACTACAGTACCTGTATGATTTTTTGATGTGGCAGATCGTACGGTTGACTTTTTTGAAATCTAAGACCTGTTCCTGAAATCTGAATGTGCTATATTTCATTCCATATAAATTAGGATGGATTTGTACCAGGCCGTATAGTGTTTTGGAAGGTTACAATAGGAATTTAAAAATCTATTTTTAGTCTGTAGCATAGCCATACAGTTTTATCCATTCTGATTGCCTTATACTGCATAAAATCAAAATATGGTAATTTTATGTGTTAGCAGACTTCACAAGATTTTATTTCCAGCTAAGAAGGATGGATTTGGACCAAGCTATATAGTCCTTTGGGCAGATCCTATGGAGCCAATTCTAAATTTGCTGAGAGGTGTTTTCCTTGGCCTGTGTTTACAAAATTCCTCAAAAATTTCCCTGATCACCACACCTTGCTGGAAAAAGAGATTATTTATAATAAAGCTAAAGATTATTCAACATTTATCTCACATGTGTGAGTCATTCTGGATTATTTTTTATTAATTTATTAATTTTTAGTGGTTTAAATGCAAGTCTCTAGCTTATAAGTACAAATTTGACTTTGCTAAAGTGGTTAGAGGTATTTTGTTAAAAAAATTTAGGGAGGAAGTCTTGGGGTCAAATCCCCTTACAATTTTTTTGCATAAATCCATTTTTTTTACTTTTGTATAAGCTAAGGCTAAAAAAAAATTTCGTCGGGAGATGTTAAATTGTAACAGGAGGGGTGTTTTGAGGAAAAATGAATGTCTAGGTTGTTCTTGTCAACGTCATCGTCTTCTTCGGGAATGGAATATTGATTGTTTGAACCCCTAAACTCCACAAATTAACATGTTTGGAAGCCAAATATGCAACAACTTCTTCAATCAAAGGGCTTATAGAGAATTTTTTCTAAAACAACACCTGCGGCATTCACCACTAAAAAAGACAAATATGCATATGGTTGTAAGTAGGATGAGGCTCTTGGATTGATTTGCCTCAACGTCTCAGATAATCTTCAATTTCAAATTGCAGATGCTACTACACCAAAAGAGGTATGGGAAAAATTTAAAAACCTATTTGGCAAAGTTAATGAGTTTAAAATTTTGTAATTAGTTGCAAGATTGAGTACTCTCTCTCTCCATCAGATTTCCCTTCAATAGATGAATTCTTAGCAAAATTCAAATTTATAAGGTCACAGTTGAAATCTAGTGACAAGGATAAAAGTGATCAAGAGTGCATTTTCATGATTTTTTCAAAGTTTAAAGGACCATATAGTGTTTTTTCCTCTACTTTTTATACTATGATGGATACATTACGTGATGAATTCAAATGGCCTTCCTTTGAAGCTTTTTGTGAAAGATTGACTAGGGAGCAAACAAAATTAATGGCCTTAGATGCTTTACTTGGTCCTAGTCATGCTCTAGTTGCTAATTCTTCTAAGGGAAAACCTTCACCTAAGTCTAGACAAAAGCAAGCACCTTCAAATAACCCTCCAGAGTCCACCTCCCAAACACCTCATCATTCTAAATCTACTAAGACCAAAAATTCCTTTAAGAAAAAGAAGAAAACATTTGGTCCATGTAATTTTTGTGGTGGTCCTAATCATGATGAAAGTATATTTTTTAAGAAGATGGAAGCATTAGAGGCAACAGTTAGACAACACAAAATTTCCATTCCATCTCCATCTCTTTCTACTTCTCCTATAGGAAAAGGGAAAGCACTTTTAGCCAGGGCTATATCTTCATGTCATGATCAATGGATTTTTAACTCAGGTGCTTCTCACCATCTCACACATTCTAAGGATCTATTGTCTTCTCTTATAGATTGTAGTACATCACATATTGTTATAGGTAACTCCTCACAGATTTAAGTTTTTGGATCTAGTATTGTTGACAAATAGGATGGATCTTTTAACAATGTATTGCTTATACCCCAAATCTCTTTTAATCTTCTCTCTGTATATCAAATATGTAATTATGGTACTGGTAAATCATGGATTTTACTTCACATGATGTTGTAATAAGAGAATGTAATGATCTTAGTGAGATAGTTGCTATAGGTATAGTAGACCATACGGCAAGACTATATACTTTTGATAAGTTTGAGTCTTTTATGTCTTATGGTTCTTCACTTATAGCACATGCTAATAATCTCAAAAAATTGTGGCATGAGAGATTAGGTTATTTGAGTTATAGATATATGAAATAAATGACTACAAAACATCTTGTAAAAGGCCTTCCTAAAGTCTCATGTATTAATGGGGTGTGTCCTGGTTGTCTAGTTGGTAAATATCACCAGGATCCATTTCTAGTTGGTAAGGCCACATGTGAAAACACACCCTTAGGGTTGGTTCATAGTGATTTGATGAATTTTCTAACTCATTCTTTTTCAAGGGATAAATATGCACTCACATTCATTGATGATTTCACTCATAAAACTTGGGTATATTTTCTCAAGTTGAAAAGTGAAGTTTTTGAGACTTCTAAGGCTTTCAAGACCTTTTTTGAAAAATAATCATCTCTTCCTCTTAAGAAGATATGCACTGAAAATGGGGGGGAATATGACAGTAATGTTTTTTATGATTTTTGTATTGAGCATGGGATACAGCACCAGTTCACTATACCACACACTCCTCAACAAAATGGTGTAGTAGAGACGAAGAATAGAACATTGAAAGAGATGGCTAATTGTATGATTCACTCTAAAAATTTGGGTCCACAATATTGGGCTAAAGCTGTAAATTGTGCAAACTAAATTCAAAACCGTATGCCTCATAAAGTTGTGCAAAATATGACACTAGAAGAAGCTTGGTCTGGGATCAAGCCAGATATTTCATATTTTCACATCTTTGGGAGTCAAGCATGGGCATTTGTTCCTAATGACAAATGTAAAGCATTAGAGAAGAAAAGCCAACCACTTATTTTTGTTGGATATTGTGAAGATGTAAAAGCCTACCATCTTTTTGATCCTGTCACACATGATGTGTTGTTCAATGAGATGTTCAGGTTGATGAGCTACCCACTCCACAAGAGTGTACATCTAGTTCTTCTTCTCCCCCTCCTTCTGCCAAGGATAGTGAGGATTTGCTTTCTATTGTTGATGATGATAATGTTACACTTGTTCATCCACCATAGCCATCTTGTTCACCACCTTTGCCCAAGTGCGCAAAGAGCACTCTACAAGTAGTTATTTCTTTTGTTGGTGATCTATCTTATTCTTGTTACACTCACAAACATCTGGTGTTGCTCTTTTAGGACAAGCTTGTACAGATGATCCAATGTTATTTTTTGAGGCCATTGGTATACCCAAGTGGGATGTTGCAATGAATGATAAGTATTCTTCTTTGATGAAGAATGATACTTAGGATCTTGTCCCTCTTCCTAAGGGAATAAAACTTGTAAAATATAAATGGGTCTATAGGACCAAATATGCTACATATGGATCAATAGATAAGTAAAAAGCTAGAATAGTAGCTAAGGGTTTTTCACAGGTTGAAGGAATTGATTACTCTGAGACCTTTGCTCCTGTAGCTAAGATCGATTCTATTTGGCTTGTACTCTCTCCTGCTGCTTCACATTATTGGTCAATTTTTTGGATGGATGTGAAGAGTGATTCCTTACATGGTGATCTCCATGAGGAGATCTATATGGAGCAGACTCCAAGATTTATACAAGACTCATCATTGGTTTGTAGAATTCATCATTTGCTTTATGGCCTCAAACAAGCTCCTAGAGCTTGGTACGAGAAGATGGATAGTTTTCTTTTGAGTTCTAGTTTTATTCATTGTGAGTTAGATCAAAATGTATAAATCCTGAAGCAAGGTGAGGAGCTTGTCATATTGGTTTTGTATGTTGATGATCTCATCCTCACTGGCAGTTCAGATTCCTTGATACATGACATCAAGGACAAGTTGGTAGATAGGTTTGATATGATAGATCTAGGACTTCTACATTATTTTCTTGGTCTTCAAGTTTTTCAATCTTTTGAGGGCATCTCTATTGGATAGTAGAAGTATGTGACAAATCTTCTTCATCGATTTGGCATGGCTGATTGTAAGCCTACCCCCACTCCATATCAGTCAGGTATTGTGTTGTCTACCACTTATATGACTCGTCTTGTTGATCTAACTTTATATAGGAAACTTGTAGGTAGTCTTTTATACCTAACTCATACATGTCCCGACATCACATTTGTTGTGAACCTTGTCTCTCAATTCTCACATGAGCCTCATGAGAATCATTGGCAAGTAGCCAAGCATATTTTGTGATACATTCAGGGCACCACTCACTTTGGTATACATTACACACCATTGAGTTCTACATAGCTCGTAGGATACACTGACTCTGATTGGGCTGGTGATGTTGACACTCACAAGTCCACTTGTGGATTTGCTTTCACACTTGATTCAGGTCCAGTTGCTTGGGCATGCAAAAATTAGACTACTATTACATTCTCCTCTACTGAGCCTGAGTATCAAGGTGATGTCAAAGCTAGTCAAGAGACACTCTGGCTTTGACAGTTGCTTGGAGAGTTTGGATTCACACAGTAGGGTCTTACTACTCTTTGGTGTGACAACCAAAGTGTGATTGCTATTTCATGCAATCCTATTGAGCATCAATGGACAAAACACATTGAGATTCACATGCACTTCATTTGACATCTTATTTAGGATGGAGTTCTTTGTTTAGAGTTTATGCTTGTAGCTAAGCAGATTGTAGACATCTTCACTAAAAATTTGGCTCCTCCTCATTATCTTTAGTTGCGAGCGATGCTTGAGGTGAAGGAAGTTGTCCTTGGGGGGATTTCACATGAAGTCCTTCCTTCCTTTATTTTTCATATATTTTTATTGATTTGTACATGGGTACCTTATTAGTCCTAGTAGTCGAGACCCATCTTTTTTTGTCATTATCCCTATATTTTGCTTAAGGGAGGGTGTTAGAATAATGAATATTTAAGCTTACCTAGGGTTAATAGGGTAAGTTATCTATTACCTAGGGTTAATTTTATTTACCTAGGTTAATTTGTTTTATTGTTTAGAATCTCTCAACAATATATTTGTTTGTAGTATGTGAAAACAAATAGTTTGTTTTCTCTATTTTGTAATCACAAAAAATAGTTTGTTGTCATAAAACAAACTATTTGTATTATATATACTTTAAAATATATGAGGAAATAACGAGAGATTAATGAGAAAATACAAATATTTTATAAGAATATCACCTATTTTTTAGGTGTGAGAAATTAATTTTATTCTCTGGTATTATTTGCAGGTTATTTGTTGTGGGTTCTTTCTCCTGGATTGATCTTGTGGATCCTGTGTATCTCCTGCTCATTCTTTCAATTCATTGACTTCAAAGGTTCTTGTGTAAATACCTTGTCAAGTAAGCCTTGAGGTACATGTATGATGATTTTTGATTTCCATCACAATTAGTGTTATTGATATATAAGAGTAGTGATGAGAGAACATTATTTAAATAATGTCATGATGTCAACTTGATTAAAATCATTGAAAAGAAGCATGAGTGAGTACAGGTTAGTAAAATAAGTTTAAATAATCTTGTAATGATTTTTTTAGACCTTGTGAGATGGTACTTGTAGATGGCAAGATGAAATGAGCAAGCTCTAGAGAAGAAACTATGTGATTTAAATATCTACTTGAGTAGTTCTAAAGATGTTTTGAATTATCTATGAAGATGAACATGCTCCAAAGATAATGCTCCAAATAAAACTTGGTAATATCTGAGTATAAGAGATATTATTTGAGGTATTGAGGACCTTATAATTGATTAAAAGGTTAGCTCTAAAGATCTATGTGTGTAGTTCCAAAGATTCTACTATAGAGCTTTGAATATCTGTAAGTAGGTTTGAAAAAGTTCTATTGAAGTTTTGAAGAAGAGTAACTATATGAAGAGTGAGTGAGCATACATAATATTCATCAAAACATAAGAGAGTTTCAATATGAAGGCTACAAATTGGTTAAAAGTTCAAATTCAAGGCCTAATAAGATTTGAAGATCAAGGCTTAGAAAGAAAGAATAGAGATGGTGGGAATATGAGGTAATAGGATTAGTTTCCAAGACATGGGTGAGAAGGATAACATTGAAAAAGGTGAGTCAATTTGTTTTTATTATGTGCATGAAGTTTCAGGTCTTGTTTTTTAATAAAAAGGCTTGAAAAGTATTTTATGTTTTCTTGAGTGCACAGAATGAAGAGTTATCTAAAAAATAATGTTTTCTCAGTGCTCATTGGCATGTGAAACTTATACATTATATCATAAGTTATTCATGGTATATTATGAATTTTTCTAGCTCAAAGTTCCAAGAATTGTTTTCCAAAAAGAGGAGCTATGTTTTATGAATGATTGTTAAGATTGGAAGATGGTCTAAACACTCATAAAACCCTAACTATGACCATGTATTGATGATCTTATTATAAAGAGATTAGAATGGTTTTATATGGTCATATAAGTTATTTTAATTTGAATTCAACTCTTCCATTCATCTATGGGTGTGATTAGTTTCTCAGGTGAGTAAGCAGACCCTATAGAAAATCACTTTCAAAGATTTGTTGTAAAAGATAGAGTTGACCAAGTCAATAGTGATAAGTCATTGAAGATAAAATTATGATACCTTTATTTACTATTCATCAATATTTATGTACATTTTACATATCTAATATATGCACAGTTGGTGATCCAAGTTGGCTAGTCATTGAATAGGCCTAGTGGTGTAGACAACAAAAAAATCAAACAAATGTGAGAAGATGCTTCCTGATGTGTTTTGATGTAAGAGTGATCAATTAAAATTAATGATGATTTTGTTTATGTATTTAATGATATATATATATATATATATATATATATATATATATATATATATATATAATTTTAAAAATCTTATAAGTATGTGTAATAAGTTGAAACATTGAATCCAAAATGGCTTTTTTGGTTGAGTAGTGTCTATGAGAAAGAAGGTCAGAAGATTGGTCTATAAGACCAATATTTATCATTATATCTCATGATATAAATGATTGAGGTTTATTTAATTATGTTATAATATATTTTACATGAATTTAAATACCTTAATGTATTCAATCATGTTTTATATGTTCATGTTTTCTTTATTATGTATTGGAGAAACTTTACAGTTTTGATTGAACATCTTGCAGAGAAGTGATTGAGCCTATTTACCTTGAATTGAAGCATAAAAATAAGTTTTTAATTACCCTAAGGTCATTATTTTTATTAATATTTAATATTTACCATTTTTTTTGTAAAAAATGATTATATGCCTCAATTATTCAAGTCTAAGTTTATGTATATGTGTAGGCCTTTTATAAGTAGTGATTTAAGTAAAGGTTAAAATGGTAGTTGGATGTAAAAGATGTTGTGGACATAAATTGATGTTTTTTTAGGGATATTAGAGTGGTGTGTGACTTTTTTCTTCCATGTGATGTGTTTGGATATGCTTCAAAGAAATCAAAGGGTAACATGTTGTTAAGAAGGCATATTAGGTCTCCATAATCCTAAAAGAGGAATAAGGGATAATTGATGTATGGCCAACCTATTATAATGATTTATTCATGACTAAGTTATGTTATTTTAATATTTTTTAACCTATTCATGGAAAACCTATGTGATTTGATTATGTAGCTGACCTATAAGGATATGATCAAGTAACTTGTATAAAAGCAAGGCAATTTGACCTTTCTACACTTAGAGAGAATGTCAAAGGGGTGTGCTTATAGAGGAAGAGAAGAAGGGGATAATCTAATGATATAGATAATTGGTGAGAAGAAGGAGGTCACACAAACCAACACAAATGTCATGAATATCTAATATAGGTTCTATATTTGAGGATCAAGGTCAGAAGACATAATCAATCCATGAAGAGGGATAGTTAAGTGAAGAAGGTTGAAGGTCAATTTGAGAGGGAATGAAGAGTTAAAAGATATGAATGAGTAGATAATCATCCTTTTATATAATAAATAAGGGTTTCTAAATTTGATCAAATAATCTAGGGAGTTGGTGCCTCCTTGCATGTTGGTGCTTGATAAAGCTAAGTGGGTGCTTGGTAAATTAGGGGTTGGTGTTCTTTGTTGTATTGGTGCTCAGATAAAGACTTTCAAGTTGTTTCTTGACATATTATGGGTTGGTTCTCCTTTCTAGGTTGGTGCTCAACTAAAGACTCTATCAATTTGATGTTTGATAGATTAGGGTTGGTACCCCATGTTGAGTGGGTGATCTACTAAAGATTGATGTTTGTCTTATAGGAATGTGTTTCATTTACTTCATCAGTAGGTTTTCTACCCATAGAGGGTTTCCCAATTATATGATGTGATCATATGTTTCATGCTCTTTTGATTTTCTACTTATGATTTCTAAGATGTACATGCATGTTAAGATGGTTCATACATAGTTAAGTGAAATTAAAATAATTTTTTTGAAGACTAATTCACCCCTCCAAGGAATATTATTTCCAAAAAAACTTTATTGGAGTGGGTCTTTTGAAATATGTCTAATAACCTAAAGGATATCCTATAAGTGCAATCATAGATTATGATGATGATAGTGTCTTCATATCATAAGCTAAGTATGTAAGAGAGATAATGAATAAGTTTGGAGGCAATCATAAGTCATCTAAGGTATGAGATAACAAAGTTTATGATGATTATTATGACTATGTTGATCAAGCTAACAATGGAGTTCTATTCTTGGCTAAAGAAGTAGGTTTATCCTAAGAAGAATATTGCATGATTTTTGGATACATAGGTAATGAATCAGATGAATAAGTCTACTATTATAGTGAATAATGATAAGTTGAAGTAGATCTTGAATTTGAGATCATAATTGCTCTAGATAATTTGAATCACCAAAAGAAGAGGAAACAAAAGTTGAGATCTATGATCGAGATTCTCAAGGAGAAAATATGTATCTTGAAGAGTGACATGTTTAAATAAGCCAAAAGAGATGAAAAGACTATCAAGTATCTTAAGTTTTAGGTAGTATTTGAAAATACATGTTTGAGATCAAAGGAAGTTGAGTGTAACTAGTTGAAGATAAGGATGGGTTCCTTGAGGGCAGAGTTAGAGAAGGCATCAAGAAAGTTGAATATCTATCAAAATTTTATGAAGATTTCAAGTATTATAGATGACATTTTGAGTAGTTATAAATTTGAAAATGTCAAGGCATGTCTTGGATTCAAAGAAGACCATCTAGAGAAAAATAAAATGGAGAGTCATACCTTAAATGTTAATGGTCTAAAAAATAATGATGGTATTGGAATAATGATGACAATTCCTATCATACAAACTAATTTCATAAGGTATGAAAGTTCTTTTAATGGTTATTATTTCTATTGTATCCAATTTGATCATAGAACAAGAGACTATAATATGAGAGTCTACACAAGATTATTCAATAATGTGTATTCATGGAGATATGGAAGGAATCATGATATGAGAGATGTTGTGTGCTATAACTATGATCAAATAAGACTCATTGTAAGATATTTAAAGATGAGGTATATGAATAAGACCAATCAAGACAAGAATATTAATAGTTATGTCACTATAAAATTTATCAATAAGAAAAACCCTATAGATAACTTAGAGGTGGAGAAAACAACTGAATGAAAAGAAGCTATGTTAAAGATCTATAAGCTAGACCCTGTGAAGAAGGTGAAGGAAGAACAAAAGTCTAAAGGATAAGATTCTATGTTAGCTCAAACTGCTTTACATATTCAGAATAAAGACATGAAGTCTGTAGATAGTGGTTGTTCAAGCCACATGATAGAAAAGAACGAAGGTATTGGTTTTCATTATGATGTTGAAAGCAATAAGGATGATTCAAATGATTCATCTAAAACTAAGGTGGATGCTAGTGAAAAAAATAATTTTGAAGCTCCTAGAGTGTAGGAGAAGAAACAAATAAAGGTACAGAAGTCAAAGATAGTTAAGGTGAGTCATGATCATTTTACTAGTCAAGATGCATTATTTGCTAAGGTAGAAAAGGGATAAGAAGTAGAGGAGTGTCAAGAATATTTGTTATCTACATATATTGACAAGTAATCAAAGAGAAGAATAAAAATGAGGAGGTGGATGAGTCGAATGCTTTAGATAATCATAAGTGGATTCTAAAGGACTATCAATCTCATGATTTCAAGATGGATGAGAAGACTAGATTGGAGATCTAGTAATCTCCTGAGTTTATGGTGTTCTAAAATCCTATGGAATAGGGTGTCTCTAATATGCTTCATGAAGATAACCATAAGTATATAGAAGCAAGTGAATATTGTTAGATATTCTATCTTGAGATAAATTTAATTTATTGGTGATGATCATGGTTTTATTATACTATCATGAAGGTGAGTTACATGATTAATATGTCTATCAACTTGTGGTAAAAGGAAGGTATGGATACATTCAAATGTCATCCATAGTGGCATAATGAGGTAGCTTGATTAGGTTTGGGGGATTGAGAGTTATTATGATCATGTATTCAGAGAGTTGTAGATATGGTATTATATCTTTAAAAATGTAAAGGATGTTAGTATTGGTTTCTAGTTTCATGTGATAAGGGTTGATGATCATTGAAAAAGGCTATCTGGGCCCAAGAAAGATCCATTTTTGATGATAGATGTTTCATGAAGTGTGTTGATCATCATATGTAGCTCATGTGTGGATGAATATGTCTTCAATCAATATTTTTACAAAACAAGTGGACTAAGGTGTGCGGAAGCATGTGTGAGATGCTTCAGTATCAACAAAAGTATGTGGTACTATCAAAGAAGGTTCCTTTAGAGAAGATTCTAGGTTGTATTTGTTACAAGAAAGAAGATGAAGATGGATATTATCCATTCCTATTTTGATAGTTATATGGTTTGAAGTAAAAGTATGATGAGAGATCTAAGATTGGTATTAGGTATTTGAAGTCAAAGTTCATAAACTGGTATATAAGAGGTAAGCTTTAGATATCTATTTTTATAGTCAATCCCGATATATTAAAACCAAGGGGGAGTCTCTATTTTTTCAATTGGTATCAAGAATGTGATAGCTATGTATATGGTTAAGAATTTGGTATCTTCTTCATCCATGTCAATAAAGGTATGTGATCTATATTTCCTAGTTCTTTGAAAGAAGATATGCTTTGTCTAAGGGGGATCATAGTAGCTTTGTGTTCTTTTATAAGATATTGATTGCTTTTGATATGCATAGAGTTAAGGAGAGATTCTATCTAAGATGATTCATAGACTCTTTTTATTTAGCTTTTGATAAATCAGTTGGGAGAGTGACCTAATTGACAAATGTCTGAGAATGGTTGTCAGAAGTGGTTGCCATAGTTTTTAAGACTATGTGTCATCTAATGTCTTTAAAAGATAGTTTTAGATCATATGGAAAAGAGTATGATTCCAGTAGTTGTAGATGATATTTTATATCTACTAATAATAAAAGCATGGTACATGCTTGGTTTGATGGGGAGCTATTCAAGTTATTGATTGAGCCTTATCTATGTTGAACTGATCTTGTAATCTAATTTCATTATGAGAGATATGATAGTTGTGGAAGACCTTTATCATTAATGTCAAAGGGGGAGAAATTTTAGAAAAAGGGAAGAAAAGGGAGCATAGACCAAAGATCAAAAAAGTTAAAAAGGAGAGAAAGATCATAAAGGAATAAAGAAGGGCAAAGATTATAAAGGATGATAAAAGGAAAGAACCAAGTATAATAGATGATTGCCATCAATAATTGGTTGAGAGTGTTTTTTGAGTATGTCTGCCATCAATGACAAAGGTGGAGATCGTTGAACATTATCATTGAGTGTTGAGCTTTGATATTTAATTTTATCATTGATGTAAAAGGTTTTTATGAAGATGCATGGTTGTTTCATTGATGTCAATCTAATATCATTGGTGTCAAAGGTTCTTGTGCAAATTCTTGGTCAAGTAAGCCTTGAGGTATGTGTATGATGAATTCTGATTGCTAGCATAGTGAGTGTTATTGTTATATAAGAGTAGTGATGAGAGAACATTGTTTGAAGAAAGTTCTGATGTCAAATTGATTAATATCATTGAGAAGTAGAATGATTGAGTATGGTTCATTATAGCATGTGTAAATTATCTTTTAATGTTTTTTCTTGACCTTGTGAGATGGTATTTACAAATCCAAAGATGAAATGATCAAGCTCCAAATAAGAAAATGTGTGCTCCAAAGATATGTTTAAGTATTTCTAAAGATGTTCCTAATGAGATACAGAGATGAGCATGTTGTAAAGAGAATGCTAAAAATAATGCTTGATAGTATTTGAGCATGAGTGAGATTGTTTGAGGTTGTACATGATGTGTTAAGGACCTTTTAATTGATTAAAAGGTTATCTCTAAAGATCTATGTATATAGCTCTAAATATGAAACAGTCAAGCTTTGAAGATCTATAAGTATTTCCAAAGAAGTTCTATTGAAGTTATGAATAAGACTGAGTGTATCAAGAGTGATTAAGAATACAAAAGAGGCATTGAATCACAAGAGAGTTTCAAGGTGAAGGCTATAAAAAGGCTAAAAGGTCAAATTTGATGCCTAATTAGACTTGCAGGTTAAGGCTTAGAAAGAAAAAAGATAGATGGTGGCTAGATGAGGTAACAAGATCAATTTGCATGACATGTATGAGTAGGTGAACATTAAAAAATATTATTCAAGTTGTTTTTGGTATGTTCATGAATTTTTAGGTCTTTGCTTGGAATAAAAAGGCTTAAAATGTATTTCAAGTTTTCTCAAGTGCACATAATGAAGAGTTGTCTACTCGAGAAGGTTTCATTCGTGCTCATTGGTATGTGGAATATCTACATGAGATACTAATTTGTTCATGGTATATGAGGAAGGGTTATATATCAAATTTCTAAACACTGTTTTCTAAAAAGAGGAGCTAAGTTTTATGAATGATTCTTAAGATTAGAAGATGGTCTAAACCCTCATAAAACCCTGACTATGACTTAATATTGATGATATTATTATAAAGAGCTCAAAATGGTTTGATATGGTTATAAAAGTGATTGGAGGTTTATTTAAACTCTCAAAATCATCTCTAGGTGTGATTGGTTTCTTAGGTGAGTAAGTAGACCCTACATAAAAGTGCTTATCGTTGGAGGATTTGCTATATAAGATAGAGTTAACTGAGTCATTGGTGCTAAGTGGATGAAGATAAAACTATGAGACTTTTATTTGTTTTTAATGAATATTTATAGATCGGTTTTGGATCTCAGGTATGCATGGTTCACGATCCAATTTGGCTAGTCACTAAATAGACCTAGTGGTATAGACAACAAATAAATTAGATAGATGCGAGTTGTTTCCTAATATGTTTTAATGTAAGTGTGAAGCATTAAAATGAATGATGATGTTTTTTTTGTGTCTTGAGTGATATATCCATGATTTTTAAAATATTATAAGTATATGTAAAATATTGAAACATTGAAGCCAAAATGGGTTATCTAGCTGAGTAGAGTCTATGAGAAAGAAGGTCAAAAGATTAGTTTATAAGACCAATAATTTTCATTAGATGTAATGATATGAATGATTGAGGTTACTCTGAGGATTTTATATTATCCTATACATGCATTTAAATCCCTTGATTGTATCTAATTATTTTTTATATGTTCATGTTTTCTTGACTATGTTTTAGAGCTAGTTGGTAGTTCTAAGTGAACATCTTGTAGAGAAGTGTTTGAGCATGTTTACCATGAGTTGAAGCATCATAATAAGTTTGTGATGACCCTTAGATCATAATTTTTCTTAATATGTAATTTTTTTCCATGGTTTTTTGTAAAACATGAATAAATGCCTTAGTTATTCAAGTCAAAGTTTTTGTATATGCATAGACTTTATATAAATAGTTATTTGAGTAAGGGTTCAAGTGGTAGTTGGACCTAAAAGGTGTTGTAGACCTGAATTGAAGTTGGATAAGGGATATTTGAGTGGTTTATAACTTGTTCCTACTATTTGAGTTGTTTTTATAAGTTTGAAAGAGATCAAAGGGTAACATGTTGTTAAGAAGGCCTATTAGGTCTCCATAAGCCTAAAAGAGGAGTAAGGGTTAATTGATGTATGGTCAACCAATTATAATGATTGATTCATGATTAAGTAATTTTATTTTAATATTATATAACCTATTCATCTTTTAGATAAGTGATTTTAATGTGCATCTGACCTTGAAGGATATGATCAAGTGACTTGTATAAAAGCCAAGTAGTTAGGCCTATTTTATGTGCACTTAGAGAGAGTATCTAAGGGGTGTGATTAGAGAGGATGATAATAAGGTGATAAGAGAATGATATAGATAATGTATGAGTAGAAGGAGGTCATGTGTACCAATATATATATCATGAATATCTAACAGAGGTTCTATGTTTGAGGATCAAGATTAGAAAAACTAATCAAGCTTTGAAGAGGGCTAGTTGAGTGACGAAGGCTAAAGGTCAGTTTGAGAAGGATTGAAGAGATTGAAAAACTAAAGGAATAGATCATCATATATTATATAATCAACAATAGTTTCAAAATGTGATCAAATAATTAGGTGGTTGAGTTGATTTTGAGTCATCTAGGGGGTTGGTGCCTCCCTACAACTTTGTTCTTGTTAAATTCAAGTGGCTACTTAGTAAATTAGGGGTTGGTTTTCCTTATTGAGTTAGTTCTCATTTGAATACTATCAACTTGGTGCTTGATAGATTAGGGTTTGGTGTTACTTGTTGTGTTTTTTCTCATATAAATACTTTTTCAATTTGTTGCTTCACATATTGAGGTTGGTGCTCCAAGTTGAGTGGGTACTCAACTAAATATTGATGTTTGTCTTATAGGACTATAGTCCATTTACTTAAATAGTGGGTTTTTTCCCCTATAATTTTTCCCAAATATATTTTATGTTCATGTATTGCATGATATTTTGAATTTTTTCTTATGATTTATAATATGTACATGTATGTTAAGATTGTTCATCCTGTAGACATTGAAATTGTGTCTATCCCTTGGTCATCTTCCCCCTTGGTCTCCTTGGTCCACCTTCTAAACTTTCCTAACCCACACACTTATTAATTTAAAATAAATTAACTATTTTAAATTAATAACCCCCTTGACACATCACCCATGACACCTCACCCCACCTTGGATACCTCTCCTTGGATACCTTTATCATCCCATGCCAAATATTAATTACTTAAACCCCATTTCATTCCTCCCACTAACCTCTCGCGCTCATTTAATCTGCCTTGGGACCATTTTTCAACAGCAACTAAACTCGGCATATGGAGGAATGGGAGAAAGGCTTAAAATAGCCTTTCTTCCATTCTTCTAGCTGCTGATGTCAGTTACAAGTTGGTCGGTGGGATCACTGACGTTGGTTTCTTAAAACAACCCGCAGGTGAATTCTCGACCCGCTGGCCCCTCATAATCATAGACCCAGAATCTGACTTCTCTCTCTCTCTCTCTCTCCCTCTCTCAGCTCTCAGACCTAGACATCAACAGGTTCTCTCTGAGATCAATCATCAGACTTTAACCAAATGCTCTTTTGGATACAGACATAACAACGGCAAGCGTCTCAAACACCTCTGGCTCTGCACCAAGTAGGTGGTAAGTATTCTTCTGCCTTTTTTATTATTTCACTAACTTAGAATGTATAGGCAATTAGCTTATTTTCATTACTTCTAAGTATTATCAACCAGACCCAGCTATCAACCAGACCAGACTTGACTTCCTCCTAAAAAGGCTGAAAAGCCTTCTTCACACTCTTACCCCTTTTGACAACCTATCCTCTACCCCTTGTCCCTCCTAAGACCCTGTCTCTCTACCCTGCTAACCTGCACAGACTCTCAGCTACCGCAGACCATCCCATGAACCACAACCTATCCAAAAACTTGTCCAAGACCATTGCCCTATCTGACATTGACCATTGCCCCCACTGACATCGGCAGACTAACCGATGTCAGTGACTTTGACCAACTGACGCCGGCATAACTACTGACGTCAGCGACTGTGGCAGATCGACATCAAACAACAAGTATACATTGTCTCTATTTATTTTGTTCAGTCTTTCACTATTTATCTTCCTAGTAACACTCTTTTATCAACAAGTGGACTGTCATCCCTCCAGGAAGTCTTTGCACTTTTGGGACCAAGCATATCGCATGGCAGTCTACCTTATCTTTATCTAACAATCTCTGTGTTTGAGTCTCTTTCTTCTATAGGTGTCATCCTCCATAGCCAAAGAGGAGCTCCTTCAATCATCTGGATAACAGTGTGCAGACCTCATTCGGGTATCATCTAACCCTTGACCATTATCTCTAGTTTCTTTCATCTTTTGAATAAGGAAAAGCAAAAATAGTTAGAAACATTCTGGCATGCCCGATGGGACCCTAGGAGTTTTCCTTGGGTTCATTGTTTTCTTCTAAAAGCAAACTTTTCATATAGGTGCATTAGGTCTCTCCATGCATCTTTTTCTTCTAACTCTTCCAAAAGACACCATCAGCAAAGTTAAAAAGAATCCTTCTTTTTCTTTCTTTTTTACATCTTAGAGTAGTAAAACTCATACTCTTCAACCTTTTCTCTACTTGTCTGCATCTGAACACACATTTCAATTTGGGCTTAAAATCTATTGCATCTCATTTCTGATTGAATGCATATTTAGTCCACACATCTAGTAATTGAAACCACATTATGAATTAATCGTAGTACACTTATGTTACACAACCTGACCACTTTCACAAATCAAACATCTAAACAAACTTGAGACAAGGTCTTACTAGGATTTCATCACCTAGCAGATACCTTACCCTTCCTGGTAATCCTACTTGGACTTCACTACCAAGGGGAGAGCCCACTCTATTCTTTGGCAGAGTATAAACTCTAGGGGAAGTATATACTGGCTAAGCAACCCAGCTTATCTCTGGGCTCGTGAAGTGAGGAGAGCTTGCTCCTTAGCACCAGGCCACGTACAAAACCTAACACAGACTTCTGAGCACCGAAACTAACCCGAAACCAACCTTAGACTGCCTCTTCTAGGACCCATTCTAAAAGCCAACTTCCCAAACACACTCTTCTAAGGCATAAGCCAACAAGACTCTAAAAATTTATTCTTAGGAATTAATGTTAGGGTCTGCTTGTCTTCATGTATTTTTTGTCTCTATCTGGTTTTTTGAGCTGGTGAGGATGCATTTATTTTGAGTTCTTAAACAACTTAGAACTTTCTTTTTCTTTCAAAACTTTTAGTTTTTTGAGTTTCTGTAAACACACAGACACCGACATCAGTTTTTCAACTGACGTCAACAACATTTACTCACCGACATCGATTTTTCCTATTGACGTCAGCAACATATATCCACCAACATCAATTTTTCCACTGATGTCAGTCACTGTCAACCAACTTTTTTTCAAAAATAGCAGGTTTAAAACCTGACTTTCTTGCTGTAAAACAGCCCTTCTAAGTTTTCGAAACTGAAAAAACATAGTTTCTGGAACCTAGACACCTTTCACCTTGGATGGATTTGACACACCATCCATTCAAATCCCTTATTGACCATGCAAGGCAGCAACCACTTCTGCCTTTGCCTTTCATATCAAGTCCCCTAATGGAGTGTACTTTAGACACTAAATATTCTCCTATCTAGTCAACCCCCGACCAACTTTCAATTATTCCTGAAGGGGATCAGAATTTTGAGATATTCCTTGACCATAATGTCAAGGCCCTCCAACACTATCTCGCTAAGAGCCAAATGCAAGACTCTTCAATTCAACCAAGTTTGTCACATTTTCAAAACTTGATTGTCTCGACTCCACACACTATTGCACCTATAAACGCGGGAGTGACTTCCTATCCTTTTACCAGTGCCACCATTCAACCACCTATAGCGACATCAAGCCAAGTTGTGCCTCCTAACTTCATGACACAACCACCCCTGGCTTCAACATTTGTCCCTATGACTAGTTATCAAGCACAACCAACTACGTCATATGCCCATCCTAACACCTTCCAAGTGCCCTACAATCTAGGGGGCACTCCACCTGCAAATCCATCAACCAATCTAATCAAGATGTTGATGGACAAAATGTCTAATCTTGAGACATCCATTTCCAGTTTAAGCAATGTTCTTTCATATGAACAAATTTGCAACGAACCCATTCATCCTTCAGTCCCAATCCGGCCATATCCAAGTCAGTGGGAACTCCCCAAGTTTACTCATTTCTAGAGTAAGGAAGACCCAGAACAACATTTACGAGCATTCAGACATGCTTGTTATCTCATAGCACATGATGATGCGTTATTGCTACACACATTTCCCATGTCACTTTCAGGTGCTGCCCTCAATTGGTATGGTTCTATTACCAGTCACTCTCTTTTCACATTCACTCAACTAGCCCAACTTTTCCTTGACCACTTTTCAATCAATATCACCAAAAAGGTCTCAATCACAGACCTATACTCTATCAGATAGTTTGATGACGAATCCATAGCCGATTTTGTTGCCCATTGGAGAGGCTTAATCAACCAGCTCTCCTTTTCTTTACCCCAACCCAAGCTCATCGAGCTCTTTTCATGGGCATGTGCCAAACATATTTCATCTACTCTGTGGGTCCAAACATTCTACACATTTGACAAAGCTTTCACCATGGCTAGAAAGCTTGAACTCCACACTGTCAAAGAAAATAAGGTCAAATTGTGTAATACTAACACAAAAGCCAATGACCCTTCTCCTTCCAAACCTTTTTCTTCCCACTCCAAGTCTAAAGGAGCAGAAAATTCTATGGTCCTTAGGCCATCATCTTTGACAACAAACAACCAATCTCAACCTTCCACATCACAAAGCATCACCAAACAATTCCAACAATGGTATATACAGCGTCAGTATACTCCTATAGGTGAATCATACGCTTCCATTTTGGATAAACTTGTCAAAAAAGGGGTCCTCAATCTCCCTCAAATTAGACCACCTCAATTTGACCCCTCAAAACCTATCCCTGCATGGTACAGGGAAAATGACTTTTGTCATTATCATCATGTCTAGGGCCATGACATAAAAAACCATAAAAGCTTCAAAAACATTGTCCAAGACATGATAGATAAGGGGGATCTTGTTTTGAATAACCCAAACGCACCACCAAATCAAAACATCAACATCTTTAGACAACCTTTTCCCAACCATCCCCCTAGCCAAAATAATATACAAACCATGGCAGATGGCTCTCAAGAGCGTAATATACGCATAGTCAACATGGTCTCGCCAATTATGCCTAACCAACCTCTCTCACAGTCTGAAGAGGTTAGCCCACCCATTTGTCCACCATGGGTAGAATAACCTTCTTCTCCTATTTGTCCTCCACCAATAAAGGATATTCCTCTGTCCAACCCTCTTTCACATGAAGGAGAGTCAACTTTGAACTCTCCCATATTGGAGGATGTTTTGGTGACTCTGATGCCGGTAACCTCACCTTCATCCTTCTCACCATCAATGGGGGATCATACCTTCCCCGCTACTCGACCACACGCTAAAGCCATCACCATCCCTATGCTCGACCCTCTCAAAGTGCCACAATCTCCAATCCCTTCTCCGCCGAGAGAGGAACTCGCCACCTCACCTACTTCGGTCGAAGAAGACCCAGTGAAGGTAGACTTGAACCTTACTCCACACAATAATCTACCTCGCACTCAACCAAAGAAGGCTACTAAACCACATTGGAGAACTTTTCTCCCACCATCAACATTGCCCTCTATTTTGGGCCCACACCCATCCACCTTAATAGGAGTGCTTCCTACTCCGACACCCAACAAAAACAAATCACCTCCATTACTACCAACACCTAACAAAAACATACCTCCTTTAAAACATCCAATGCCTCCTACAATGAAAGTATCATCTATGCATCTATCCACACTACCAAACAAAAGGATGGTACAAAACACTCCCTCAATAGCTTCTAAATAGAAGTTGTCAACTTTTACTGCAATACAACGTGGAGACCCATTAATAGGTTCTTACACCTTGCTATTACACCAATTATTGTAGTCATCTAGCATCACTCTTCCACCTATCAAACCATACCAACCTCTCAGACCAAAACCATCTTGGTTTGATGACACTACAATTTGTGTGTATCATCGCACACTTAGGCATGACACTGAGCGTTGTTGCACTCTTAAAGCTATCATCAGTCAACACTTCAAAAAGGGCACTATTCTCATTAAGGACCCCTTTGACAAACCTCCAACATCATCCCATGTCTCCCAAACTTCTTCATCTTCACACTCATCAACCCTCAGATCAAAACCATCTTGGTTCGATGACACTAAATTTTATGCATATCATCGCACACTTGTACATGATACTGAGCATTACTATGCTCTTAAAGCTATCATTCATCAACACCTAAAGAAGGACACCCTTTTCATTAAGGATCCTCTTGACCACCCTTTCAACAAACCACCGACACCATCATATACCTCTCAAACCTCATCACTTAAATTGGGATCTCAACACAAGACTGTGGTTCCTCTACCACCTTCAACCCCTTTATTCAAAATCAACACTATCAACATGGCCACTAGGTCACAAACCATGAAGGATCAAGGGAAAGAGAAGGTTTCTCTCCTGTAAACATATCCATTCATCAAGCCTCCTCAACCATCAAAATCGATTTCACTTTTGGGCACATCTCGACCAACTTTTTCAAAACCAATTCATGACCCCATGGTGAAACACCTTCACCAAACCTCTATGAATATATCTTTGTATGACCTCATTCAAAACTCTCCACGACATCATCAAGCCTTAATCAAAGCCTTATAGGTAGTGGAGGTCCAACCTGAGGACCCCCAACCACTAGACGCCTTAATCCAATCATTACCAACCATTGCCTCTGTCATTGTCCCTAATTCTAAGATTCTAAACTCCAACCTGGAAGATCAAGATCTCACCCTCTTCAACTAAGCCTATCAGATAAAAGCTTCATAGGATTCATCCTCATGTTGCACTCCTTGTCAAAGTGGAGCTTCATCATTTTATCTCCATCCTATTTATCCAACTCATTGATTACCCACACTGGGTGCCAAACATCATCCCTATCACAAAAGCAACTGGGGGAATTCAACTTTATATTGACTATCACGACCTCAACCAACCTCAACCAAACATCAACCAACCTTTTAATCACCAACCTTGACCAAACATCAACCAACCTTTTAATCATGACCTCAACCAAGCATCAACCAAGCCGCGACCAAGCATCAACTGACCTCGACCAAGCATCAACCGACCTCGACCAAGCATCAACCAAGCCTCGACCAAACATCAAACAACCTTTTAATCATGACCTCAACCAGACATCAACCAAACATCATCCAAGCCTTGACCTAGCATTAACCAAACATCAAACAATCAACATCGACCAAACATCAATCAACCAAGCTTCGACCAAACATCGACCAAGCAGCATCGACCAAACATCAATCAACATGTGACCAATATGGAATGAAGTAAATGAGGCAAGTTTGCTCCTAATTGGCTCGGACCTTACATCATAACACACAAGCATGGATCAGGGACTTATCATTTGTCTTCTCTTGAAGGCTGACTAGAACCTAAGCCCCTTAATGCCTTGCATCTATGACCATTATATTGTTAGTCAAGTACTTATTCACTTGACATTAAACTTGAGCTTGTCCCTTGAGCAACCTCTATCATTTTGATCCTCATTCCTTTCAACCCTATTTCCCTACAAACATCATTTAACCCTTTTGTTCAAGCATGTATGCTTTGTCCTAATAAAAGGGAAACCCTTAAACCTCTACAGGCTTATCCATGACTAAAATTTTAGTCGAAAAAATATAAAACAAGGATGCATTTTCCAAAGTCATCAACTATAAAAGTAGACTGCTCCCTCGAAGGATAGCTACATAATTACTGTAATTAATAGACTGATCCCTTGAAGGACAGCTATTTAAAGACTATTCAAACATAAAAAGTAGAATATAGACCACTCCCTCGAAGGATGGCTATGCCTAAACATTTTGCTATAAACAACACTCTCTTAGAAGTTTCCCACATCGATCAGCTTCACATATGACCAAACAACAAAATGGCATCCCTACGTAGTCTTCCCGCATTGATCAGTCTGCCAAAAAAAATGACAAGCTATTAAGTCATGGACTTGTTTATAGTCGTTCTCAGGGTCACCTATAAAAGGGGAAAAGTTATCCTTGCTACAAAAGGTTACCCTATCTTAACATGCCATCAAACCTATTACCCCAACATAATCAAGGGATTTTGAGCTCACTCAATGTCAAGTGATTCGATTAGTTCTCTAACACAACCAATGGTCAAAGACGTAATGCATGAACAGGGCTTGTGTTTGCAAAACCCTTATCTATGCTATATTTATGGTCCTCATCAATGAAAGAGCAATGCACCTTTCACTTCTTACACACTTTGGTCACATACAACCAATCCAAATCTAACCAAATCATTTTCTAAGCCATTTAAACCAAACCTTTTTTTCACACCACTAGCATCATCATAGACCATTCACACTAGTTTCTATGGACAACAATACACATGGAAACTATCAACCACTCAATTTATGTCAAGCATAAACCATTACTTGCTGAAGCATAAATAATCTCATTTCATTTTTAGCATACATCCATCACCCATATGGAAAATTTCTAGGGATGAAAAGACCACATTAGCCAATGTTACAGAATACACCATCACATAATATGGAAAAGGCTATAACATCATCATACCCTCATCATTTATAACCTGACCAAACCAACCTATCAATCAGTTTAAACTACATTGGCCTGAGGCCCTAATAATAGGGGCTATATAGGCAACACTCATATGACATGACATTTTCTGGGGTTAGCTCGGCCACATCCATTTGTTCATCTACTTAATGGCCAAACCATTTAACCTTTCACCATGAATTTGCCATGATCCAGACCCAATCCATAACCGACCCTCTTCCTCCCTTTTTGGGAGAACTACATTGGCTTGAGGCCCTAACAACAGGGGCTATGTAGGTAGCACTCAGATGACATGACATTTTCTGGGGTTAGCTTAGCCACATCCATTTGTTCATCTACTTGATGGCCAAACCATTTAACCTTTCAACATGACTTCACCATGATCTAAACCCAATCCATAAACGACCCTCTTCCTCCCTTTTTGGGAGAACTACATTGGCCTGAGGCCCTAACAACAGGGGCTATGTTGGCAGCACTCAGATGACATGACATCTTTTGGGGTTAGTTCAGCCACATTTGTTTATTCATCTATCTGATGGACAAACCATTTCACCTTTAACCATAACTTGACCAAGACAATGACCAGTCTATAATCGACCCTTTTCCTCCCTTTTAGAGAGAACTACATTGTCCTGAGGCCCTTCAAATAGGGGCTATATAGGCAACAGTCAGTTGACATGGGGTCTTCTGAGGTTAGCTCGACCATTCCTTCATCCCATTCCTTCATCCATCCATCTAATGGACCATCTATCAACACACGCCACTTGTAATCATACCATGACTCAACCTGGCTTAACCATCGACCTTGGAGATCACACCTATCTCCTCAGACCATGAACACCTTTGAGACAACTCTGTCCTGGTTGTTTTTGCATGTATGCTACCTTGCAATAGTTAGCAAAATTGTTTATAACCCATATTATGACCCTCACAAGTATAGGATCATGAGCAAGTTGATCCCCACTACTTGTGACATTTTCATGTATTCCAAGAGCACTTCCTGAGCCCAGGATACTTGGAGCATGATGACCATTGGATCTACAACTTAGATCATTTAACCCAATTAGCTACGACTAAATGCTAGGGCCTGATTATTTTGATTTTAGCACTCCTCAACCCTTGACCCATGATAATTTGACCTGACCATCTCGTGAAGTGGTATGCACGCAATCTCAACCTTTGTAGCGTTCACACTAAAACTTCACCATATCCATCCACTATCTATCAAATTAGCACCCGATATTAGGTTACCTTCCCTTGACTCCTGCTTTGAGGGGGAATACCTCATCCCTCATTTGGGGTAACCAACTCTTATTTTTGTCTTGCAGTTCACCAGAACAACCAACAGGACAAAAACCACATCATCCCATACCTAGGGCAACCAACTCCTATTTTTTTCTTGCAGTTCATCAAGAACAACTAACAAGATAAAAAGGGGAAAATGTAGACACCAAAATCATGTCTATCTCTTAGTCATCCTCCCCCTTGGTCTCCTTGGTCCACCTTCTAAACTTTCCTAACCCACACACTTATTAATTTAAAATAAATTAACTATTTTAAATTAATAACCCCCTTGACACATCACCCATGACACCTCACCCCACCTTGGATACCTCCATCATCCCATGCCAAATATTAATTACTTAAACCCCATTTCATTCCTCCCACTAACCTCTCACGCTCATTTAATCCACCTTGGGACCATTTTTCAATAGCAGCTAAACTCGGCAGATAGAGGAATGGGAAAAAGGCTTAAAATAGCCTTTTTTCCATTCTTCTAGCTGCCGACATCGGTTACAAGTCAGTCAATGCCAATGGGATCATCGATGTCAGTTTCTTAAAATAACCCACAGGCAAATTCTTGACCCGCTGGCCCCTCGAAATCACAAACCTAGAATCTGACTTCTCTCTCTCTCTCGGCTCTCAGACCTGGACATCAATAGGGACTCTCTGAGATCAATCATCAGACTTCAACCAAATGCTCTTTTAGCTATAGACACAATAGTGACAAGCATCTCAAACACCTCTGGCTCTACACCAAGCAGGTGGTAAGTATTCTTCTGCCCTTTTTATTATTTCACTAACTTAGAATGTATTTAGAATGTATAGGCAATTAGCTTCTTTTCATTACTTCTAAGTATTATCAACCAAACCCAGCTATCAACCAAACCAAACTTGACTTCCTCCTAAAAAAGCTAAAAAGCCTTCTTCACACTCTTACCCCTTTTGACAGCCTATCCTCTACCCCTTGTCCCTCCTAAGACCCTGTCTCTCTGCCCTGCTAACCTGCACAGACTCTCAGACTACCACAGACCATCCCATCAACCACAACCTATCTAAAAACTCATCTAAGGCCATTGCCCCCACTGATGTTGGAAGACTAACTGACGCCGGTGACTTTGACAAACTGACGTCAGCATAACTACCGATGTCAGTGACTGTGGTAGATTGACAGTAGGTACACATTGTCTCTATTTCTTTTGTTTAGTCTTTCACTATTTATCTTCCTAGTAACACTCTTTTATCAACAAGTGGATTGTCATCCCTCTAGGAAGTCTTTACACTTTTGGGACCGAGCATATTGCTTTGCAATCCACCTTATCTTTATCTAACAATCTCTGTGTTTGAGTCTTTTTCTTCTACAGGTGTCGTCCTCCACAGCCAAAGAGGAGCTCCTTCAATCATCTGGATAATAGTGCGCAGACCTCATCTGGGTATCATCTAACCCTTGACCATTATCTCTAGTTTCTTTCATCTTTTGAATGTGGAAAATCAAAAATAGTTAGAAACACATCCATAGTTAAGTTGAATTGAATGAAAAGTTTTGAATACTAATTCACCCCCCACTGTCAGTCATATTATTTCCAACACTAGATATGGTAGACATCATCACTTCCCTTTGTGCCTCATAAACCTCTAAAGTACATGCCATAATCAATTGTGGTAAGGCCCACTCATACAAACTATTATAATACATTGCCTAATCCTTAGCATAAAGGTTATCAAGGATAATCTATGATAATTCAAGATATGTGAGTGTTTGGTTTGGTGTTTCTCACTTTAAGAAGAGCCTTTGACCATATTCTCTAGATATATCCATCTAGGACTAAATATGTGCATAAATCTATATATTCTAGGATACCTACACCTTAAATTTTTGATCTTTGATTAAAGGTCCCTATTATGTGACTAGAGGGTCACAATTTGAGCATCCTTATGAGTCACATGTTATTATACATGGGCTAACCTAGTCTATGTCATAACTATCTCTTCCACCTATATATGAATCTCATCTAATAACATCTCACCTATACTTGTGTCTCTACCCACTATAATTAAATGGTCAACCTCACATGGGTCCACCCTCCTCCACTTGACCTCCTCATCTAATCCTGGGTTAGGATCGTAGTCACCCTCAATCTCTATTCACCACACTATATCTTAGTGTATTAATAATAAATATTAGTATCCCTAACTTCACCTCTTGAATATATCTCCATATCTACCTAACCCTTACCTTTACCCTAGCCTAGATCCTATACCTATCTGGCTATCTAAGCTATGGCCACAAGTATCACCAATATCATAGGACCATGGGGCATTGTCAATATCTTAAGATTAAATTAGGATCACCATATAGTATATGCTACTATCACACTTGAATATACATGATACATTGTGTATGCCCATATAACATGTGTTATTAGTGCATAACTAGGTTTCATTATGTGTTGGTCTGTTAGTGGCCCCTTTATACCAAATTGTCTAGTCACATGGGAAAATAATCTAGGTGCATTTAGTATGTCTTGTTGTATGAAAAAATGATGATGTAATTGATTAGGTCTATAATATTAAATATTGTGTACATTCTAACTAGTATAGAAACATTTATTAGTCATGATTGGAATATACCAACCATCAGTAACCCACTAAATATAGAAAAAATATATGGATGCCAAAAAAATATGTGTCTACTATGTCATCTATCACCATGTGATATAAGTAAATATATATTTTTTATCCAAATTTACCTACAACTATCTATACCCATCCATAATTCATGAAAACCTCTAGGCTCCATACCTAACACTCCCACAATAGTTGCTTGATAGCTATGTGCTCCCAAACCTAGACCTAGAGCAGTGTCAAGGTATATAAACTATGATCACCTTGGTAATCCATCATATGAAAATATAAATATAACTAGGATAATATTTTTGGACCCTTATAGAAAATCGTAGTGTCATGTATCATGTCTCTAATCACTTCCCCAAGCCCATAAGAAAGAACCAACCACTCTTGTCAGGCATCAACATGCCATTAATAATGACCATAAACACTATTACCTCTCGATCAATAGATCTATTGGAGGGGAAGGATCCTTAATTGGTAGGTCATCTAGATAAATTTATGTATAAATCTTAATTAGGTCAATATCTAAAACCTCTCTCTATCAAAATGTCAAAACCATTGACCAAGTCATCTAGCAATGTTTGTCATCCTTTAGGGCCCATCTAATATAGGGGCCATACTTTAATCATTAGTATCAAAATATACCATGTATCCTCCAAAGTAATAATGGAATCTCTATTTGATAAGTGAAAGGTCACAATATATGAATTCCACCTCTCAACTAATTCACTCGGGTATGCTTCATCTACCCTGATTATGGTAAGTACACAATGTGTAACAAACCCAAAGCATCCAAGAGGACACACATATATTTGGTTTGTATATGCCTATACGATATGTAATGTGAACTTCACTCATGAATAATAAATACTACAAGAATTTCCTTCAATCAAAACTAAGATAGCATAGATTGATAAACTATCAACTAAACAATCAAATCAAACTATCTAGTTTTACAAGATAAATATAAGCTACTTCTCAATTTTATGAACATATCATTATAATTCAACAAATTAACCAATTATATTCTTAAAAATACCTATTTTATCTCTTTCAGACTAGTTTATCTCTCTTCACATTTTCACCAACTCTTGGTGATTCTATTTATTTCTTCAATGATTTCACTTCTTCACATTTTGACTATTTTCTTGGCAATTCTACCAATTTTTTTGATGATTTTGATTTTTTGAATTTTCACCATTTTTCTTGGAAATTATTTAGATTTATTTGATGGGTTCACTTTTTAAAGTTTTTTCATGTTATTTAGTGTTTTCACTTATTTATTTACATTATCACCAATTAGACCATTCCCAATATTTGTAACATTTCTGTCGATCTAGTTAGTAGTTTCACTTTTGGTTTATTTTCATCGACTAAGTGATTCCAATTTTTTTGGGTGTTTTTACCATTTTTTGGGAATCTGTCATTTTTAATGATTTTTTTTAATGTTTTCATCAATTTCTTAGTTGAAAATTTCAATTTACTATTTCCATGAGATCAGTGGAATTTATAATCTTTGACATATTCCTAACCATGAATGCTATTAAATGGAAAAATCTAGAATGGAAAAACCTACTTACCAACTTACCTTCCTATGGTGTCTACATGTACTCTCATACATGGTTTCTAAAGTGTCTCTTCTATATACAAGGAAAAATTATTCACTCCAAACTCTCACATAAAGTCAAATCTCAAATATTTTAAATGGATGGATAACAATGAATAGTTCTCACCCCTTAGGGGTGAGTAAAGTTTGAAAGTTTAAATTTACCCCCTTACTCTTCACTGCTATTCTTTTATACCTTAAAATCATGTTTTCATCCCTATAGGCCATTTTCCATTTTATTTTGTCCTACAATCTTTATTTATGATCTTTTTTACATATTTTATTGCTTTCGAGGGCCCATCCATTTTCAATCATTGTCTAACCTTCCTGTGAGGGGTAATCTAGGGATTATAAAGTGACCTCTTGGGAATCAACTCATGTCCACTAACTCCTAATCCTTTTAAAATGTGAAAACATCTTTCTTCAATAATTATAAAGTTTTTTGTAGAAATTTTTTTCATTCTTTAAAAGGATGTTATTATGCCTAGTGTCATGCAACACCTTATAAAATAGGGGAATATGTATAAACTTCATTTTAATCACTTTTTTGTTTAAATTAAAATCAAGAGATACTTTCTATAATCACATACAAATTTAATTGGAAATTAAAAAAATGGACCCAATTTACCTGGGCAACTACCATTTTATTTGAAATCACAACGATGCATCCTTGATTGGGGAAATGGATTGTATCATAATATTAATATTATGTATCACATCCTAAATGAAATTGACACTTTTATAATGTTATTAAAATTCAATAAAATTAACATATGTTTTAAAAATAAAAATAAAAAATACACCATTCGTATAATTATTGATTAATCCCACTTAATCAAGTCTAATCTTCCTCTAATTAGAAATTCCATGACTTTTTAAATTATATTTTTTTCCTAAATCAAGTAAAAATATTATGTCATCTAGTGACATCACAAGTGAAGTGACTTGCAATGGGAATGAGTTCAATAAATCTCTTACATGCCTCTTACACACACTTTTTCTTAAACCTCTCTTACACACTCCAAGAGTACCAATGATTGTACTTTACATCCAAATCTCTTCCTCACTACAAAAAGGCCTTACTTGGGGTATATTACACAATCCATGTGTGAAATAATGAGTTTTAGGACTCCTTATTCACCATTGATCTTGATATTAGAAAATGGTTCACATTCAAACCAAGATTCTATAAATTGAGTCCTTCACTTCTATTATGGACAAGCTCTCTTACAGTAAACATACCATGCTAAAATCATACTAGATATTCAACCTTTCTCAAACCATTATTCAACTAATCCAATAAAAATCCTCAATTTGATAAGGAGAAATGTTTCCCATGTGTGGAGACACCATTGCAAAAGACTACTAATTCACAAGTTGAGATCAAACCTCTTCAAATTGGTTAACAAGTGGGGTCTTCAAGGAAGCTAGTTAACTATATTTATCCTGAATATGCTCAAGGTGTTAGTTATTCAAGTTTTTATGGATTTAATTCACTAAAACATAAATAACCCCATTTGGATTATTATTCTTGTAATAAGATGGCCAATTAATAGAAATATTATATGAACACTATTCTTATTTTATACAACTAAAATTTATAAAAATAGTAAATTAAAACTTTTGATAGATATTTCAATGAAGTGAAAATAAATGATACTTAGTTTATTATCCACATGCATATCTATATAGAAACATCCTTGAAGTTGAATGGAAGATGATCCTATAATAATCATCAGATTCTAGGAATATCATTTTTTGGCTTTGGACACTTGTGTCTAATCTAGACAGCTTCATTGATACAAATGTTTAACTCTATCGTAGGTGACTTGTATAGAATAGTGACTAGATTTTTATGCAACCAACTTGAGCTTTCTATATTTTATATCATATTTAGTTTGATGTATTTAGATCATTTTTACATTATGTCACTCTTTGTAAAATGATTAAAACCTAACTCTTTACCCTTGGAGTGATTATGGGAAAAATAAATTAGTGATATCTTAGAGTGGATTTGATCTTAAGGACCCCTCTATTAATGGGCACTGACTACAAATATAATCATTCAAATAGGGCCTAAAATTGATGTAGTTCTCCCTACATGTTGTCTTATGTGTACACAAGGAAGAAATGTGTGATAAGCAAAGACATATAGTGACCTAGATTGTAACTCATAAAATACGTCTCATGGCATTACTCTTTCAATGTTTTAGACTTGCATAAATATTGCTCCTATGATTGATATAATAATAAGAAAAAATAGGATGGTTTTTATTACTTTAATTCTTGATTGAGTACTTCTTATTATATTTATCCATAAACTTGTAGTTATTTCCATGAAGAAAGGTCACCTTGGATCCTTTTGTTCAATATTCAATTTCTCGAAAATAGTCAAAGGAAATGAATCAAAATTTGACCTTTAAAAATATGTTTATCTCAAAAATTAAATTATTTAAAAATATATATTAATTTACATTGTGATTAACTTTTACATTCAAAATAATTAATTAATCAAATACATAAAATAAAGCACAAATTTCAACTCACGATAACTAGGTTGATAACAGAGTTCACCCATTGCTTTTCACCCATTACTCAGGCTATGTCTCCAGGTCCTACTCAAAAGTAGAACCAATCAATTATTGATGCAAAAATAAAATTGTAAATCAGATATCCAAAATATGGGATCTCTATCTACAAATGAATATGTTGATGACCTCTAGCTCTAGATTTATGGAAATTGGCTCTCAACTCTCAACTCTTTAGCTCTAGCTCTGGACTCTCAAATCTTCAACTCTTCAAATATTGCTCTCAACTCTTGGATCTTAGCTCTTCATCTATTTTTATCTTTCTCTTGGCCCTTAGCTCTTCGGTCTTTCTCTCAACTCTTGGCTCTTGCTCTCAGCTCTTAGCTCTTGCTCTCAGCTCTCGACTCTTTGGGTCTTTGGATCTTGGCTCTTAGCTCTGGATCATGGCTCTCAAATATTGGATATTTAGATCTGCTGAGAGATTTTAAACTTTTTTCAATGAATTTAAATTAACCTTTGACCCCTTTATATACTTTTTATGGGTCCACTTTTTTTTATTGGGATGCTTATCCTCAATCTTATTTTAATAAATTTCATAATTATCCCATACCCAATATTTATGGAATTTTAAATTATACATTACATTTTAAAATATGGGGTGATAATTATTCCCCAATATATGATGTAATATTTTTATCCCAAATATTAAATACTTGGGTCGAATCATATTGCCACATCATCAGGTTTGATCATAACTTTGACTAGTCATAACTTGCACATACGGACTCCATTTTTCAAACTATAAAATGTGCCAAAAATATCTAGATGAGATATACACAATGTAAATTATTTTGAAACATTCCATGATGTTCAATGTTTTCATTTTGACTAGATTTTACCACTTGTTGACTTTTTTTACTAAAAGTTTGATTGATTGCACCAAGAGCATACAAGCTCTATTTCTAAAGTTCCACATATTGTTAGAAAGGTCTCAATGGGCCCTAAATAATGGTATAAGTTTTTGTCTAATCTAGTACCTTTTATAAATTGACCTCTAGATCAATCCTCCCATTAAATATGGTAATAGTCTTGTTACTCCATGTGAGGATATTTACATGGCTCTAACTATTATGACTATGTTGCATGTCACTTAGTGTTATAACAATCACCATTTTATAATTTTCCTCTTAGGGTCTTACATAGAAACAAAATTTACAAATTTTGTCCTTCTTGAGTCTTTACAAACACTATAACTATACATAATTATTACAAACATTTCCCATACTTGGGTCTTATGCATTTATAAATAATGCTTATATTCAGGTCTTATAAACATGCATACATATTTACACATACTAAAACATAAATATTAAAATTTTAAAACCTATCTTCCAAGTTTTTCTTTATGCTTCTCATGATGTCATCCTCATGTTGCCCCATAGTGTTCTTATTTACAATATACTAAAGGAACTATTTTCCTATAATGGTTCAAGTTATTGATGATGTGATCACATGAGATATTCTATCCCATATTTTAAAATGTTATAAAAAAATTTATTCTTGGAAAAAGTTACATTTCTTAGAGACAAATATGGTTCTCCTATGACAATACCATTAAAATGGAGTGGAACCAAATCTGACTTAACCTTATCTACAAAGTTGGAGGTAATTGCAAACCCTAGTTTACATGTTTTACTTACATGTACATTAATACCATCATCTATCCTATCCAAAGAATATGGTTTGAGATGTGGCTTAGTTTCTAAACCTAAAGTTTTTACAAAATATTTAGAAATTAAATTATTTTGATAGTTTATATAAAAAATAACATCTATCTTTTAATGCTTAGCAATTATTCTTTTGAAGAAATGTTGTTTACCTCTCTAGGATGATAAATTTTACATTGTCAACTTGTTGTTGACTATCATCTACCTGATTATTATTGTCTTAGGTTTTGATTTATGAGGTTTTGTCTTCTTCTTGACTGAAGATGTAGTTACAACCTTTGCCTAAGGTTGTGGATAACTATTATTATCTTATTTCATCATTTGCTCCTTAGCATTGAAGTCAAAATCAAACTTTATGTCTTATTTAGGTAATTTTGGTTTGTCAATCTTCTTCTTAACATGTCTCTTAAGCATACTTCTAGGGATTTTTAAGGCATAATTATAAGATAAATTTGAGTTTCTCTTCTTTTCATACCTTGATAAGTTATCTAAAGATGTCTCATCAGATTTAACTACTTCATCTATTGATAATACTTCTTTTAACTCTTCGAGGTGTTCTGACTTGCTGCTTGAGTAAATATTTAGCTCAGCTTCTTGGGAACATTGTCCTTCATCTCCATATCATAATCATACATGGAGTGGTCTATTCACATCTTGGATATGTTGGATAATTCTATGACAATTAATGCCAAGGCCCTTTCCATTAAATCCCATCTTGGCTAGCAGCTTATAACCTATTCCCCTTTTGTGCTTCTCAAATGTATCAACATAATTAATTGATGAATGTATAGATTTAGAACACAAAGTATCCATAACATTCTTAATATAATTATAAGAATTGATTTCATTGCTTTCATTTTTTGAATGTAGAATAATATTTGGTACCTGACTTGGCAACATCTTTCAAATGAATCCTTCATATGTTGTTTGATGCCTAAGAAAACTAGGATTTATAGATTCTCTAACAGGTGCCTTCTCTTTTAATTTTCATCTCTATTGGTATTAAGTTGGATTTTTTTCAATGTGTAGATTCTAGCATTGATCCATAATGTGACCTTATTTATAATAGTAGCCATAGACTTTTGACTCCACTCACATTTGCTTCTTTTGATGATGTTCTTATTATAGTTTTTCCCATAGAACATCAATGCTCTATTGGAGCTTCTCAATCTATAGTTATTTTATTCATTATATATCTTGGTATCATGGTTCTTAAAATTGAAAGTACTACATTAATATAATGATAATAGTATTCATCAATAGTTGAACTTGAGCTAGCATTGGATCCATAGTATTCCATAGAATGTGATTAAAATCACAATTATACCAATATGAACTTACCTTTGATACCAAACTTGATGTATCAGAGTAATTTATACATAGAATTTATCCCATCACATGAACTGCTCTGATGCCAAACTTTATCCACAAATTGGCACGTATTTCTATGCAAAAAGTTCACCTTGGATCCTTTTTTTAATATTCAATTTCCCAAAAATAACTCAAAGGAAATAAATCAAAATTTAACCTTTAAAAATTTGTTTATATCAAAACCTAAAGTATTTAAAATATCTATTAATTTCCATTGTGATTAAATTTTACATTCAAAATGATTAAATAATTAATCAATTATGGACAAGAAAGCACAAAAGTCAACACTTGACAACTAGGTTGGTAATGGAGTTCACCCACTGCTCGGGCTACATTTATAGGTCCTCCTCAAAAGTGGAACTAATCTATTATTTATTTCAACCTAAATTTGTACATAATCTATCCCCATTAGGGGATCTTGATCTACAAACAAATAATTTGATGACCTCTAGTTCTAGCTTTATGGCAACTACCTCTAGCTCTGGCTCTCAGATCTTGGCTCTTCAGATCTTCAGATCTTGATCTTAATTCTCAGCTCTTTAGCTATTTCTCTCATCTCTTATATCTTTTATCTTTTTCTATTTCTCTCGGATCTTTCTATCATCTATCAGCTCTTCATCTTTTGTTCTCATCTCTCAGCTCTCAGCTCTTGGCTCTTCAGCTCTTGCTGTCAACTCTCAGCTCTTAGCTCTTAGCTCTTCAACTCTAATGAGATATTTAATAATTTTTTTAATATATTTAAATTAACCTCTGAAACCTTTATATACTTTTTATGGGTCCAATTTTTTTTATTGGGATGATTATCCACAATCTTATTTTAATAAATTTTATTATTATCACATACCTAATTTTTATGGGATTTTAAAATATCCATTACATTTAAAAATATGGAGTGAACATTATTACACAATATATTATGGAATATTTTTATACATAAATATTAAAAGCTTGGGTCGAATCATATTACCATATCACTTTATTGCCACATCATCAGGTTTGACTATAACTTTGACTAGTCATAACTTCCACATACAAACTCTATTTTTCAAACCATAAAATGTGTCAAAAAGATATCAATGAGATCTAAACCATGGAATTATTTTTAAACATTCCATTTTCTTCAATTTTTTTATTTTGACCAGCTTTGACCACTTGTTGACATTTTTGACCAAAACTTTGACTAGCTACACCAGGAGCATACGAGCTCTATTTATAAAGTTCCACATACTGTCGAAAAGGTTTGAATGGGCCCTAAACAATGGTGAAATTTTTGTCTCATTTGAGATATTTTCTAAATTAACCTCTGGATCATATATTACATTGTTAATTTCTTGTGATTTCCAAGTGAGAAACGATGAGGGTTGGTCATGTATATATACCAATCCCTTTCATAAATTTATAAAATTAAATTAATTAGACCAACCTTTTAGATACATTTATTTTTCAAATTATATGAATTTTGGGCATTGGACACTTTTTAGTAAAATGGGCATTTGCATCAATGCATGTGTCTACTTGGGACATAAATGTCAAGGGTGATAAAAAATAGGTATAGGTCCAAAAATTCTAATGATAATAATTAGATTTATAAAAAAAAATATAATATAAAAGGCTTAGATCATCATAATAATTATATGTACCAATGATTAAGATAGTGCTCATAGTTTGGTAGGACATTCTTGGTTTATGGGTAGCTTTGGGCTTTTTTTGAAAAAATGGAAGGCAGCCATCAACCCAGAATAGAAAGATATTCATAAGATGCCAATTTGTATGCATTTTCCTGATCTTCCTCTAGAATTTTGGGAAGAAGACTTGTTCATCAGTATAAAAATAACATTTTTAAATCTAATTGTCTTTGACTCTACTACTAAAGCCATGACCCACATGGTACACTCCTGATTATATGTAAATACAAGGATGGATCTAGAATTTCCCTTTTTTTATTTTAAATTCTTTAAGTGGAGAAATAATTTAAAATTTTGAATATGAATACTCTTTACTAAAATGTGAACAATGTAGGAAACTGGGACATATGACTAGAAATTGCCCCTGCTTTGTTAAAAGGGTAATGCCTTTATCTTAAAAAAGGATAAACATACTTGGATGATGGAAAAAATTACCATAATAGAAGATATTTAATTGTTGACTCATTCTCTTTCTTAGGAAAACCTTTCTAAGGATCCTTATTTGAATTCTCACATTATCGTGGGCCTAGATAACACTATAATATATCCCTAATATTTTAGATTCTTCAACATCAGGTAATAAGCTAGCTTTAGTGGAGGTTAACATAAGCGATAATGTCAATTATTCAAATATTAATGATGTGATAGAGGAAAATACAAAATAATTTCTACAAGGGAGAGAAGACAGATATTTTAATCAAAAGTCAAGAAAAAATACAAAGCCACTTTGGTCTCAATGAGTCGGATTAGGTGATTTCATTTCTCCAGAATACTAAAAATCCTTCAGTTGATTATGCTTCTCTATTAGATAGAAATATTTTCCAATGTTTGGAAAATATGGAGAAAGGAGAAATGGGGTGTGTACCCTTTAAGATTCTTTCTCCATTAAAAGGAACTTTTTTGATACATCTTAGGACCATACGATGTTGGATAATGATAATTAGGAAAAGGATTTCTCTAATAGGATATCTTATTCTTGTAATTTACTAAGTTTAAATATGAATTATACTAAATAAGAGAAGGAATTTAATTTATATGAGAATAAGTGGCATGTAGATATAGGTTTAAGAAACTAAAAATAAAGATTTTCAATAGTTGAAACAAGACATAATAAAATAGGGAATGAGATAGTGAATGATTACCAAACAATTATAAAGATCAAATCAAGCAAAAAATACATAAGGCAGTGGAATAGATAATAATAATAATAATAATGAATGTTATGTCATGGAATATTAGGGGACTGAGCCATTTGAGAAAATAAAGAGTATTCATGGATATGAGGATTACTAATCAACCAACTATTCTTGCTATCCAAGAAACAAAAATGGCTAGTAGTGTATAGAAGACAATAAAAAATCAGCATTGGAAGGAATCAATGTTTTCTAGTGTAGGATTTGAGGGAGTGTATTGAGGGATTTATACCTTTTGGGATGATAAGAGGGTAAAGGGTGAAATCCTTGTTGAAAATAGACACCATCTAGTATTTTTATTTACTGATCTTTCTTTGGATATTTCTTGGATTCTTTTAAATATTTATGCTCGTAATATGATTGTTGGCCAGAGAAGATTATGGTTGGATCTAGTGTCTTTTAGAAATACATGTAAATATTTAAAATGGATGCTTGTGGGTGATTTCAACACCCCACTTAGTGTAAAATAAAAGAAAGGGGGTGCCTAATATTTATATGACAATATGGAGGATTTGGATGAGTTCATTATTGTCAATGGTTTATTTGTTATTAAACTAAGAGGATATTATTTCCCCTAGTTGAATAAAAGGATTTGTAATCATCTTATTCAAACAATATTGGATCATCACCTTATCTCCTTTAATTGGTTTAGCATTTAGGATTTTTGCTTATCATCACTCCCCAGGATTGGATCAAATCACAATCCATTGATCCTAAACATTCTAACATGTTTTAAAACTCAAAAAATGCCTTTCATGTTTGAGTATATGTGGTTTTCTCACCTATAAATGCCAACAAAAATAAAGGAATGGTGCATTGTGGAAGCTTTAGGAACAACAATGTTTAAGTTTGCATAGAAATTTAAAAATGTCAAGAATAAACTCTCTGTTTTGAATCATAAGGTTTTTGGTAATATAATCCATGAAAAAGAGGATATAAAATTAAATTTGATCAGTATTGAACATTTTATTACTACCCAAGCACTCAACAAACATTTCCTTAATCAAGAGAAGAAACTAGAGACAAATTTTTATTCCATTTTGGATCAAGATGAATCTTTCTGGAGACAAACATCAAGGGCTACTTGGTTAAAGGAGGGAGATCATAACATAATGTTTTTTATTTAATTATGCTCAAGAATATAAATCATAATAGAATTAATAAAATATTTTATGAATATGGATACTAATCCTGTAGTCGTTAAAGATAAAGTGCTGAGTTTCTTCAAAGATCTTTCTGATCCCAAATTGGCACGTAATAGAAAATTGACCAAAGATTTTATTCAGCATGTCCCTACTCTTATTACTAACAATAGTAATCACAACATGTTGAGGTTTTTAATAGAAGGGGAAATAGAGGCATCAATTTTCGTAATGAACAAATACAAACCATGGGGCCTGGATGGCTTTCTTATGTCTTTTTTTTCAATATTACTAGGATATTATTAAGCAAGAGTTATGGGGAGTGATGGATGAATTTTTATCCTTTGACAAAATTCTTAGAGAGTTTAATAACACTTATATACCTCTCATTCCAAATAATAAATGGGCCTTAAATTTCAAAGATTTTAGGCCTATTTTCACGTGTAATTTTTTATATAAAATCTTTAAAAATATTTTGACATTGAGTATTCAGCCACATTTGAATAAAATCATTTCTTCTAATCAAGGAAGATATGTCTCAAGATGGTATTATGTTAGTACATGATATGATGCATTCCATGGTTAAAATTAAACAAGTAGGTATGATTTTTAAAATTGATATGGCCAAATCTTATGGTAGAGTTGACTGAGGTTTCTTCGACTGAGTTCTAAATAAATTTGGTTTTCATAATCTTATTAGAAGGTTGATTTATAGTAACATTTCAATGTCTATGTTTTATATTATTATTAATAGATTCCAAATTAAATTTTTTTAGAGAGAGCATGGAATTAGATAGGGTAACCCTTTGTCTCCCTTATTATTTATTATAATGGTAGATTCTCTAAGCAAGAACCTTATGAATGCACTTGCACAGGGCAGATTGAAGGGTTTTAAACCAGCCTCAAGGGCTCAACCTTCTCTTCACCAAATTTTTTTTCATGATATGATTATTCTGGCATCAAATTCAATAAGGGAGGCTAAAAAAATAAATTTTATTCATGATATTTATGGAGTTATCTCAAAGGAGTTGATAAATTATTCCAAATATGACTTATTTTTTGTCAACACACTAATTCTCCATCAAAGAAAGATTGAACATACTCTAAATTATTATGTCAAATAACTTCCCTCAATTTTTTTAGGCATGACATTGTTTACATGGAAAATGAAATCTGAATTTTGGTACCCTCTAATTATAAGGTTTCAAAGTAATATTTTTAGTTGGAAAGGGGGCTCTACTTTCTAACGTGGGAAAAGTGTTTCTCATCAAAAAAAATTTAAAAAGTCTCCCCCATATAAATTATGTCCCTCTTAAAAGTTCCCAAGGTTGTCCAAGAAAAAATTAATAAAATACAAAAACAATTCTTATGGATGGGAGTGGAAGATATTCACAAATTCCCTCTAGTGGCTTAGGATAAGGTATGTCTACTGAAATCCTTTTAAGGGATGGGTATTAGAAATATTTCCTCTATGAACAAGGCTTTAGTCACAAATCTTAGTTGGAGACTCCTAAAGGAACTGACTCCTTGGGAAAATGTTTTATGTGCCAAATACCTTGGTTACAAAACTCCTTTATCCTTCATTACTAAGCTTAACTTTATTAAAGGATCTACAATATGGAATTTATTTTCTAAAAATAGGAATACTTTACTAAAGGTATGCAATGAAAGATGGGTAATGGTCATAATATTAAATTATATAAGGATCATTGGATTATTCATCATTCACTGGAGACTCTTGAACCATGTCATCAAGTTGTTCATTTCATCTCTTATTTTTAGGAGAAATGGTGGCAGATTATATATAGGTTTACAATGGTCAAAAAAGTTGGAAAAATTTGACCCTTCATAATGGTGATACTAATTCAACCATTATTTTTTGAGATCTTAATTTCATTCTTAAGGGTAATTATATTACAAATCTAAAGTGGGAGGATGAACTAATTTGGATTGATTCAATAGATGGAAACTATCATGCTAATTATGGATATTTTAAGCCTCAAAATTTGATAGAGAGTTGAAATGCTTTGGGTTAGGTATGAAACAAAAATATTATCAAAAAAATTAACATATTAATATGGTTAAGTGTCTAAAATAGAGTTCTTACTTTGGATAATCTAAGTAAAAGAGGAATTATTATGGTAAATAGATGTGTATTGTGTGAGAATGCTTGGGAATTTGTTAATCACATCTTCCTTGATTGTGTGTACTCTTTCCACATTTGGGGATCTTTGTTACAAATATTTAGTATTTCTTGGTTTCTACCTTCATCTATTATGGATGCTTGGTAGGCTTGGTATTGTCCCTTTGTTAACCAAGAACTCAAGGAGATTTGGAATATGTCTTTCTCTCATCTTCTATGGGGAATTTGGAAAGAATGTAACAAAAAAATATTCAAGGATAAGAAAAGCACCTTTTTTAGAGTGTCCGACAAAATATTTTTCCTCTTATCTAAAAATTTCAAAATAATAAGAAGGGAAAAAAGGTTGACTTTCTTGTCATTTGAGGAAACCATTGTTAAGGAGTGGAAACTCAACCTTGACAACATACCTCTAGTAGATCCTAAGATATCCTTGAGAAGATTTTTGAGATATTTGGATCCTCAACCTAGATGGGTCAAAATAAATTGTGATGGGTCTTCTAAAGTGAATGCTGGACTTTCAGGAGTTAGAGGGGCTATTTAGGACAATCAGGGACAACTTATTTTAGCTTATAAAGGAAGCATGGGATTCAAAAAAAATCATTTCTCACAAGTATTAGATTGTTTTTGGGGGGTCCAAGATGCTCTTCAGTTGGGTTATCAATATATTTTTATTTAGGGGGACTCTCTCAACATCATTAATTATATGTAGTCACTAAAAAATTGTACTAATGCTTCTAGATGTCGCAAAATACTTTTTTTTACCCCTTAGTCCCCTTGGGTTAGAACATTTATTAAACCCCTTAAAAAACCCAATTTAACCTTTTACACACATTTATCTAAATTAATTAATTAATTAAGCTAATAAATCTTATTTACACCTCACCCTAACCAAACCAATAGCTAACTTAGTGACACCTAGCCTTAAAATAATTTCTTACCCTATCATTTAAATTCCTAACCTCTTAGGCATTTTCTTCCTACATGACCATGCCTCCTTAAAAAATATTGGAACATTTCTCAAGGTCTAAACTACCAAAATTAAGTGTATAACACTATTTTTGGCATGTTAAACTATTTCCACCTTGATCAATGTTGATCATCCCTTGATTGACACTGGTTGACCAGGAATGACATCAGTTACTTAAGGTTACCTTGAGCCCCTTGATCAAGAGGTTGAATCATTTCGAGAAATAATGAGAACTCTTGTGTAAATCTAAGATTTCTAGTAAACCAAAGAACTAGTCCAAAGATCAACAAGTGCTTTATCACCTCAATATTGAGGATTTAAGTGTCATCACTCAACCCATTTTGTTTTAGGTTTCCAATCAACTTGTACTCAACTTCAAGACATCTCAAAGACAAAAAATCTATAGTAACTATCTTATACTTTTTATCAATTTAGTATTTAGTTTTGGGTAGTTTGTTTCTTTCATTCCCTTTCATTATCTCCCCACACTCTCTTTTGTGTTGGAACTATGTAACTCGAACACCCCCTTTTCCAACAAATCCCTACTAATCCATTTTTAGTCTTTAGAGTGTTAAACCCATATTTTTGATATCCCAAAGTCTCTATTCTACCTTCATGACCATCAACCAACCTCAAAATAGCCCACCAACCCTTCTGAAATATCCCAAAAGTCTATATTTGTCCTGAGTTAGAACTATGGCAAACCCATAATGATTGACATCAGTCATACTTGACCGACATTAGTTACCCTTGATCAGCATTGGTTTCCCTTAACTGGCATTGGTAACATAGTGACCATCATAAATCTATGTGTAATTATTTTTCCTAAAAATAAAAAGTTAAAATCACCAATCAGACCTAACCCAAAATCTAGTTTTTTGACCCCTATCATAGCACAAAGTTATAAGAATTTTTTTAGATCACGTTTTAGAACTTTAGCATTTCTTTTTAACAAATTAATGTAATTTTGTTAAAATCAATAATTTATCTTTAAAATCATTTTATTACATTGTGATTAAGTAATTTTTAATAGTTTGTGCAAGCATATCTTATTAGAATTTTTCATAACATAAATTGTTAAACGATTACATTGACAACCTTCCAGTGAAGTCTTGTACTTCTTGGATCTAGAACTTGCTAGCAAATCCACCCTCCAATATTACTAATCAAACCCATTTATTGTCTCATTATTATTACAGGGCATTCCTCCCAAGCCAAAGAGGATTTCTTCCCATTGTTTGGATCATAGAGCATGAAACTACATCTAGGTTCATCTATACCTTCAGCCTTTATTTGAGTTTTACTTGTTTTCTAAAAGTAAAAGAAAATTAAAAAAAACATAGTGAAACATTATGACATGCTCGGTGGGGCCCTAGAGTTTTCTTGGGTTCATGATTATTTTAGGACATTTTAGTTTCATTAGTGAAAGACTCATTCATTGCATTTCTTTGTTTAAAAAACTAAAACATTATTTTCTTCATTTCTAAACTAATAATCATAACTTTCAATTTATTCAATTTTTAAAAATCAAATACTTGTTTTCTTTACTTTCTTAGAGAAGTCAAAATCATTCATTTTCTTTTATTTTTAAATAATGAAAATGCATTCCTCCTAAGATAGGACTTTCATCCTCATTCTACATTTAGGTACATTCTAATTATTTTGTACTCATTCAATTAAATTGAAAATTTTCTTTTGGGTTTAAAATCAATCTTAGTTTATAGATAGCTTACATTGTTAGATCACCTAGCTTAACTAAATATTAAATAAATCATAGCAATTGATTCTGTCACACACATACTAAACCATTCATAAAATTAATTCATCAAACATTGACATAAGGACCAACAAGGATTTCATCACCTAGTGGTACACCCTCACCCTTGGCTATCTTACTTTCTCTTCATTACCAAGGGGAGAAACCAAAACTTAGTACACTATTTTAGTATAAAATTTGGTAATTTGGTATACATTAGCTAAGCACCTGACATCCTTATTATTATGGTGTGTGAAGTGATGGGGTACACCCCAATACTATTGGGCTAGGATGAAATAAAAAATTGAGAAAAATATTTGGGAAAATGTAATTTTTATTTTTGTACAAAGAGGATTTTAAAAATATTTACAAGAAATAAGAGTTGTTTGAGAAACCAACTAATAGGTAAAAACTACATGAAAACTAAAAACATAAAATAAACTAATAACAATAACTTTGGACCATTAAATGACCCAAAAAACTCCCCTTTGATCCAAAATGGTATAGAAAAATTGGTGAAATTAATATGAGTCATCCAAGTAGACTCTACCACAACTACAATTGGTGTACATCTTAGACTGATCAACCTTGATCATACCCACACTATAGTAGAACATGATCATGCAATGTACAATTACATTGATCCTCACACATAATCTATCTAACAAGTAGCTACCCTATGTAATGTGTATGGCAAATCTCAAACTGATGCCCAACAATCACCAACATCTCTTGTAGGCCTTTACTCAACACTAACAATGCTATAAACACAATGTTGACTTGTACCATAAATTACCGATGACTAATCAAAAAACCAATATGCAATATCTTTTCCCCTATCAAGCAAGAGGTGAGAAGCTTTGAAATAAATAGACCAAGTATAAATTATTGAAATGTTCCACATCAAAGATCATATCATCACTACATTTATGAAAGTAAAGTACACAATCCAAAAAGTGCTACTACATCAAACCCTAATCTTGAGCCTAGCAGCTCACACAAGATGGGTGTGTCACTAGCCTAAAATATATACTCATCAAATGCATAGTATGCAACTTTACATTCAACCCATCCATCAGAAGAAGATGTAGAAGAATATCTAGAAAAGTGACTAGAGTGACTGGAGTGATCAATAATGTTTTCTTCTACCTTTTATTGATGTTGAGATGACCTCATTTTGGAGGGGCACTCTATATAGAGATGTCCTATGCCACCATAATTATAAAATAGTCTCCCACATCCATATGAACTAGAGGAAGAATAACCAAATGAAGAAGAATGCCTATGCTTGTGGTTTTGTCCATGTGAATGTTTATGATGATACTCATGATTTGGAGACCAGAATGATGTTTATGTTTCAAAGAGCCTAAAGAATCTCTATGTCTAGAATGATGCTTATGTCTAGAAGTGTGCTTATGAGAGTGTTTCTATTTTTCCTTATGTATTTTATTGGGATCACAATAAATTTCATATTTTGTTATAGTATGCATCTTCAATATGTTTTTGTTTCTTCATTGCAAATTGTCGCTCATGTTGAGTGATCAACTCACAAATCAAATTCAAATGTAGATTTGTTAAGCTTATCACTAAGTTGTAACATTTCTAAAAAATTCTTGTAGCTAGGGCTAAGATCATTCAAAAAAATATAAATGAGAATTTCATCATTAATTTTCCCATTATTAGTGCCATATTCTTGTTTCAAATTCTTAATGTGTAACACATATTCTAAAACATCTTCATCATCAATGAGTTTAGTGTTAAGAAGCTGCATAAGGAGATCAATTGTTTTGTAAGTAGGTTGTTTAACATACAAGTATTTTAGATATTTCCATGCTTTCCATGCTTTATATTTGATGGCTTCAATATGAATTATGACTTGTACACTACAAGTTGATTTCACCAACATGAGAGCACACTTATCATGTTTTTGGAATTTAGCAAGCTTTGCAGCTTCAGTGGGCAATGTGGGTTTTTTTTCAACTACATCCCACAGGTCATTGAAAATTAATGTATTTTCCATGTTCATTGACCATTCCTTATAGTTTTTAGGATTTAAACATCCATTTTCAGAAATTAAGCTCACAATTTTTGCCATGGTGTAGGAAAAAAACAAAAAATGAAGAATGTTATTAGAGTTTGGCCTTTACTCCGAATAGATTTTGTTTTAAAAATAATTTATAGGACTCGTAAAACCAATTCACCTTATAACCCCTATCACACCCTTATACCACCATGATTATAATTGTATTCATTACAATATATTTTGTAAAAAGATAAACCAAATTCCTAATTTGAATTATTTTCACCACTTATTTCTCCAATTTCAATGTGTCCTTATAACTTTATCAAAAAATAATTTTTACAAAATAAAATGAATAGGTTTTGAACCCTAGATATTTTGTTGTAAGTGACTTCACAAAATATCTTCTAATCGACTTATCTTCAACAAATTTGAATACAAAAAGGTAAGATGTTTCATATGACCTTGATTTGTCTAAAAAAATAGAAATAGAAATTACATTCGCTGCAATCTTTTATTAAGTATTTTAGTTGTATGTAAAAACTATCAGTGCATTTGGTTTTCCTTATGAGGCCCAAAAAAAATCTCTAAAATTCTATGTAACTTATTATTTCATGTCTTCACTTCCATATAAAGCATTGTACAGGCCAATTTAAGGACTTTAAAGATTACAGAGCTTTTAGAGATTGCATGGTGTTGATCTCTATTTTGAAATAATGTAGGTTCAAAGTAGAACAACAAATTTGCAAAGGTTCAGTTTAAAAATAAACCTAAAAATATTTATAGTTTTCACTCATGCAAGTTCTTAGGTTTGGCAAACAAATAAAAACTATTTTTATTACACTTGTGATTTGATATGAACTACTAGTACTGATCTTTTAAGGATTGTGACAAAAATAATGCCAAATCACTAATTTCATATTACTTTGATACTCTCAATCCTCCTTTGTGTGGTACTTATTATCAATTTATGACAAGTTTTAGATGCCAATTTGATCTCCCTGATGTCAATATAATTCTATGAATAATGACAGTATTGGAAGTCTTTTCAGTCAATTCTATTAACAATGACACATAAACAATGAATCTTTGAACACATAGGAAAATGTGTAATTTTATTTCACTAAATGCAATATAAAACTATTAATTTGTGTAATATATTATCTAACTATCACTTCTATCTAAAAACAACTGCCAATGCAACCTTATTGCCTTTCACTAGCTACTACTCAGGCTCACAATCTTCATCTAGACACATATTTCCAACTTCCATATAACTGTAGGTACTAGTTCAAAAAATTTCTCAACATTATCTCTCCTCCAAGTTTTCAATTCTCCATGATATGGATTTTATACCACTATTGGGATAAGATGAAAGTAAAACCTACTGAGGATGCATACTATACCAAAATAGGAAATCCATTATATGATCCCAACAGAAGACACAAAGAAAAATAGAAACACTCTCACAAGCACACTTCTAGACATAAACATCATTCTAGACATAGATAATCATTCAGGCTCTTCAAACCATAGACATCATTCTAATTCTCCAAATCATGAGCATTGCCACAAACACACCAATTTCAGTTGTAGTAGAGTCTACTTGGATGACTCATTGTTTATTACTCTAGGTTTTTTATACCCTTTTGGATCGAGGGGAAGTTTTTGGGTCATTTAATGATCCAAAGTTATTGATATTAGTTTATTTTATGCTTTTAGTTTTCAGGTAGTTTTTACCTGGTAGTGGGTTTCTCAACCAAATCTTGTTTCCCATAAATCTTTTTAAAAGCTTCTTTGTACAAAAATAAAAATGACATTTTCTTGAATATTTTTCTTAATTTTTTCTTTCATCTTGGCCCAATAGTATAGGTGCCTACCCCATAACTTCACACACCACAAAAATAAGTGTGTCAAGTGCTTAGCTAATATATACCAAATTACCAGAGTTTATATTAAGCTAGTGTACTAAGTTTTGGTTTCTCCCCTTGGTGATAAAGACCATGATAGCCAAGGGTGAAGGTTTACCACTAGGTGATGAAATCCTAGTTGGGCCTTACGTCAATGTTTGATGAAATAATTTTATGAGTGGTTTAGTATGTGTGTGATAGAATTTATTTCTATGATTTATTTACTACTTGGTTAAGATATGTGATCTAAAAATGTAAGCAATCAATGAATTAAGGTTGATTTTAAACCCAAAAGAATTTTTTTAAGTTCTTTGAATGAGTACAAAACAAATATAATGTACCTAAATGTAGAATGAGGATGTAAGTCCCATCCTACGATGAATGCCTTTTCACTTTTTAAAAATAAAATAAAATGAATCATAGAGACCAATCATATTCCTCTTCCTCATCCATGAAACACACTTTGGATTTGAAAAGTTATCTTGACCATTTTAGGAGCTCTAATATGCCTCAGTCTTTTGCCTAAAGAGATACTGACTTTACCAACCTCCTTAATAATAACCATGTGGCCTTCCAACATTATCTTACCACAATTGCTAATCATTACCCTACTTTGGTTCCTTGCATTGAACCACCTTATGGCATGCCCACTTACTTTAAGGGTGATACTTTAGTTTCCACCATATCTACCACCCAATACATGGTATCCTAATCTTCCTCTTCCATAAATAACCCTTCAACCACTATTACCTAAAACAAAGCTTCCCTTCCACCAACCAATACCCAATCAATTTCTACTTCTACCAACCCCATCACTAACCCATCAAATGTAGGGATAAATCAGCCCATGGAAACCCATGCACCACTTACCATTGGGATGCATTCTACTAGTATTTATTCCTTACCTCTTTCCACTCAAAATGCAACATCCTCTACCCTGTTCTAGAACATAGTGGTTTACATACCTTCCACTCTCATACCCATAAGTAACAAGGTGACTACACATCTTTACCCAACCAATATAACCATGCCGATGACCATGACCCACAAAATACCTACCACACCCAACCCAAGCTATATCCCAAACTGAAAATAATATATGCTTCCTCTATATTCCAAAAATTTCATTGCCAACTACTAATATGTGGTCTATACCCAAATTTCTAGAATGTAATATATTATATTCACACAACCCCAACAAAACATACCCTATAATTATGTGGGTACAATATAAATTAACCTCATTAAAATGTTGATGGAAAAAATGAAAACTCTAAACATATGTTTCTAGATCCCATAATATTTTGTTCTATGATTAGATTTGCAATGAACCCATTCACCCTTACATACCAATTCATCCTTACCCCACTCAATGGGAACTTCCCAAATTTACTAAATTCCAAAGTTAAGGAAGATCCCCAATAACACCTAAAAGCATTTAAGCATGCATGTTATCTAATTGCCTATGATGATGATCTTCTACTCTAAATCTTTTTATGTCCTTACAAGGACCCACATTGGACTAGTTTAGTTCCATCACTAGGTATTCCTTCTTTTCCTTCACCTAACTTATTCAAAATTTATTGGACCACATTTCCATCAATATTTCCAAGAAAGTATCATAATTGACTTATATTCCTTTTGATAATTTGAGGATGAATCCATTGTCAATTTTGTTGCTCTTTAGAGAGGTTTTATCAACCAAATCTCCTTTTCCTTACCGCAACCCAAATTAATTAAAATCTTCCTTTAAGAATGTGTTAAACACATCTCATCCACCCTAAATTTTCAAACTTTTTGAACCTTTGGTGAGGGACTAACCATGGCTAGAAAGTTAGAAATTAGAGCAATTGAGGAATAATAATGCTAGTTTCAAATCTACCAAAGCTTCATCTAAACCCTCAAACCACTCCAATTAAAAAGTAAAAAATAATTCCATTATCCTTAAAATGGCACCTCATTTGATAATCAACCAATCTAACCCATCCATATCATTGAACAAAAATTCTAAATCTACAAACCATTTGGTGCAAAATCAATATACTCTACTAAGAGAGTATTACACTTTGGTTTTGGATAAATTGTTGAAGGCATCCATAATCCAACTTATTATAATAAAATAACCTCAATAATTTTATTTCTACCATCCTATACGAAGTTGGTATAAGTAAAATGAGATACATAACTTCTACTGTGTCATTGGGAATAATGTTGATAGATGAAAAACATTTAAAAACATAGTCCAAAACTTAATTTACAAATCTAAGCTTATAATGGATAACAAAAATTCACCTCCTAATAAAATACTTGACATCTTCCACCAATCATTACAAAACCACCCACCTCATTCAAACAATGAGTATATGAATGTGGAAACATCCCACAAACATGAGGTTTATATAGTAAACATTGTTCTTAATGAACTTACAGTTCATGAACCTGTGACCCAAACCACCACTCCTCCACTCACTTTTGTAGTGTAATTACCTATCATTCCTTTATAAATCATAACAAAGGAAGAAACCACCACTCCACTTAATTCCATATTGAAATCACCCATCTCTAGTTTGAAAAGCATAACTAAGGAGGAAACCATCACTCCCATGCCATTTTCTTCCATATTATAACTATCTAGCTTTTCTTCAAAAAGCATAATTAAGGAAAAGATCATCTCACGTACTCCCTCCATAGTTGAAATAAAAACCATTTCCTTCAAACATTTGATAGAATAAAATGGAAATGTGACTATCTGACTTCCGTAACCACTTGTTCTATCTTTAGAAACCACCACTCAAGAAGTCAAGTCTACCTATAAACCATTTTCAAGGTTGGTCCAAAATTTAGAATTTATAGTGCAACCAAACCTTTATCTGGAAACTTTTTAGCACCATATTGGGCTTCCATACCCTACCAGGAATGAGTCACCAACTAAACCATTATCCACCCAACCTTCAACCTCCAAAAATGAAACTACCACTACCTCAACCAAACCAAAAAAAACATGAACATCCCAAAATCAAAATAAACCAACCAAACCAACTCCTCAAAAAAAAAAAATTCAATACCTCCTTAAAACCTATCAAAAACCTAGGTGTCCTTCCTACTCAAAATCTCATCCATCTTTCCTTGAAATTAGAGATGACACCACCAATCCCACCTAAGAATTCACAAACCAAACCAATAACAAATATTGAACCACCTAAGATTTAGAAACCTAAAATTATTTCACCTCTTATTTCAACTGTACCCTCTATTCTATGGTCATACCCCTCATCCATTTTATGTCCTCACCCTTCCACCTTGTTGAAAAATCCAACCCATCTAACAAATAAACCACATGTCCAACCTCCTATTCTATCCACACCTCCACGCCTCCATACTAAACCATGAACCTCAAAACCATCTACCAAAATAATTACACAAACAAAAGATCCATTCATTAAGCCTACCCCTAAAAAGGCATCCACCCAAATAATCAAAACCAAGACATCCACTTCCTTATTACCATTACTAGAATCCTATTCTACCATCTTACACATGTTGATATAAAATTCATACATAGTCTTACCTCCCATAAAACCATTTAACCCTCTTAGCCCAAAACCAACTTGGTTTAGTGATAACTTAATCTACACATACCATATGACAACTAGACATGACATAGAGAACTATAAATATATTCAAGATATAATACAAAAACTATGTGATCTTGATGATCTTTTGATAGAGGAAATTTTTCTTAGCTCACCTCCAAGCCAAAACCATAAAACTACCACACCATGTAAACCTATTTGTAAAATATCATCTAAGAGTGTGGAAAAACTGAAGCAACCTACTAGCCCACATACTTTCCAAATTAATACCATCCATGTGCTCACTTGATCACAAATCTAACAGGATAAATGGAAAGCTAATGTATCCATACCTTGGATGTAGCCTTCTTTCATGGAATAACTATAAACACTTTCACGAAATCCAAAGATTTTTATCTTTAACACTTCAATCTAAACCATCTAAAATAAAACATAGGTCATTTCTTAAACAACTTCACCAAACCTCGATGAAGATGACCTTGTATGAGTCTATCCAAATCTCACCTCAAGACCATCAAGCTATGATAGAATATTTTTAATTGATCAAGGTTCAACCCAAATATACTTGACTACTAGAAACCCTAGTTGGATCCCTTCAACTATTATCCCTCATCATGTTCTAGGATTTAGAGATACCTCTTATCCATTTAGATGATCTAGATCTTCCCCTATTTATCACTACCCACATAAATTAAAACCAAATCAAAAGGGTAATGATTGATGGGGGATTTATCATCAATATAATTTATTCTCATGCCTACGATTAACTTAATCTCTAAAGAACATCATGTCAAAAACCACTATCTTCCTATAATATTTTAATGATACAATGGAAACAACCTTGGGGATAGTTGTCCTTCATAGACATTTGGGACCTTACACTTTCCCTAATCTCTTTTACATTATATAAGGGGAGTTTTAGTACAATGTACTACTTATTTTCCCTTGGATTTGTACCATGGGTTGTGTACCATCAAATTTGCATAGGTGACTCAAGTTTGAGAATGAGGGTCAAGTTATCATTTGAACTGACACTAGTCAATTCAAGTTATACGACATGACTTACCACCCCAATGATGTTCTCATTCTAGTAAAATATGCATCCCTTTCATCCTCCATCAACCAATATTCTATAATCTTGACCATACCTTATTCTAAAATCCTTATGAAAGACCCCTTAGAATCTACATTTCAACATCTCTCACTTCGGGAATATTGCCTATTGACTCTAAATACCCTTCCTAATCCCCAAGAGTATAGAAATATTTATCAACATCCTATATATTATTCCATAATTGGCACCATCATTCCTTTAGATCCTCCCAACTTACAAACTAACTTCTTCTATGGGGGGCTTGATCAAACAACTTCGACTTCCAATGCCTCTTCTTCTATTAAATTGTTCACCTCAAATTTATCCTACTTGGATAAACCAAACTTTACCCAATTATACCTTCATCAGTGTGATTGACAAGTATTGTTTAGGAAATTATGAACATGGACTGCATGATCTTCTCCCACTTAAAAATCAAAAGCCTCATGAACGACATGGTCTTGGATTCATCCAACTAGAAGAGCCAACCAACCCACGTTCCATCATAATCATTGAGGAAGAAACACATCCTCATGAACCTTTTCTTCTTCAAAATATAATTTCATTGATTCCATCCTTCCTAATTTGTTTTTAACCAATAGGATTAGTTTTGGAATTTTGACCTATCAAACTCATGGGTAAACAAGAACCATTCCTCTGAGTCATCTAGAGATGTTTGAAGAGAACTATCCAACCATTAATACTATCCAATGTCTAGATGATGATTCCCTTCTCACCTATATTTATGCTAAATATCAATCCCTTATTAAATCCCTTTATCCTAAGACATATATCATGTTTAAATAACTTTCCATTCACATCAACTTGGGCATTCAAGATAACACCTACATAATCAAAATTGGCCAATCCTTAGATTACTTAGAGCATTAGGATTTCTCTTATTTTTTGCATGACCATAAAATAGTATTTTCTTTGTCTTATAGTGATATGCCAAGAATCAATGATTCCATAGTCATCCATAACATCATCACCAACCTTGATGCTAATACTGTTAGGCAAAAGCTTCAAAGGATGCACCCTCATATTACCTTTGTTGTTAAATAAGAGCTTAAATGTCTCTTATCTGTCAACTTCATCTAGCCCATTGACTATCAAAAATGGGTCTTTAATATCATTCCTATCCCTAAATCCATAGGGGGAATTCATATTTGTATGTATTTTTGTGACCTCAAACTTGCCTATCTAAAAGATGACTTTCCTTTCCCAAGCATTGACCACCTTGTTGATCTAACTACTGACTATAAGATTTTATCTCTTATGGATGGATTATTGAGATATAATAAAATATTAATATCCCCACAAGATCCATACAAAAATACCTTCATTGCCCCATGGGGATACTTTTGATATAGGGTCATGCCTTATGGCTTGAAGAATGTTGGTGTAACTTATCAACATACCATGACCTATATCTTTCATGACCTCATCCATAAAATTGTGTAAAACTATGTAGATGACCTCCTTGGTAAGTCTAAATGTCACAAAGACCATTTGGAAATCACTAAAGTTATCTTTGAATGCCTTATTGACATTCATTCTCACCTTAACCCAAAGAAATGCATCTTTGGGGTCTTATTAGGTAAACTTCTTGGATTTATCATTTCTCTCTACAAAATATAAGTTGATCCCACTAAATTTAAAGTATTCCTCAACATGCCTCCTCCAACTAACCTTAATCAAATCTACAGTTTATAGGGGAAGCTTTAATCCATTCGTCACTTCATCTCAATTATTTGATAGATGTCAGCGTTTTCATCACCTCCTTAAAAATGACATCTCCTTTAAATGGAATGAAATATATCAAAAGGCCTTTAAATCACTCAAAGGATACCTTTTTTCCCCACCTATTCTTGTCCCTCCAGAACATGACTAACCTTTCTACCTATACATCTTTTCCATAGACCATTCTTTAGGAGACATGATCGCACATCACGATGATAAACACAAGGAATAGGCAGTATAATTTATAAGTTGAGTACTTATAAAGTATGAGAATAATTATACCCATATTGATAAATCATTCCTAACCTTGGTATTCATGGCTTACAAACTTCATCACTACCTCCTCAACCACAAAACCCTTGTCATCACCAATAGTGACCCCATCAAGTACATGCATTCTAAGCCATATCAAAATGAGCGTATAGCTAGATGAATCATGATTTTAGCTGAGTTTGATCTTGAGTTCCTTCAAAAAAAAATAGTCAAATGGAAAGTGATTTATGATCAAATGGTTGAAGCACTTTTAGATGATAACCAACCTTCTAACCTTGAATTTATTAGTGAATCCATCACAACTCTCTATCAATAAGACATTGCTTATCAAATGACCATTTTTTATGGATCAAAATGTCAGTGAGGTGGGGTTATATAATCATCCTTATACCCCTTGAACATGATCATTTTATATTCTCCTTTAAACTTGACTTTGATTTCACCAACAACATAGCTGAGTATGAGGCCCTAGTTTTAGGTCTCCAAATAGCTTTGTCCTTGGGAGTGAAATTGATCAACATTTTTGGTGACTATAAACTTGTGATAAACCAAATTAGTGGTTCCTACCAATGTAAAAATTATGTTTTATAGAAGGACAAACAACTGGTAGTTTGACTATTGATGTAATTTGATCATTACCTTACCCAAGCCACTGTACATTTGATAAACAAGTTTGTTGATACCATGTCTTATTTTGATTCTCAAATACCATTTTCACCTTTAGATTCCAAAACATTGTTCAATATCTATATACTTAACCAACCCTATTAAACCAAAATGGACATCCTTTCCTTTTACAATGTGGAGGAAACCCAACCTGATATTTTGTATAAGCAAATCTTCAACTACCTTACCTTAGACATCATCCCTTCCAACCTATATAGGAATTATAGACAAGGATTTATATAGAGTAATTTTTTCTATAGCATATTAGGATAAATATCCTAAAAGTGAGGCTTTGATGGTCTCCTTTTTACATGCCTACATAGTTATGAAATCATATGCAACCAAAGAATCTCATGATGGGATTTTTTGATAACACTTTAGTGGTTTAGATATCAATAAATGCATCCTTTAGCTTGGCTACTATTTGCTTAATATTAACCAATGCTATTGTGATTATGCCAATAAGTGTGTCAAGTGTCAACAACATGCTAACTTGCCTCATGTTCCTAGTCATTGCCTTCAAGTCTTTAAGTATTTTTAGTCCTTCTCTCATTGAGGATTAAATCTCATTGGTGAAATCAACCCTCATTATCCATAGAGACATCAGTCTATTATCACCAGGATAGAATATTTTAACAAATGGGTCAAGGCTATTCCTATCATCTTGACCAAATATGATAAAATTATCTAATTCATTAACCATCATATCATCTACCACTTCAACATTCCTCATAAAATCATCAATGACAATGGAAAATCATTTAAAAATAAGAAGCTAAGTGATCTTTTCAACGCCTTTGGAATTAAGTTAAGCTTCTCACATCCATATCATCCACAAGCTAATGTACAAGATGAATCCTCTAAAAAAACACTTAATCAAATTATAACTAAAATGGTCGATGAATTTGGTAGGGATTGGCACTTAAAAATTCCCTTGACCCTATGGGAATATCAAACTAGCATTTGACCCTCTATGGATGCCACCCCTTTCTAATTTTTTATATGGTGTAGAGGCTATTTTACCTATCAAAGTGAAAATTACATCCTTTCATATATCCCAAAAGGATGTCATCTCAAAATGAGACTATCATCAATAATGTCTGACCCAACTTGAGCTACTTGATGAATGTCATTTGTCCATGTTTAACCATCTCCATGTCTATCAAGAGCACATAAAATTTGAATATAATAAACACCTAGGAGAATGAGAATTCAGTATCTGAGACCTCATCTTAAATGAGAATAAACATATAACTAAAATGGAAAGAATCAAGTGGGGAAATTTTGATTTTAATTGGATTAGACCATTTATCATCATGCATAACTATGGGTCAGGAATTTACTATTTATCATCTCTTGAGGGGAAATTAGAACATGAGCCCCTCAATGCTTCACATCTACATACATTATTTTGTTAAAACAAATTCTAAATCACCTTATGTCTAACTTAAGCTTGACCCTTATTTACAAAGTTATCACCTTCATCCCCTTACTTTAAAGACAACTGATTAAAGCAATGAATCATGTGATTATCCATCATAGTTTTAGCTTAAATCCTAAACATGGGTACCAAGGCTCTACCCATGGAATGATTCTCATGGATAATTTTTATCCCCTATAGGATGGATCCTCATGGTCATTGTCTTTTAAACACCCTCTCACCCACCATTCAACCTTCTTGTGTTATGTTTTTTCCCTCATAAAGAAATACATTAGCCCTATATAATCAAGTTCATGTATACAAAATGCAAAGAAACAACAAAAAATCCCTTATGGGTCATATCATAAATTATAGACTATTCCCTTGAAGGACAACTACTAAAATTAGTCAAAATTGCTTAAAAGGATATACTTTTCCCTTGAAGGATAGCTATCAAAAATTCAACAAATCCAAAACATAGACCACTCCCTTAAAGGATGGCTAAGTCAAACATTTCTCATAAAATCAACCACATGGAATATTCTATCATTGATCAGCTTCCCCAACCTAGGAACCACAATAGCATTGAAAATACCCATAGCCAAATTTCAAAAAAGTAAATAATATATATGAAATCTTCAAACAGCTTTCATAAAAGTAATAGTATACTTCCTACATCAATCAGTCTACACCAAAATAAGACATGGAATTGTTTATAATGGTTCTTAGGTCACCTAAATAAGAGGAAAGTTGTCCCTAAAAGAAGGTTCCACTATCATCTATCTCCCTTTTTACCCTCCAAAAATTAAGGGATTTTGATCTTACTTGACACTATGTGATCAAGACACTTATTAAACAAGCGAACACATGCTAATGTAAAGCATAAAAGAGGCTTATGTTCATAAGCCAATCCATCTTTCTATTTTGGCCCTTCTCAATGAAAGAGCACCATGTCTCCTTCTTATTCATTATGCCTACTTATTGATACATTCATTAAGGTGTTTTTATTATGATTAATTAAACATTTTTCTCTCATTTCTTTCATACTTTTTAATGTACAGTATTTTACCCAAACTAATATACATGTTAAGGTGATTTTAAACATTTTTTAAGGATCTCTCATTCAATGTATTATAAATAAATGGAATCATCATATTAAATACATTTTAGAACATTATGTTTTTAATTATATGTGGTCATATTCTATTTTAGTACCCATCTACATCATTTATTTAGGTGTTTTATTATCATGAAAACATTCTATTCATCATAGTCATTATAATCAACATAATGTCATCATATCCATCAACTCTTAGACAGATCCTAAATCAACCAAATTATCCATCACATCAACATCATTAGAAATTATTTATGGTGCATGAATCAAACTAACATCTCATATAAGTTTCTAACATCACATATATATAAGTAATTAACCAAACTTTCTTATCATCAATCCTAAGTCAGATTATTTTCTTGCATACAAATCATAATACATTTTTATCATGTATGAAACAATCAATATTAGTTAAACTAGATAAATGAATCCATAACTATATATCAAATCACACTAGCATCTAAGTGTGGGATCACATGGATTCATTAACTTAAATATCAACATATGATAAATTAAGTAAAAGTATACACCTAATAACAGGAAAAATGTCAAACCATAAGCTAAACATATCATCATTAAAACATCATAAACATGGATCATCACATAAGAATAACATAAAAAATTATAAATCAAGCATAATATCATACATCATCATCAATAACATCATAACTCAAACCAAATGTTGAATATATATATATATATATGTAAATGTCTCTCTAAAAATTATATATACATCTTGCTACATTAGCTCATAGGTTAGAATCTATATATATATATATATATATATATATATATATATATATATATATATATATATATATATATGTAAATGTCTCTCTAAAAATTATATATACATCTTGCTACATTATCTCATAGGTTAGAATCAACATCCTAATAACATAGAAACCATTATGATGTAGGGGCACTACTGGCCCCCAAACCCTATCCATCTTTGGGACCTATCTGAGCACCTTTAAATGTTATATCACCACTAGGTATAGTATTGTTGGGTCTCCCCAACATAATGCACTCTATTAGATACTTTATATACTAGGGCATATCTAGAAGACTACTAGAAACATATCACTCATATTATCTTATCTCCTCCACTATTGAAGTACATATATTCAATGGAATGGTCTAAGGTGGTCCTATGACAACTCCATCCCCACTCAAAGATGGCCTAATCTATGATTATCCTCTTGACTACCTCATATCATCCCTCTCCAGTATCACTAAGGTCAACTATACCTATAGTCCATCTCTCTTCTGAGTGAATGTAGTCAACTATCCCTATATAGACTCTCTCTCCTAAGTAATGGTAGATAGTTATGTGTGGATACTATCCTTCTCGTAGGTACTTGATATTAGTTTTACACATGATATGTCTCTCTCGTATTTCATGAAAGTAAGATATACCTATAAGTAAATATGTTCTACTCGTGCAGTATCCCTATCTTTAATAACTATCTATAAATTAGGTGAATCCTCATCAATCTATGCCTCCTCACTCTATTCCTCACCTAGCTCCTTGTCCTATCCATAATCTCCTCTAACATCAAGACCCTATCCTCTATCTCTACCAAATACTATAGGTTGTTGTCTCTACCACCAATAAATATACTCAGGAGTCACCCCAATATCATCTATTGATGTAAGGGCTGGTAGCTCCTCATATAATATCTCATCCTCTATTAGATATATTAGAGGAAGTGATGCCTCTAAATCCTCTCATATATATCATGGGAATACTTTTGGCTCACCCTAGGCCAATCCATACTACCACCTCACATGGTTAAAGGGTATCATCTCATGCTCTTTCTTCCTGTATATCCATCTAATAATCTAAATAAAGGTCTGTATGCATAACTCCCTCTATGATGAGAATCTCATGTAAAGTCTTTAGATAAACTCACCATCTACCTTAGCATCTAGCCACTACCTAGACTATACTAAATATCAAACCTCCCCACCTACTCATGGCAGATCTATATTCAATTTCCACCTCATAAACACAACTCTAGATTAGTTCTGGTATAATGTCATCAACAATAATCCAAGTGGTCATAAAATAGTGATATGATCATATGGATAATATTAGATTAAGAAGCATACACTCATCCCATATTATTATTAAACTAAGTAGCCACATAACTCTCAATAAACCTATACCAATAGTGTTGATGCCCATGCATATATTACTTGATGCTCATGCATCTCTACTAGAACACCTATCAAATCCAAGGGATACCTCCCACCACTAGAATTGGGTAATTCATAGTAGGTGACTACTATCATCAACATAGTCATAAGTATCCACCTCTCAATAGCCAAATGATAAATATCCTAAAAGTAGAATCCCCCACCATGGTATTAGGCCTCTACTACATGCTCATCATACAATATGTCTATCTTCAAATCTAAATCCTCACTATGAATTAGCTCCAATAATCACCTTGTATGATTAGTGTCAAGATCCTATGGATGTCCTCAAAAGTGATTTTAAGCTCTCCTATCGACAAATAGAAAGTGTTGGTAGTCAGGTCCCATCTCTCAATGAGGGATACCAACATAGTTCTTTCTCAAGGCACATCTCAATAGAGTCTGATACCACCAAGCCCCACTACCATCATATAGGTCCACTAATCCCCAATCATGTATTTACATAGCTTCTTGATGATTGGTATCACCCAATCTTGCATCATCAATAACAACCTCAAATATAAAATTAGATATTCAACATAGCTCCACCTACACCTTAAAAAACCAACACACATTTCACCTATTTTACCTTAGTCTCTAATGCACTTACATACATTCATTAATTCCCATAATTAACCACACCAAAAATCCTATTGACTATCCCTAGGCTCTTTTTGATTACCAAAACACTTAGTTATTCTAACCTATATTTATTCCTAGTTATCACATCTAAGACTTGTAACCCTACCCTAACTACTAGATAAAGACAACACTAGTCCTAGAAATACCTCCTAGATCCCTTTTTAGCCCTTAAACCTTATCAAATATACAAATTATAACACATTCTACACATTTTAAAACATTTTAAACATAGACATTTTTTTACTCCCTTACCTTTTACCGAAGGACCAACATGAGTTAACACTTGACAAACACTGATTCCTTATTACCCATTGTTTGTAAAATCTTGATCGACAATAACTTCCTTATTTTCCCAATGTTGATTCAATCTTAATAAAAACTAGGTCCCTATCGATCAACATCAGTTGACCCTCAATCTATAATGATTTCTATGTGTTTTCTAGGCCAAACCATCAAACCCTAATCTAACCCATAACCTAACTAAATATTTAGCACCACCCCATTTTCTCATACCCAAACACCTTTCCCCCTACTTTATATATCGATCTACCCCAAACCATTCTAAGTAAAACATAATTTTAAAGAAATTAAAAATAACCATAACCACCTACCTTATTTCATGTTTATCTCCATGGTGGTACCCACCTCCTAGTTTCCACTTCCACTTCAGTTGGTGCATGTCATCCTCTATCCTGCATTATTACTTTGGTACCCACACCATACCCCACATATTACCCTATCCAATCCATTATGAATCATGTACAAGCAAAACATTTTGTACTTCCCTCACCTAACTATACTCATATAAATCACCTCTCTTAATGGTTGACTAGAAAATTCTTCTCATGTACTACTTGTTCAAGTTAAAAGTGGTAACAAAAAACAATGAAGTGCCAAATGTTTTCAAATTAACATTTTCATTGTCAGCCACCTTTTTTAGGGTTTGTCTAGTGACTGATGTTAGTCACCCCTTGGGTTGGGATGACTAATATCAATTAATTTTGCCTTACATTGACTACTATCGATTGATCTCATTATGGTTTAAAACTTACACCCTACCCCCAACCTTGGCCCCCTTTCCACTAGAAGTGATACCTTTGCACATTGCCATAACATAATTAACATCTAGCTCATCCATGTGCACTCAGAGACTAACTTATTCAAAACATTTTAAACATAGACATTTTTTTACTTCCCTACCCTTTACCAAAAGATCGACATTGGTCAACCCTCAACCAACATTGATTATTTATTACTCGACATCGATTGAATCTTAACTGATACCAACTTCCTTATTTTCTTGATGTTAGTCTAATCTTAATTGAGATCAGTTACTTATTAACTAGTGATGATTAACCCTCAATTGACATCAATCACTATGTGTTTTTCAAGCTGAACCAACAAATCCTAATCTAACCCATAACCCAAATAAATACTCAACACCACCCTTTTTCTCTTACCCCAGCACCCTCTCCCTACCTTTCCCCTACCCTATATACCAGATCTATAATAAACCATTCCAATACCTACATAATTTAAAAGAAATGAAATAACACACCATAACCACCTACATCATCTCATGTTCATTTCCATGGTGGCACCCACCTCCTAGCTACTAATTTCCCTTTAATTGGTATGTGTCTTCCTTTATCCCACATAATATTTCTAGTCCCCACTCCATACCCCACCCATTATCCTATCTAATCCACTAAGACTCCTACAAAAGGTAAACCTTTTACACTTCTCTCAACCAATTTTGCTTAGACAAATCACCTCTCTCAAAGGTTGACTGGAAACTTAATCTTGAGTGATACTTGTTCAATCAAAAAGCAATAATAAATAGTAAAAGTGTCAAATGCTTTTTACCTTTTTGGTCACTGACCCCATTTTCTAGGGTTTAGCTAATGACCACTATTAGTCACTGCTATAATTGGGACAACTGACATTAGTTGATTCTTCCTTAGATTGACTAATATTAATTAATTTTATTAAGGTTGTATCCCCTAACCCCTACCCCAACTATAACACCCTTTCAACCAAAAAGAGATATTTTACAACATATCCCCTCCACACTTTGAATATTTATCCTCACCCTCCCATCAAAGATTACCTTATTTTCCTCTATCCTATGTAACCACTTTCTCTTTACTTAGTCCCTCTTTCCATTTGTTTGGATATTTTTTGTGACAACCTTGCCTTGGTCACTTTGACCACTTAGACTACCTTATCATGAATCATAATATTACACATATATGATACATTTGTGTATAGACCTTTTACTATAATAAAACACTCTCACTTTTAGTCCCAATACCTGCAACCCATTTTTGGCTCCATGAGAACATAAATACCTTACCTAAGAGACTTGTATTTACAAGTTAAACCCATATCATCTATGCCTAATGGTGTGGCCTATTTTAACTATCACTTATTCTCCTATATACAACCTTATTTCCTAATTCATTCAACCATGGCAACATCATCTTGGAAAACTTTACGAAATTATACTTCATTGCATTTTGTGTGCTCTTTTATACAAACATGTCCCACCCACCCAAACAACATTGTCACCAACTTATCCACTTGTCAAACCTAAAAATAAATTCATTTTAACCTCATTAATTCTTAGTTTGAGTGGGAACACCTCCTCCCATACTTGGGGAATCCAACCTTCTACTACATCATTAGTTTATGGTTTGCATCTTGTTTATACAACCTATAAAATAAAAAGGGGCAAAATGTAGATACTAAAAAAACACACAAATGGTTTTAGATGCCACAAAATAAAATTTTTGACCCCCTTGGCTAAATATGGTTAGAACACTTCTAAAACCCCCTTAAAATATCCATTTACACCTTTACACACATTTACCTAAATTAATTAATTAAGCTAATTTACACCTCACCCTAACCAAACTCATGTCTAACATAGTGACACCTAGTCCTAAGACCATTTCCTACCATAGCATTTAAGGTCCTAACCTCCTAGACCTTTCCTTCCCACATTATCATGCCTCCTTAAATGAGCTTAGACCATTTTTAAGGTCTCAAATACCAAAATTAAGTTTAAAACAATATTTTCAAAAATTTAGACTATTTCCACCTTGACAGACATCAATTATCCCTCAATCGATGTAGATCAACCAAGACTGATGTTAGTTACTTAAGGCTACCCCAAGACCCTTACTAAATAAGTTGAATCATTTAAATAGGAACTAGAAGTCTTATGCAAATTTGATCTTTCTAGTGAACCAAAGAATTAGTTTATAGATTAGGAAGTGTTTCATCACCTCAATACTAAAGATTCAAGTGTTGTTACTCTTCCCATTTTGTTTTAGGCTTTTAATTAGATCACACTCAACTTCATGACATCTCCAATCAATAACTCTACAAAAAATAAGTATCGTGTACTTCTAATTAGTTCATTATTTAGTTTTAGGAAGTTTATTGATTTCTCTCCATTTCAGTCTCTCCCTACACTCTCTTTTGTGCTGGAGTTTTACAACTCTAACACCACCTTTTCCACCAAATACCCACTAAGCCATTTTTTGTCTCTAGAGTGTTAAACCCCTAAGTTTGATATCCATGACTCTCAATTATACCTTCATGATCATCAACCAACCTCCAAATAACCCAACAATGCTTCTATAACAACCCAAAAGTCTATTTATAACCCAAGTCAGATCTATGACAAACCCACAATAACTGACATTGGTCATACATGAACAGCATTAGTTACCCTTGATTGGCATCAGTTACCCTTAACTAGCACTTATCACATAGTGATCAAAATTGGTATCTATGTAATTCCTTTTCCAAAAAAAATAAAAATCACCCATCAGCCCTAACCCAAAATCTTATTTTTTGACCCCTGTCACAATGCAGAGTCATAAGTGATTTTATAAATCACATTTTAGCACTTTAGAATTTATTTTAAACAGTTTAATGTATTTTTTTTAAATCAATCATTTATCTAAAAAATTAATTTATTACATTATGATTTATTACATTTAATTACATTATACAAGCATCTCTTATCAAAATTTTCATAACTTAACTTCTTAAACGAATGGATTGACATCCCTCGAATGAAGTCTTATATTTCTTGGATCTATCACTTGCTAGGCCATCTACCCTCTAATCTTACTAATCAACCCAAGTTATAGTCATGTCATTGATACCTTTACTACAGAGGGGTAGAGGCCAAATATTTCAAAATTTAGAATAATGTGGAGGTTTGACCCAATCATGTCAGTTATATTATCAGCAAGGATAAATGTAGCATTTGCATTCCATTCACGAAGATTTCAGATCTATGATTAGGATTAACACATTATGCCATGATTTGAAATGGGTGTATACATTGTGTGGATAAATAATAAATTATTTAATAATAGAAACTAACAGTATACTCTTTTTCATTATTACTCAGTCAACCAAAACTATAATCATTTAAAGACTATTATTATTTATGAATTCAGTTACTTTGGTAGCCCTTCAAGCGTAATTTTGGGAAAGTCTACAAAAACGTATTCTACCATGGGAGGTGATCTAAATAGAGTAGATCCCATGAATGTAGATCATATCAAGAAAAATCTAGAGATTTGGAGAATTCTACATATAGGGGGTATTAGTAACTTTATTTATCATATTTTTGGATATGATACATATCTCTCACATCAATTTGTAAATAATTAGGTGGACCAGGTGGTTAATATCCATAACATTTCCATTGAAATAACTAAGGAGATAATTTCTAGGGTTAATGGCTAAAAATTTAAGAATGTAAATATATATGATTTACTACAAACCTTGAGAAGGAAAAGGAAAAGTTTTTGGTGGGTGATGAAAATCTCGCATTTTTACAAGGAGGATTTAAAAGAGAGGATTTCCCAGTTCCATTTGACAAAGTGGCAGAGAAAATCATAAGGTGTGTTACCTTTGATGGATGATATAAAGTAGTGCACTAATATCATCTCCTTTTCCTAAAATATCTCTGTCATAAGATCCATGTTAGCATTCCTTTTTATATTTTCCTTTCTATGGAAGATTATTGTAAAGAGGTCAAAATGGGAAATAAAATAGAGCCTTTGAATCATGTGTTTATTTTATTTCTATACAAGCTTTTTTAGGATCATAACCTTGTTCCTCATTATTTCATTGCTAAAAATAAGCATTTCAATGTGAACGTCTCTCCTGCTCAGCATCCCAAATGGATTTTGAGAAGTAGTTTTAAACCTAAACCTAAGAAGTTTGAGAATTTGATATCGCCTCACAACAAGGCCGTAATAAGGAAGAGGGATCATTTAATGATCTAATTTTTTAGGAGAAACATTTAGTGATTGTTCTTGAGGAGAGTGACAAGCATATAGTGAAGGAATAGGATACTCCAATCAAGAGTCATTCACCTAAAATAATGAAAGGTGTAAAATAAGATCAAATAGATAGTAAAGGAAATGATGATAATATTGGTGTATAAATATGGGATCCTCATTGTAATGTTTAGGCCAAATTTGATTTGAACTCAATGAAAGATATATATAAGAATCAAAGTAGAATATAATTAATAAATGATGAGGTAAACCTACATAAATCTTTCCTTTATTGGTTTATGAAGGATCATACATGATTGAAACATGAAATCAATAATTCCAATAAACAAAGATGGAATTTTCTGTATAAGGGAGGAGGAAGTGGAAATAGATACTCAAATTGATATTCTTATTGATAGAATTAATATGTTGGAGAAGTAAAATCGAGAGTTTAAGGTAAATCTTTATATTATTTTTATAATCAAAAAGGTAATGGTAAATAATGTCATGCAAAGTATGGAAGGGTTGTCTGTATTTTTCATAATACAAAACAAAGTGAGGATGAAACTAGACATGAGAAGAAGATTAAATGAGTGACTGCTATGAATGAAAATGAAAAAATGGTATGTATATTAGATACTAATTTCCAAAGTATGATAGAGGAGTAGTCCACAACATAAGAGGAATGGAAGAAACCTCATAGCTAATTTTCTTTGATTTGTAATGTGAGTTATGTATCAACTATTATTATACTATGTCTTTGCTATTTCTTTCCATTGGTTTTGACTTTTTTACTATGTTACTAGACTTGAAGGTGGTTATTTTATATGGGTAGGGTCCCTCTAGGATCATCTTTTACCTTAAAAAAAAATGGTCAGTGTAAGAGATAATCAATTAGGCATTAAAATATAGAGAATGCAATCCTTCTGGTAGTGTGAAAGTCTATAACTAAAAGGTACAACCATGATAGGTATTTTCCAAGTGTACAAAATTGAGGTACTATATCAATCAGATGTTAGTATCTAAATCCCCCACTTTAATTTACTAATGAAATTACATGTTTAAAGAAAATAAATGTGTACTTAGGTGTGTAATCAAACCCAATCAATAATTATGGTGAAGTTAGATTATTTAATCACATGTGACTTATAAATTTGGCAAGATGGATCAATTTAATGAACTCAACCTTCCAAAAGTGAACCAACTACTACAATATATTATCTAGATAATGGTCCACAATGGGTATGACAAGAATACATAATAGTATTTGAAATTTTTAAAATGATATGATTTTGAAAATTTAGGTGCCCTTTGCATGGCATATGCACCTCATATATGTCTCAAACTGAAATTTGGGTATAATAACAATACCAATGTATATAATTCTACTAAAAATGTGTATATGAATCATAAATATGTGAAATGTGACAAATTATAAATTAGTGCAAGTGTGTAGGGCATGTTGATAATACATGCCACCAACTAATCCATTGAATCTGATAGCTGGTGCAAATGTGGAGTGTTTTTATAATATGATCCCAGTTTAATCTGGAGATGTTGAGTACTCAATAATTATGGAGTTCATGCCTTTTTTACTTTTCCCCACTATAATATGAAACTATGAAAATATGTAATTCATGCCTCTATTGCATGCCCCCACTGATATGACCCACATTTGAGGTTAGGAGAAATAGAATCTAGTGGTTACCTTACTTCAAAAGGATAAAATAATTTTATAATATGTGTATGAAGCATGTAACATATAGGAGTAGCATGTATAAGTACACATAACATTGAATCACATAATATGTGATTGTATGAAGTCCTGATATGAATGATATAGATCATGGATACATATATAGAGTAATAATAAAATCTCAATAAGTAATAAAGCACACACATAAGATAACTCAAAATCAAAGAAAAAAGAAATAATCCAAGGAGACCTCATACAAGGGGAATGTTAAAATTCCACACAATCAAAGGTACATGATTTATTCAAATGTCCACAAAGAATAGATGACATATCCAAATGTTCATGTGACAAACAATGACATATTCAAACATCCAAATAGTCAAATGAAGGCATGATGGCCACAATCAATGGAACATATTCAAATTCTCAAATATATAATAAAATGTAGGACAATATCAATCAAGGAACACACTCCAAGAAGTGAAGAAATGAAATCATGGAATATAAGAAACCAACATGAAAATAACATACTAGTTCTTACAAGTATCTATTTTCAAAAAATATTAATTACATAACATATAAAGTAGATTGTTAAAGGTATACACATGGATATAATCATGTGTAAGTATATATATCAAACATGATAATTTTAAGTGATAATATAATAATATAACTTGGGTGTATCGTGATCATAAAACCAAATTCCCTAAATATACTTATAACAATAATAGAGGGAAGGATAAACATCTGTATATGCATATATAATGTATTTTGGTATGTTTGTATCACACTCAAATGATGTGTAAATCATATTTGTATATGTGAAAAGGATTTATATTCTATTTACTAATATGGATCAAGTAACATAAGTATAAGAAATAATATAACTAGGAACATGCTGAAACATTTTGGTAATTTTGAATTCTTTGAATGTTTTTTGTATTTTCTTCAATATTTTTAATTTTTTAATATTTAAAGAATGCAAAGTCTATCCAGATATCCCATCCAAGGGATGTTGATCTAGAAGTTTTATGAAATCTAAATATAGTGAATCAAACTAATGATTTTTCTAAGAAATAGATATGTGTGTGATATCTTAAAGTATAGAATTGGTAAAACTATGTGTATGCCTCATAGGAGTATGAGGCCATAGATTAGGAGTAACATATTTATTTTTTGTTGAACCCATTTTTGAGTGATCTTAGGATTTTTTTAAGTAGAAATAGTAGCAACATGTTTAGTTGTCCTAGAGTATTTTAAGATGGATAAGTTATCAAATAATCTCAATATGAGGATCAAAATCTATGAGAAGTGGAAGGTATATAACCTTTTTCGAACAAGATGTCCCATATGATTACATAGATGAATCAGAAAGTGTATCATGCTCTTTTGGTAAGTTTGTAATTGGTACCTTTGGTTTATATTTCTATGTATTTGGTTTCTCATTTTTTGGTAATGGATTGAATCAATAGGTACAAGGTCATGTAGGTATGAATAGATTATGTTTTAAGATATCAAGCAAATGAAGACATAGATTATTAAAAATAATATTTTGAAGATTATTTACTGTCTATATAAGTAGTGAGTTTACCTTGATTTGAAGAGAGGCTTATATTTTCCTTCTTTATATCCATATTTAGAACATTATATTTTTCAAGTGTCTCTTTATTTTTTAACTTTTTTGTTATATATCCTTTTTAAATATTCGATGTGCCCAATGATCTTTTTTCAATGTTACCTTTTCTACTTGTAATTTATCCTTTGAATTGTTCAGACATGTAGGTTTTTATCTTTTGTATTGAAAAATTGTATATTTGAATTATTTGTGTTAGTATATACACTATATACCAATCCTTGTCAATCATTATGATCACATGTAGAGATAAGAAAAAGTGATTCCTTTTACTCATTTGCCCAACCCTTGACCTTGATAACCAAATTTTTTTCAATATTAATTTTTAAAACTATAGTGTTTTGAAAACATAGTATAGTTATGGAGAGGTAAATTTGTATTATTTTCTTGGTCTAATTATTTCATTTTCAATTATTTTTACTCTGAATTATGTTTTGGTACCCACATTTTTTATTTTTGTACTTGTGATTTTGGATAGATATCCATAGGTGTTCATATGAATGGGTTATTTGATAGATGTATCAAATATATGTTTTCCACTATCATTTATCTTTTGTATTTTTTTCTTCAATGGAAATAAAAAATATGTATGATGCCAATGCATTCTATGATATGCAAAATATTTTTTTATCTCCTTATAGGATGTAGAGGAGGTAATAAAATCACTTTGTTTTGAATCATTTCTATTAATATTTCACTTGGGCTCTTATTAGACTTTTGTTCACTTTTGAATCACTTGTTTTAGATTTATTCCATTGTAGTTTTTTTTGGATATGAAACCTTGCTAAATGAACATGATTAATAGTAACATATTTTAGATTCTACATGTATGTAATTTTATTTTGTAACTCTTTTATTAACTTTCTCATAGTGGTGATTTGATATTTTAGGGCTTCACAAATAGTAAACTTTTATCAAATTCTAGGAATATCATTTTTTGGCCTTGGTTGCTTTCATTATATCTATATAGTTGCATTGATACAAGTGTCTAACTCTTCCATAGAGTCCTATATGTAATAATAAATGGATATAAATGTGACCAATTATATCCTTATAGGTTTCCTATCACCTTTCTTCTAATGAATTTAGATTGTGCACATAAGATTTTTCTCCTTTTCGAATGATCAAACCCTAGTTATTCACCCTAAGAGTTACTATGGGAAAAATTAGTTAATGGAATCATGGTGTTGAGCTAACCCCAACTATTTATCTATCAATGGGAAATATCTACATATCCAACATTCTAAAGATATCTTCAAACTAATTTATTTCTCCCTTACATGTTCGCTTTTGTGTGAACAAAAGTAAAATGTGTGATAAGGAAAGACATAGTGATCTAGCTAGCAACTTGGAAAATATGTCTCATGGGCTACTCTTTGAATGATTCAAATCTGTATAAATAGTGATCTTATGACTAATGTGTCAATATGGACAAATGGGGTAGGTTTTCTCATTTGAATGCTTTATTTATTACTTCTTGGTATATTACCTTTTGAGTTATATGTGATTTATAGGTGACGAATGAATTAGGGTTAGTATTATATATATACCAATCCATTTTTGGATGTATAAAAAATTAAATAACTTAGTTTGTCCTTGTGGATATGTTTCTTTTACAGTCTGGATGACTTTTGGGCACTGGACACTTATAGGAAAATGGATAGTTACATTGAAGCATGTATTTGCATGGAATGCAAGTGTCTAGGGAGCTATAAACTAGGTATAGGTCTAAAACTAGTAGTGAAGGATAATAATAAGTTTTAAATATTTTTTTAATAATAAATAAGGACTGGGTCATTAGAATAAAATGGTTGGACTAAGAGATAATTAATTAGGCACAAATAAATAGTGAACACAAACCTTTTGGTAGTTGGAAGCTCTATTATTAAAAGGTAAAACCATGTTAGGTATTTCCAAAGTATACCAAACTAAGGTACTATATAAATAAAATTATAGTATCTATATAGATAAATAAATGAAATATGAAATTAATATTAAATGTATACAAAGTAATTCTTAAAAGGTATGTCACAATTAAATCTTTGATATTTTCACCATGCCACTAGTAGTTGTATCCCTATATTTTTCATTATTGTGTTAGGAATGAACTCCTTGATAGGCATAATTAGTGTCAAATCATAATCAATAAACCTATATTTCTTCTTAATAATGGACCATATAATCCAATATTGAGAAGATGTATTATCTCACATGGCACAAATTATGTTTTTTAAAAAACTCATAGATTTAATACCAAGAGTTTCAATAAGTAGTGTACTATTTTTGGTGTTAATGATAGAAAACTAGATGTTATGATCATAAAAATAAAATCCCTATCTAAATCCATCACTGACCCATTTTATTAAAGACTTGATCAACTCACTGTATTTATAAATGCTTCAAGAAGGGAAAAAGAGCCCTAAATCTTGATTGAGTAAAAGGTAATTATTGAAATATGGAATTTTTTTGTAACTAGTTTTACCATAGGTTATCCTACATAAATTTATTATGAAAGTAAATTTTTAAAATATTCATGACCTTATATGTATCATAAAATCCATTTATCACAAAGGAAATTTCTCTCTATATGGACAAAAATTATACCCATTCATCCCTAAACATGGGAGAGATAAAACAATGTAACCTTAAAAAATACTCTATTATACTTGGAATTAGCCCATAACAATTTATTGAGTATCTTGGATATTTTATAAGATTATTTGGATGATTAACAACCAAAATAATAGTAAACAAACGTAGCCCAAATAGTCTCTTTATAAATCTAGAAACTCCCTATAAAGTACAAGCGTATGGTCATCCAAAAATTAATTTTCTTTTACACTATCTAAAAAACATATTTACACATATTAGAAGGAGATTTTATAAATAAAAATGGATTCCATATAATTTAAACATCTCCCCTTTTTGAATCCACTTCCACTAAAAACATTTTGACTATTTGGCTACTCACATGATACTCTCGAGCTAAAATTTAGTTTTAGCCAACTATATTCATGAGTAAATGTATTTTCAAAAAGGTGTAAATTCATGTATAAATACATAAATTTAGTCATAGTTACCTGAAAATGATAACTGTTAGAATTCTCTTCTTTTATAAGCATAGAGAGTGTGGTGATAATTTTTTAAACATAATCAATAAGGAAAAATATGCAGTCAATAAAATTAGGTGAACTACATTATCATCTACATAAAATTCTCATGTACACAAAACTCTTCTACATCTAACTCTATTATATTATTTCTATAATTAATATTTTTATGTATGTTCTTCTCAACAATATGTCATAGCCAACTGAGACAAGTTTTCAATTAATGGACTTGAGTGCATTAAACTACTATCCACTTATAGCAAACCTATCAAAATTCTACTTATATTCTAGGGTTTGATCCCAATCCTTCACAATCACCTTTTATTTTGTTTTTCACTTTCAATAGTCATAATAATCAATAAATATTTTTGTATAATCTAAATATTATTTGTTCTTAGTGATTTCCAAAAATAACAACTTATATTTTTAACATCTTTGTCAGACTTAAAATAATTGAATATTGTACATCTATAGCATTACGACATTCTTCTATTTTTATACCTATAGTCAAATACGATTCATTTATTTATTCAAAATACACAATAGGGTAAAACATATTGGTGAACTCTAAACTATTATTTTCAACCCTTTGCTTTCTTATTTGAATTTGAATTTCTTTTTTATTTTGCTTTATTTTCATATAAACCATGTTTCATTAATTTACATACTCATAGGACCTATATTTATAGTAAAATTTATCATCTATTTTAATAAATGTATGGTGTGAGGGGTACTACCATAATACTAAGGCCATTATACAACATTATTCATGGATTTTAGTTTCCACAGATATCAAAAAATCCTAGGGTTTTATTTTCATCCTTAGGAAGCCTTTGTTTGCTTGTTCTTGTAGTTCACCAGTAAGTGGTTATTCCTTGGAGTTAATCTCAACATACCTAAGAGACAATGTAGTGCAGTTATGGTAATAGTGAAATCCTCTGTAGTTAATTCTTTCATGGTAATATTTATTATTTATGACTAGGATTAGTATATCTAATAGCCTGCAAAGCAAACACACCTTTTTAAGTTTCACCCATTTCCCTTTTTATTTTATACCTTACAATGCAAATAATAATGTTACTTCTTATTTTTCTCTAAGGTATAATTTTATATTAATTATATTTTATATGGATCATATTTAAATTCATTTAATCACTTCTCAAATGGATGATATAGATATTTTTGATAATTATCTTGATGCTACCCTTAATAATTTTTATCCATTCGATTCCATCTTCTATCACAATATTTTATTTTGTTTAAATTTTTAGATGGCCACTAAAAATGCTAAAATAACTAATGTGTAATATCAATTACTACACCACTCACATTATTTCAATAATAATCCTAAAATGCATGCAACCTTGAAAATTTCTTTTCAAAATATAGCATGACTTGGGAACAATAAATGTTATACATTTAGAATGCCTTAGGGCATCTCATACACCCCATTGATGGACTTATCATGACTATTGAGTTTAACAAAGCCAATACAAATAAATAATAAGAATTTAATGACAAATAATTCACTAAATAACTCAATCACAACACACAAAATATTGATGCATTCTTATACATTGGAAGAGGTGAGAAAAATAAAATATCTTCCCCTTCCACTTTTGCTTCAAATGCTCCAATAACTACTATTTCTAATATTATTGTTTCAAATATTATAGTTACATATGTGATAACATATTTATGTATGGGGGTGCCACTTGGTTTACAACAAATTAACATGTCTATTTATAAAATGGTATCATCTACACCTCATATTATTACACGAGTTCCATCACCAACTTCACCTAATGCACACTCTCTTGAGAAATTTATTCTAGCATTACATGCCAAAGTGTTGTAAATAAGGCATAATGTATCTATAACTTATCAATAAATGGATTCTCATACTTTGTGTAGTCACTAAATTTAAGATTCAATGATAAAAAAATTCACTTACAATCATCGTATTATACACACTTAACCTATACTCAATTCTATGGTTCTAAACCACTATTCCTCTACTTCTATGTGAGATTAGATTTACCCTTAAGAAAATTTGATAATATATTTTCCTATTATTCATTCTAATCAGCCTAAAATATTTATTGTATTTATCCACACTTTTAGTTTAGTTGTCTCTACTTTTTAAAAAATATTACTCATGTAAGATAATCTCACTCATTAGTAGTGTATGAAACCACCAATTTCATCATCCATTCAAACAAAAATTAATTTCCAAAGTCAAATTACACTAATTGGTCATACCACACATTTCATAACTCTCATTCAAATAAATCCCAAAAATAAAACTTTATAAGAACAATTTACATTTATTTTTTCACTAAGTTTACAAAACACTTCCATATGCTAGTATGGAAATTGAATTGTCTTATATTCTATAGAAAGGGGTCCATTTGGAGTCTAGGGAGAATCAATATCTAAAAATTGATTATAGATCAGAGTAATGTTATATTATATCTATTTTATTTTAGTAGTTGGATCCCCTAGTTTTTGAAACGCCCCAAATTCTACTCAAGCATCTAAATCTAGGTCAATAATACAGAAAAGATCAAATGTATCATGTCCAAAAGTAAACCAATCCAACATCAAAAAAAATTTAACTACACATTAAGATTAAATCACCTATTCTACTCGATTGTGATTCCATATAACCAAAGTATCCCTATGTTAATTCTAAATATACATACAAGGTCACAAGTAACCACTAAAGCACATAATTACATTATAATTACACCAATATATAACATAAAACAAGTATGCCACACACACCATCATAGCATGGAATAACTAAATGTAGTTTAACCCTTCTTTAGATTATTGATATGTAGGTAGTGTTAAACACAAGGTGTGTTTGAATATATCACAACCTTAGAAACTAACCCCTTTATCCAAGTTTAATAAATTTATTCATGATTTTGAATTGAAAAAGGTTTCCTATTTAAGAAAAAGTTACACAATGGATTCCAAAATTAATCAAATGACTCTGATCACATGCACAAGAACTATCTGTGAATACACAATTATCTAAATTTAAATAGATGGGAAATCCCTATCATATGCTATTATATCATATAGATGACATCATAGGCTAGTTTTGTCTGAATGGCATGACATTGTCCTAGTTTCAACAAAAGCCTTCTTGGTTCACAGTCACCTCACACAGTCTTTATTATAATCCTTTAGATCCAACTAGGTTATGTATCTTTATTACTTTCCCATTTTAGTAGTTTTATACAAATAACAAATTCTAGATCAGTCTTCTGTGATTTATTATATATTTTTTACATTATAATTTTAGTCAAAAAAATTTCATAGTTATATTAACATGTTTAATTTAATATATTTTATAGAACATATTGGTAAACCCACTTTATTTATTGAATATTGCAATACCTAGTTTTCCTAAGGGTTTTCCTTCTAATATTTTTTAGTGTTCAAAAAAATTTATTCCTTCTTAGGTTGGAATTTTTTCTAGAATTATCTTATTTTTCTCCTCTTTTTATCATTTTAGTATTTTGAAACATTAAAATGACTAACAAATAATAACTTCCTCATAGTCACCAATAAGATGGTGATATGTAGTTTCCATCTAACCAGGTCCATGTTATCACTATCCCAAGAGGTAAGATGACCCATACTATAGTTATAACTTAAGATAACCAATGTGTCATTCCTCAATCCCCTCCACCTACCACATCTATCTTGATGGTATTTCTATGCATATTCAATCATAAGTACCTAAGGTTTGCTATTGTGAATAACTTAAGGATCAAATCAAAATTATCAAAAAGTTAGTATAATAGTATCAAAATAAAAATAAATATTCTTCATTTCAAATATAAAATCTTGGGAAAATCATATCACATATAAAAATAATCTATAATATTTTTATTTTAATCATGCATTTGTATTTTCACTAGCAATTTTGTGTTAAATAAGAGTTTATATAAAAATTAGAAGATCAAACATAATATATATAACACAATTGATTCAAAATTTATTAAAAATTATACTAAAATATAAAATTATATTTTAAGATAAATGGATAGAAACAATTAGATCAAACTACCTCCTATGCATCCTCTAAGGAAATCAAAATTATGTTGTGCATATCAGAAAATACATTGGCATCATACAGATAGGTGTTTGTTTTTGAAAAAGAAAATAAAAAATATAAATTATAGCGTTTATCATATAAAATATACATCAATCAATAAAACCACTCACATTAGTATTGAATCTTATATATCACAAGAGTGAAAGGATAAAAGGAAAAACATATTGATAGAATATAAAAATTTAGATCAATATAAGATTTAAAAGGAAAATTTATAGTAACAAATATTAAAAATGTAATGTATCAAAAATGAAATATAACACATAGAGAAATAACATAAGTTATAAGAACAAATTGAAGATAAGAAAGAAAACACCTTTGTGAAAGGGTTTCTAATGAAGGAATTTCCAAATCCAAATGTTCTTATACAGAGTAAATGGAAAAACTATGGTTTCTAAGGATTCATGAAATATATTTATTCCATACATAAATTAAAAGGATGAGGTATATTATACAAATGCTATGGTTATATATTCAAACCAAGATGTCAATGCACAAATTATTTATCTTCCTAGTACTCAAGCAAAGATACATAATTATTCTCTATTTAAAAATAGGATACAAAATTTTCATGATAATGAACACATTCAAAAGAAAAATAATTTCCACACCATAAATTTAATATATATCACAGTGAGTTTTTAATAGATAGATATATAATATGTTGAAAATGATAGCTTACATTTTCAGGCACAACCTAATAATTTTGTGCTCACCTATGCTGTGTTTGACTTTAATAATTTATAATATTGGAATGATTATTATAATACATGACTTAAAAAAAATAATACCATATATGATATATTTTCATTGTAAAAATAACCTTCCTTGTACATAATTTATTTGATAATCATATACATATAAAAAATTAAAAAATTAAAAAAATGTCCAAAAAATTGTCAAAATTGAAACCTATGCATGATATGTGTAGTTCATGTACATCAATTGATTTTTGTTTCATTATACTTGAATGAGATTTAGAACATACATGTTGTCCCTTTCAAATGTAGTTGTATGTAGTGATATTATCTTAGATCCAAACAAATTAATTAGACAAAACCAATCTCTCCTAGGTAATAATACACTACACTTTTTTCTAACTCTAGCAGATATTTACCAATGAACACAAGCTCTAAATTATCCAATCCATGACAATCATAGGCCTTATACATAATTTGTGCATCCCATCAAGTTCACTAAGAGCATACTTTATTCATGTTTTATTACTCTATGACTATCCCTTTTATTCCTATTATAATATAATATATTGCACAAAATATTTTCATATTTTTTCAGGTACATTCACATTTTTATACTACTAGATACTTGAGTTAATAAATATACTAATGTTGTAAATTTATTATGTAGATAAATTTCACTTATTCATGCATGTTTGTCATGTTTTGTGTGTATTCTTTACTCTAGATTGCATAATTTTAAATTTGTCATTGTTTATAGCTATAAGCCTTAATCTATGTTTCTATGTTTGTGAGTGACATTTGAACATGTCCTTTGTATATTTCCCTTGGGCCTTATTTCTTGTTTTGTATGATTTTTCATGTGATATGTTTTTATGCATCATGGCCATGGCTATTGTTTGCTACTATTTGTTTATTTTGTAATGCCATGATATAACTCATGCATCTCCCAAGTTGTAAGATGTCATGATCAATATCATGCATCTTCCCTAATTTATTTTATATAAATTTCACATACTTAGTTTTTACCATTTATTCAATACATGCTTAATAAGTAACATATATCTAGATATGAATCTATGTATGATTGGCTCTACATGTATCATACACTAGTACTTTGTTCATATTATAAATATTATGCCACGATATCCAATGTTATCATTACTACTCTAGATTAAAATATTTTATGCAACATCATTTGAATAAATTATTATGTCAAGATAATTTATTTTGAATGCTTCACACCTCACCTCAAAAAGGAGGGCATATGTAATGGCTCTTCTTAGAGACTAGGCTACAACAACTCACTACACATGAAGGACCATATAGTATTTGCTTATCCAATCAAATTCATACTCATTTTTCCCATAACATAAATTCAAATAATATGACATCATTTGGATAAAAAATCAATCCATGTTTGTCTATAACAAATAAATTACATCCCAAAAGGAAAAAACAACATTTTACATATTTCTCATAATTTTAATCAAGCCATAGATCAATTTTTTATATTATTGAGAAATATTTTTCATAAATGTAAACATAATTATCTCATATTAGGGAGAATCATGCACATGAATTTTATAAATTTATGCAAGTTTTACTTAGAAATTAAGTTCATATTACTTAGTGATCAGAATCAAATATAATAATATATTAGATTGGGGGCATACGTATGGCACATGATCACATTATTGCTCAGTTTTCACCAATTTTCATAAAATGAATGACAATTCATGACATTATCTATTTTATATACGTCAGATTCAGATCATACATTTTTCACCCTTTTACACTATAAATGAATATTATTCTATATGTAACAGTTTATTTATATTTTTGCACCATTTTTTTAGCAAAATTATCTATTAGAATTCATACAGGGTTTCTAAAGCACTATACTACCTTAAGTTGTGCAATAATGGATTCAAACCCATCTTGAGCTATTAATCACATTCTCATAATAGTGAGGATTGGGGTACACATATTATAATCCAAGTGATTAAGTGAAAATAAAATCTTCAAAGGTTCTACCCTCTGTAGTCACCATTTAGGCCCCATAAAACACAATTTTTCATGTACATAAAAATTTATACTTATTATTTTTATTTTTATGTAATTTTATTATATTTAATTTCATATTTATAATAACAAGTAAGTACTAATCTATGTGTGTTTCATTGCAAGTTTGCAGGAAGCATAATTCAATGCACATTCTAAATTCAAACCTATTCAACATAGGTAAGCTAAGGTATAATTCTATATTTATTTAATCTATTACACAATATTTGATAAATTATTATAATAAAAGTGGAGAGAAATTATTCACTATAATTAACATTTAATGATAAATAAATAAAATTATGACCATCCTCTTATACACACTTAGCCTATGCTCAATTCCATGGTTATAAATTATTATTCATATACTTTTATGTCGATGACTCTTACCCTTAAGAAAATTTGATATTATTTATTCTTATTCTTCATTAAAATAAACCTAAACTCACTATTTGACTAATCTAGACTTATAATTTAGTTGTCTACTTTCATACAAGGTCGCTCCTTAAGGACATTCATGTTCCTCGTCAATGTTTGAAGTTGTTAGTTTCAACCTCTCACTAAACAATGGCTAGTTGTTTAGAATGGAATTCACCTAAAGGTATGTGCTTCACATTTCACAAGTTTTATTTGAGTAAATCCCAAAAATACCACCATAAAAACACAATTTATATTCATTTACTTAGTCGGTTGCCAAATGGATTCCATATTACAAACACATGAATTATTCTATATGTGCATTAAGAAGAGAGTACTTAGTTTTTAGAATTATGAGCCTATGCAGATTGATTAACACTAATATAAGTTTTAATACACCTCCAAGGTCAAAAGTCACTATTAAAGCACATAATTATACCAAAATTGAAATAACATATAAAAGTACACTATTATTTCACACACACTGATGTATCATAGGATAAGTGAAAGGAGTTTTATCTCAATTTAGATTATTTGAGTGTATATAACATTCAACATAGGGGGTATTGAAGTCAAACACAACTTCAACCAGTAACCCCTTTCTTCCAATTGGCTACATTTATCCCTCCTTTTAAATTGAGCTAGGGTTCCAAGTGAGGAAGAAGGTACATAGTGGATTCTAAATTGAATTGATAAACCTCACTCCCACACAAAACTAAATATCAAGGTACACTAATCTAAATTTTCACAAAGAATAAAAAATGCTACTCAATGTTGACACACCATATAAATGACAATGTAGGCTATCCATGTTACTAATTCATAGTCATATCTCATATTCTATGTTGTATTCCTTAAGATCCAAGTTCTAACTAAGTTTAGTTTCCAATTTTATCATCTTTAAATAAATTAAAAAATTCAAATTAGTCTTGTATTATTTATTCCATATTTTATACATTCTAATTTTACTCAAAAATTTATAATAATTAGATTGACATGTTTACTTCACTAATTTTCATAAAAAATTGTTTCATAATACTTTAGTACATCAAATATCTTCTTATACACTACCAAAAATATTTTTAGATCATAAGCTACCACTTTGTGAGGGTAAAAGAGATGTTGAGATATATCCTCAATGATTCTAGGAAACATGCTTGTAATGTTCTTATAGAGACAAATTAGTCACTAAGATATTTCCAAGAAGCCTCAAATATCATTATTTACAACTATTATATGATCTTCCTCTTCAATTAGTTAAAAAATTCAACCTTTGGTAAGTAATCTTTTAGTTAAATTTTGTTGGAGGTACAATCACTAAGGGGGGGCAAATAAGTGATGTAAGATATTTCAAACTTCAAATGTAATCCTTTCAAACTCTTAATCAATGCCTATAAGCATTCAAAAAGAATATAAGATGTTCATAATAATGAATAATAAATATGATGCAAGATCACACACATAACATAAGAACTACATGGGAAGCCCTCTTAGGGAATAAAAGTCACTCTCAATCTTGCAAACACATGGACTACTTATCCTATAAGATGATCAAAAACATGAGACCCTCTAGTGAAGCACCCATTTCACAAAGAGCACCCACTTGTTCTATATGTTGAGCACCCACATAACACCTGTGAAATAAACATCTCTAAAAATTTGATTGCAAATCAATCTGATTGGAGAAACAATGTTTAACACCTCTCTTTCAACTCATCACATAGACTCAAACTTTCTCAGACAAGCTATGCATCCAAACACATATTTCAGATCTCTCTAGTCTTCTTCATTGATCCCAAATCTAATTTATACTTAATTCCATCTACTGATCACACTTCCTCTGATCTCTTTCCTTCATCTCTATCTTTTGATCTCTCAATATATGCATATTCAATTTAAGAAACCATTGCCTTGGTCTCCACTATTTATAGAGTCTTCATGAATATCAACTTCTTGGTCAGCCATAGGAATTTCCTTAACGCTTAATACATATATCATGCTAATAAAAAGCTCAAATACATTATCACATGTCATCCATAGAATTTATGGGTCATACTTAAGCAGCTACACCTTTCAACTAGGTCTTAGTAGCCCTTATAAGTCTCATGGAGACGTATTCACCTATTTAGCACTTCATCTAGAAAATTAAGAACATAGGATCATTTTCAACTATTTGGATCCACTCCATATAACCCTTATGACATCTTCATGTGAATACATATGCCAAAACACTCTTATACTCAAGCACAAATTTCTCAAATAGAATTATGTACATAGTAAACCCATGAAAAAAAAAATAGTCAACTTTAAAGCTCCATAACTTTGACTATATTAAAATTTAGACTTTATAACTAGATTCTCTAGATGCACCTTAGAGTCCTTTATAACTTTGATTTTTACTACAATAATAAATTCATCCTGGATCAAAATATATATCTCAAAAATAAAGCACTAGGTTTCCCTCTTTAATTTGAATATTTGAATTCCAACCATCACTATTCAGACACTAAACATCAAGCACCTTAACCTCATCTCATGCTCCCTGGTAACTATGGACAAATATGCACCATCGATCTCCTCTAAGTAGCCTAATTTTTACATAGAAATGTACACCGTTGATTTTAGATAAGATATCTCATGATTGTGCCACTTGGTAACTCTTCATTTCTTCTATACATTTGACTCTTTGACTCATCCCACACCGTTGATCTCTACCTGTATGAACGCCCACATACCATTGATATTCTATCAAAGTAATGAGATAGAGATACTTATCACAAACATATTTAATCTTAGGAACCTTTGATAATTTGACTTCATGTGCACCATTGGATCGAGATATGGATGATGAACACTCATCATTAAATATACTAACTAGTGACCTTAGACTTCAACATTGTTAAACATGATCGTCTCTGACCCATCATAGTTTGAAAGATCTACTTTGAAGGTTTATAACTTGATATATAAAACACTTCAAGAGTCCAAATTTTTAGGGTACCTTATTGGCACTATATACAACATCATGAAATCCTTTGACCTTAATTAAATTTTCTAGTACCTAAATTAAATGCACAAACTTTCTGGTTCATTCATATTTGCATGACATGTAGTGATGGTCTAGCTTCTCTTAAGCTATAATATGCATGTTTATCTTTCTAAATGATCATGTGACATATCATAGCTTTAATAAGACATCTATGGGTGACTCACAGCTTTTTCTTTGTCCTTACAGACCTACAAATGTGCCATATCTCTCCATATCACTAATCTGATTACTTTGTCATTAATGCCTTAGAACCACATGCTCTTTTTGACATCAATGACAACTAAACATCAATGAATATTCTCAATAATATCATGATTTGTCATCAATGGGAAAACACTCCTATAATGACTTGATACTCATTTGAATTTCTTCATTTTTATCTCCTCATCTCATATCTCTTCACTAATTTTGTTAATTTGTAATCCTAAGAAGAAAGAAAGTTCTCCTGGCATTGGCATTTAAAACTTAGTCTTCATACCATCTACAAACTCTCTACTCATGTTGTCATTTTTAGAATCAAATATTATGTCATTAACATAAACTACCACTAGTAATTGATGATTTCCATCTATCTTGACCATTTTGTGAAGCCTTGGCCTAATAGATACTAGTCTAATCTATCATACCAAGCTCTAGGATCTTGTTTAAGACCATATAAATCCTTATTTAGTTTGTAAACATAGTACCAATTACTTTCCATAAAAAAAAACCTTCATGTGGATCAATATAAACTTCTTCATCTAAGTTGCCATTCAAAAATGTAGATTTCACATCCATTTGGTAATCTTTGAAACCTTTGAAGCTTGCATATGATATAAGGAGTATAATTGCTTCCACTCTTTCTATAGGATAAAATTTATTATCAAATTCTATTCATTCAATTTGAGCATATCTTTTACCCACTAGTATAGCCTTATTTATTGTGACCTCTCCTTTCTCATTAATCTTGTTTCTGAAAACTGACTTCGTTCCTATCATAGTTTTATCTTTTGGCCTAGGAACCAAATCCCATGTTTCATTTTTTACTAATTGATCAACTTCCTCCTTTACGGTAAATGTCCAATTATCATCTATGCTATATTTTAAGAAATTTTTGGCTTCAATCTTGGATAAAAGATTTATGTCTTGTTGATTATGATTGATCAACCTTCTCTTCCTAGTCTACAAACCAGCATTCACATGTCCAATAACTTAGGAAACTAGATGTTACTTTTGTATTCTATTAGAAGGGGATTTAGTATATTGTCTTACTTATTCCTCTTCATCATCTAATTGATCAGGTATGCTTTCATTATTTTAAATAACATCCTTAGTAGTGTCAATTATCTACACGCTGAGCTTCTTGATGCTACATGTCTCTTCAACTATCACATTAGAGATTTTAATAACTTTTTGGTGTATATTAATAAAACATATATAATCAAATATTATGGAAGAATAACCCAAGAATATGCCTTCATCATATCTTGAGTCAAAATTTCCAATATTTTCTTCATTCTTCTTTATAAAATAATTGCTCCCAAACATTCAAAAGTGTTTGACATTAGTTGCCCTATTTTTTCATATTTCATATGGAGTGTTATCACCATTTACACTAAATTGGAATCTATTTAAGATATCAATAGAAGTATTTTCGAGATCTTCCCAAAAACCATCTAAAACTTTGGAATCTTGAAGCATAGTTCTAGTCATCTTGAGGATAGTTCTATTTTTCCTCTCAACTGCCCCATTCTGTTGGACTATCCTAGTAGTATAGTATTGTCTTCTAATTCCTTGTTCCTCATAAAAGTCATATAACTCATAAGACCAAAATTCACCTCCTCTATTTGGACTTACACACTTGATTCTTGATCTTTTTTCATTTTCAACAATAGTTTTAAATGCTTTAAATTTTATAAAAGCTTCTGATTTCTCTTTAATAAAAAATATTGAAGTCATTATAGTGAAGATCTCAATTAATAACATAAAGTAGCTATTAACTCGAATGCCTTGAGCTCTCATGGGTACACAAAAGTATATGTAGATTAAGTCCAATGGTATAGTAGTAGAATACTCAGATTTTTATCTTCTTTTGACTTGATTTCCATGATGACTTGCCTTGCAAAGACTATGAAGAATCTTTTTGATTTTAGGCATATGACTCACTAGTCCCTTTGAACTGATCCTTACTAAATTATAAAAGTTTAGATGTCCAAGTCTTCTATTCCAAAGCAAAATTTTCTCTAATTTATTCATGAAACACTTTTATTTATTTGATTTATGGAACACGTACAAGTTGTTATCTTCCTTGTGAATGTTTACAACTAATTTTCTAGAACCATAACTTCTCACTTCACACCATTTGTCATGAAAATTCATAACATTTCCTTGTTTACACATTTTCCTAACATTTAGAATATTATGTTTCAAACCTTTTACATATATAACATTTTAAATTCTAGTATGAATATTATCATATGACTTGAGCATCCCCTGCCTATGTACCATTTTTTATTTTCATACTCTTGAGTATGTAAGGTAGTTTATATAAACATAGATTCTTCATTTGATTCCTACTCCTTTCTTTGAATCTTTTTTTTGTCTTTATTGAACCATTTGATGGGGTCAATAACTTGGAAGTCCTTTTTATACAATTCCCTTTTCCAATACTTCGCTATATGTCCCTATTGAATAGAATTATAGTAGATAACCTCATTTGTTTTGCTTGGAGAGTAAGTACAGTCCTTATATATGTAACCATATTCATTACAAGTATAATAGTGTCCATTGAAAACATAAATATATTTATTCATGATAATCACCCCTTTAGTTTTATCATAAATACCCCAAGACATCTCATCCACATATTCTTTTACAGAGATAGATTTATGCTTGTCTTTATATAAAAGTGCATCAATATAAGTCATAAATTTACCTCCCAATTGATCTAGTCTTTGAATCAAATTTGTATAAACCAAAACCTAAATTCTTTTCTCTATTGCTTATATTATTCCTATTTTTATCTTTACACTATCAATGTTTAAAATCAACTCATGATATATAGAGGAAGTCAGATCTAAATTTTTACTCCCTTGCATGTTATTCAATTTTTCTTTTAGATATTCATTTTATTCACTTGAACATTTGATTTTTGATAAATAATATATTAGTTCACCTTGAATAAAAATCTTATCATATTTGTCTTTCATTGTACCTATGATCACGTTCAAGTTGTTAAACTTGTAACAAAGGTCCTACTCTAATACCAATTATTAGAGGTACAATCACAAAGAGGGGGGTGAATCAGTGATGAAATATATTTAAAACTTCAAATTTAATCCTTCCAAACTCTTATACAATAACTACAAGTATTCATAAACCATAAAATATGTTCATAATAATTATTAAGCAAGATGATGCAAAATCACACACATAACACAAGAAATACATGAAAAACCCTCTTAGGGAATAAAACCAAATCTCAAGCCTACAAATACATGGACTACTTGTCATATAGGATGATCACAAACATTAGACCATTTAGTGAAGCACCAACTTCACAAGGAGCACCCACCCCTAAGTATGAACAAGCACTCACTTGTTGTAGATGTTGAGAAGCTACACAACACCTATGAAATCAATAGCTCCGAAACTCTGATTTTAGATCAATTTGATTAGATAAATAATTTTTAACACCTCTCTTTTAGCTCATCACACACACTCAAACTTTCTCATATAATCAATGCATCTAAACACCTCTTATCCATGTATCTAGTCTTCTTCACCTGTCTTCAATCTACTCTATACTTTAGTCCAACCATTGATCACACTTATTCTCATCTATTTCCTTCATCTCTATCTTCTGTTCTCTCAACATATACACATTCAAGTCTAAAAACCATTGCCTTTGTCACCACTATTTATAGAATCTTCACGAATATCAACTTATTGGTTGGCCATAAGACTTGCCTTAACCCTTAAGACATATATAATGCTAATACATAGATCAAATACATTGTTAGAGGTTGGCCATAAAATCTATGGGTCACACTTAAGTAGTTATGACTTTCAATTAGGCCTTAGTATCCCTTATAGGTCTCAAGGGGACCTATTCATCACTTCATTAAGAAAATTAAGAACATAGGATCATTTTCAACTATATGGGTCCACTCCATATAACCCTTATGACATCTTCATGTGAATACATCCGAGAAAACACTTTTACTAAATCACAAATTACTCAAATATAATTTTGTACATAGTAACACCATAAACAAATAAATATTCAAATTTGAATCTCTATAACCTATACTATATAAACATTAAGACTTTCTAACTAGATTCTCTGGATGCACCTTGGAGTCCTTTACAACTTTGATTTTTAGTGCAATAATAAATTTTTCTTGGATAAAAATATATATATCAGAACCTAAGCACTCATTTTTCCTCATTAATTTGAATATTTGAATTCCAACAATCACTATTCAGACACTAAAAATTGAGCACCTTAACCTCATTTCATGCTCTTAAGAAACTAGGGACAAATACACACTGTTAGTCTCTCTTAAGTAACCTAGTCTATATCAAGTAATGCTCACCATTGATTTTAGATCAAAGATCCCATGATTGTGTCACTTGGCATCTCTATGTTTCTTCTAAACATTTGACTCTTTGACTCATCCCACACCATTGATCTATATCTATATGAATAGTTGCAAACCATTGATCTTCTATCAAAGTAATGAGATAGAGACACTTGTCACAAGCATATTTAATCTCAATAACCTTTGACAATTTTAATTAATAGACACCATTGGATCAAGATCTAGATGATAAATTCTCACCATTATATCTAATGACTAGTGACCTCAGACTTCAGCATTGTTAAACTTGGTGGTCTCTAGGCCATCACAGTCTATAAGAGCTACTTTGTAGGTTTATATCTTGAGATATAAAACACTTCAAGAGTCTAAATTTTTAGGGTACCTTATTGTAACTATAATAACATCTCCATAAAATTATTAGTTGAATTTTTGAGTACCTAAATTATATGCACAAACTTGTTGGTTCATTCATGTCTACATGATGTGTAGTGATGGTATAGCTTCTCTTAAGATAAAATATGCATATTTATCTTTATAAATGATAAAGTGGCATAATGTAACTTTACCAAGACATATATGGATGACTCAAAACTTCTTATTTGTCATTACACACTTGCAAATGTGACATATCTCTCCAAACCATCAATTTTATCACTTTATCATTAATTCATTAGTACCACATGATCTCCTTGACATCAATGACAACCAAACATCAATGACTATGCTCAATAATATCCCCCTCTATCATTAATGTAAAACCACCCTTATAATGAATTCATACTCATTTGAATTTCTTCATTCTAGTGTTTCTCCCCCTTTAACATTAATGATAAAAGATCTCTACCTCAACATGCCAACAATCATTCCTTAACATCATGTATACATTCAAATAGTATTTAATATGCTTAGGATACTTACATACTTTCAATAATATGAATCAATTTCTCCACCTTTAATATACACCAACTTAAACTTGGACTTCTCTGATCCTTGAACCTAAGAAACTACTCATAGAGCTTAGAAAGCTCCGCTGACATCATGATCATCTCTTCAAGCCTCCCAAACTATCTGAGTTTAGCTCCCCCTAACTTCATGCTTTATTTTTAAAATATCATCTTTAATAATAATTATTAATGAACTAGGTCTTCTAGTAACACTTTAAATAATATGGATCTCATAGTAACAAAAAAATACCCTATATCCTCTACAATCCATCATGGTTTAAAGCCATTTCAAAGCACTCTCATGGAACAATGATATACACAACTTGTCATTTACATAAATATGAGACATTATTCATGGTATAAACAATATGATAACACATTATCCTCCTACTTAAGTGACCTTTTAATTTTTCAGAGACAAGGAGATGACTCCCAAGCTTTGTCTTAGATGCTCAAATGTGGCCTTTGTAAATTGTTTAGTTTTAATGTCTACAATTTATTATTTTGTAGACACAAATTCCAATTTAAAAAATTGATGACTTACTTGTTCTCTTAAGAAATTATATCTAAACATAATTCTTAGAGATATTAATTACACTAGTATTGTCATAATAGATAGGACAAGGTCTATTTTATCTTACCTTAAAATCTTCCAAGGTTTGTTTCATCCACATTACCTGAGTACAATAAGAAATAACAGTTATATATTTAGCTTTTTTAATTGATAGAGATATAGAGGCTTTATTTTTTCTTATTCAAGACACTAAAAATTCACCCATGAAGAAGACACCACCAACGGTACTCCTCCTATCATCTACACATCCTACCCAAACTACATCAATGTATGTGTTTAGAGTAAATTAATTACACTTGAGGTACAATAAACCATATTCTATTGTTCTTTTGAGATATCTTAAGATCATTTTGACTACTTTCAAGTGAGATTCTCTAGGATCAGCTTAAACCTTCCTATAAGGCCCACTACTTGCATGATATCAGGCTGAGAAGTAGTAGAGTATAAGAGACTTCCAATCATGGATCTATATATAGTCTAATCAAATTTCAGTGAGTCATCTTGTTAACTTAAATTTCATCCAATGATCATTGGACTACTCATTGGCTTACAATACAACATGTAAATTTTTTTTAGCACATCTTTGATGTATTTTGCCTATGAATGAATATCCCTTCATTAAGTTTGTTAATTATTAATCAAAAGAAGAAAGAATGTTCTCCCAGCATTGACATTTCAAACTCAATCTTCATAGCATCTAAAAACTTTCTACTCATGTTTTCATTGTCAGAACCAAATATTATGTCATCAACATAGACTACTAATAGTAATTGATGAGTGCCATCTATCTTGATATATAATTTATTATCAACTATCCCTCCTTTGAATCCTTGGCTCAATAGATACTTTTCTAATCTATCATACCAAGATCTCAAAGCTTGTTTAAGACCATATAAATCCTTTTTTAGTTTGTAAACATAGTCTTGATTACTTGTCATAAAAAAACCTTCAAGTGGCTGAATATAAAATTTGTCATCTAAGTTACCATTCAAAAATGTAGATTTCACATCCATTTGGTAAAATTTTAAACCTTTAAAGCTAACATATGATATAAAGAGTCTAATTACTTTTATTATTTCTACAAGAGAAAATTTCTCATCAAAGTCTATTCTTTCAACTTGACATATCCTTTACACACTAGTCTAGCCTTATTTATTATGACCTCTCCTTTCTAATTCATCTAATTTTTGACAACCCACTTAGTTCCTATTAAATTTTTGTCTTTTGGCCTAGGAACCAAAACACATGTTTCATTTTTAACTATTTGATAAAGTTTTTCCTTTATGGAAAATGTCTAATTTTCATCTTGGCTATCATCTAAGAAAGTTTGGGTTCAATCTTGGATAACAAAGCTGTGTTTTATATTGTGATTGGTCAACTTTCTCCTCTTAGTTTACAAAATAGCATTCACATGTAAAATAACAAGGGAAACTAGATGATCCTTATATATTCTCTTATTAGGGGATTTATTATCTTATCTTACTTCTTCCTCTTCCTCATCTGATTGATCAAGTATGCTTTCATGATTTTAAATAACATCTTCAATAGTGTCAATTATCTACAAGCTAGGCTTCTTAATGTCACCAATCTCTTCAAATCTCACATTAGAGGTTTCAATAACTTTTTGGAGTCTCATATTCAAACATATATAAGCATAACTTATAGAGGAATATCCCAATAAAATTTCTTCATCATATCTTGAGTCAAAGTTTCCAATATTTTCTTCATTCCTCTTAATAAAACAATTACTCCCAAACACTCTATAGTGTTTGATATTAAATTTCCTATTTTCCATAGATCATATGGATTATTATCACCATTTTATCTAACTTGGCATCTATTTAAGATATAAATAGAAGTATTGTTAGCCTCTTCCCAAAAATCATCTAAACATTTGAAATCTTGAAGCATGATTCTAGTCATCTCTAGGACAGTTCTATTTTTCTTCTCAAATACCCCATCTTGTTGGGGTGTCCAAAAAGTAGATTAATGTCTTTTAATTCATTGTTCCTCAAAAAATTCATCAAACTCATAATAAAAAAATTCACCTCCTCTATTTGATCTTACACACTTGATTCTTGATCCTCTTTCATTTTCAACAAGAGTTTTAAATTCTTTAAATTTTAGAAAATCTTCTTATTTTTATTTAAGAATAAATATCCTAGTCATTCTAGTGAAGTAATCAATTAATAACACAAAGTAGATACTACATTGAATGCCTTGAGTTCTCATGGGTCCACAAAGGTCTGTGTGGATCAAATCTAATGGTACTGTAGTGGAATGCTTCTTAGATTTGTATCTTCTTTTGACTTGCTTTCCATGAAGACATGCCTTGTAGAGAGTATGAGAAATATTAGTGATTTTAGGCATATACCTCACTATTCCTTTTAAATTGTGCCTTACTAAACTAAAAAAAATTAGATTTCCATGTCTTCTATGCCAATGCCAGCTTTCCTCTAATTTATTTATGAAGAACTTTTCTTTATTGGATTCAAGGAACACATACAAGTTATTATCTTCCTTGTGAATGTTTGAAACTAATTTTCCATGGAACTTCTCACTTCACACCCTTTTTTTATGGAAAGTCACAACATTTCCTTATTTACACATTTGGTTAACACTTAGAATATTGTGTTTCAAACCTTTTACATATAGAACATTTTTAGTTCTAATAGGACCATTATCCAAAATTATAAATCCTTTCCCATCTATGTTAACAGAGTTATTATCACCAAACCTTAATAAACATAAATTATGTTTCTTGAGAGAAATAAAATTACTCTTATCTCCTTTTATATGCCTTGATCATACACTGTCTAATGTGTCAATAACTTGAAAGTCTTTTTTCCAAAAGTCTCTTTTGTAATACTGGGCTATATGTCCTTGTTGATTGATATTATAGTAGAGAGCCTCATTTCTTCTCTTTGGAGAGTAAGTACAATCCTTATATATGTGACCTTATTCATCACAATTATAACATTGTCCATTGAAAACATAATTATTGTTGTTCATGTTAATTTCCACTTTAGTTTGATCATTAATACCCCAATACATCTCATCCATATATTCTTTTGTAGAAGTATATTTATGCTTATCTTTAGATAAAAGTGCATCAATATAAGTCATAACTTTATCTTCTAATTGATTTAGTCTTTGATTCAAATTTATATCAATCATAACCTAAGGATTTTTTACTATTGCTTTTATTATTTCTATTTGTGTCTTTACACTATCAATGCTTGAAAATAACCCATAATATATAGATGAAGTTAGATATAAATTTTTACTCCCTTCCATATTATTCAATTTTTATTTTAGATATTCATTTTCTTCCCTGGAAAATTTGAGTTCTGATAAATAACATATTAGTTCACCTTAAAATAAAATATCAACCTCTTTGTCTTTCATTATACCTATGATCACCTTCAAGTGGTTAAACTTGAAATTAAGGTCCTATTATAATACCAATTATTTGAGGTTCAATTAACGACTAAAAGCATTCATAAATCATATAATATGTTCATAATAATGAATAAGTAAGATGATGCAAGATTACACACATAACACAATAAATACATGAGAAACCCTCTTGGGGAATAAAACCCACTCTCAAGTATGCAAATACATGGACTACTTGTTGTATAAATGATCAAAAGCATGAAACCTTTTAGTGAAGCACCAACTTCATAAGGAGCATCAACCCCTAAGTATGAACAAGCACCCACTTATTCTATATGTTGAGCATCCACACAACACCCATGAAATAAAAAACTTGAAAACTCTAATTATAGATCAATATAATTAGACAAAAAAAAATTAACACCTCTCCTTCAACTCATCACACACAATCAATCTTACTCATACAAGCAATGAATCTAAACCCCTCTTTTGGATCTCTCTAGTCTTCTTTGCTCATCCTCTATCTACTCTATACTTCATTCCATCCAATGAGCACACTTATTTTAATCTTTTTCCTTTATCTCTATCTTATGCTCTCTCAACATATACACATTCAAATCTAGAAACCATTGCCTTGGTCTCCACTATTTATATAGTCTTCATGAATATTGAATTATTGATTGGTCATAAGACATGCCCTAACCTTTAAGACATCTATCATGCTAAGACATAGATCAAATACATTGCCACAGGTTGGCCATAGCATATATGTGTCACACATAAGGATCTACACCTTGTAATTAGGCCTTAGTAGCCCTTATAGGTCTCATGGAGACCTATTCACCTATTTAACACTTCATCGAATAAATTAATAACATAGTATCATTTTAAACTATATGGGTCGACTCCATATAACCTTTATGGAATCTTCATGTCAATACATCTTCCAAAACACTCTTCTGCTAAAGTATAAATTACTCAAATAGAATTTTATACATAGTAACAACATGAATGAATAAACAATCAACTTTGAAGCTCCATAACTTAGACTGTAAAAACATTTAGAATTTTTAACTAGATTATTTGGATGTGCCTTGGATTCCTTTACAACTTTGATTTTTAATACAAAAATAAATTCATATTGGATCAAAATATATAGCTCAAAAACTAAGAATTGATTTTGTATCATTAATTTGAATATTTGAATTCCAATGGTGACAATTCAGACACTAAACATCGATCACCTTAACCTCATCTCATGCTCCTTGGAAACTATGGATACATTTGCACCATTGATCCCCTCTGATTAGCCTAGTATTTATAGAGTAATAATCACCATTGATCTTAGATTAGAGCTCCCATGATTGTGCCAATTGGCAGATATATGTGTCTTTTTCACATTTGACTCTTTAATTCATCCTACACTATTGATCTCTATTTGTATGAACACCCACAAACCATTGATATTATATTAGAGAAATGAGACAGAGACACTTATCACAAGTGCATTTTATCTCAAGAACCTTTGATAATTTGAATTCACACACATTTTTGGATTAATATTTGGATAATTAATGCTCACTATTAGATCTACTGACTAGTGACCTCAAACTTCAACATTGTTAAACTTGATAGTCTATGGCCCATCATAGTCTGTAAGAGATAATTTGAAGGTTTATAACTTGAGATATAAAACACTTAAAGATTCCAAATTTTTAGGGTACCTTCTTGGCACTATATAAAACATCTAGATGAAATCCTTTGACCTTAGTTGACTTTCTAAGTACTTAAATTAAATTCACAAATTTGTTGGTTCACTTATATATGCATGATGTGCAGTGATGATCTAACTTCTCTTAAACTAGACTATGAATGTTTCTCTTTCAAAATTATCAAGTGGCATACAAAAACATTACCAAGACATCGATGCCTCACAACTTCTTCTTTGTCTTTATATAACTCCAAATGTGCCATATCTCTCAAAACCATCAATATAATCACTTTGTCATTAATAAATTAGTACCACATGCTCTCTTTGACATCAATGGCAACTAAACATCAATGACAATGCTCAAAAAAATTTATATGAAAATTAGTGATAATATGTCTTATGCATAAATTAATAAATTTAAGCAAGGGTCAAATTATAAAATCATTGAATATGTACTTATATATAAAATTTTGATAGCTAATATTACAAACTTTATGGCTAAGAATGAAATAAAATATATGTTTACACAAAGATTATTTGCATCAATCCATGAATTATTCATCTTTAAATAAGCTATGTCACACTATTAAATAAATATAAGTGAAGCTCATTACTTTGAATAGGTTAAAATATTCACCAAATGCTCCTTCTACCTCAAAATGTCAAGTTCCAAGACAAGTCAAATTACAAGGTCAAATATAATGAAAACAATAATGAATCAAAATTTATATGCATTATTATAGCCATAAAACAAAACTTTAGTTGATAACTCCAAGGATAATATTTTTACGTTTACCAAAATCTCATCATAATTAGTTATATAAATTAATTGAATGCATTACTATATCTCTATCACTATCATTTGATCTTGATTTGACAAAACCTAAACCAAAGGGTTTTGAAAATAATTCATATTACAATTATCATTATTACATTGGGAATTCTATAAACAAGTGTTATAGGCTAATTCATAAGATACATTACCTTATTTATGATAATATTATTGAGGCACACCCAAAAAGGATGTTAGACCTCAACATAATTAAAATTCAAAGATAAAAATATTTAATAATCTTGGTCCCAAGTATTTTTAAATAGATAATATAGATAATTCAAAAATACATCATGATTATAATGCACATCATTCTCTTGAGATATATTTGCATCCAATATATGGAATTATTGATACATTTATAAACAAAGTAACATAATCTCCAATGAACACAATTTAGGGTAGTTAAATTGATGATGATTATTTTGATAGGATTTTTATCTTTCTTCATTCATACATTAATAATCAACCATACATAGTGTTATGATTGATAATGGATCAAGTGAAAATGAATGTATAATGTTTTTCCTTTATAGTTTTGGAAATATAGAGAAATATTTAAAATTTACATTAAGAGTAGTCAAAGAATTATGTTTTCATACATAGTATACTTCGGGACATATAGTAGTACCTCTCCAAGTCATTTTAGCAATAGTGGTAACTCTATTTATAGTCTTACCAAGTACATGGGTCCTTCATATGTTATTAGGACACTATTGGATATAAAAAATTAATGCACTACCATCTACACCACATAGATGCATCAAGTGCATACACATTAATCTAGTTAAATTTTAAGGAATTAAGTATGAGTATCCTCTATAATCATTGTAAACTAATCCTCCTCCTCCAATACCACAATAGTTTGTTGTAGAACCCATTCAAGAGAAAATTAAAAAGATAGTTATGACACATACTTAAAATTGTAATGCACTCAGTCAAGAGCATAATACATATATAATGATAATAAATATAAAAAAATACATTTATATATAACTACTTAAAGGGGAAAAATATACCTTCTTGAGAGTATATATTTATATAAAAGGGTCGCACATGGTTCAAATAAACTTAAATATTCTAATGTTAATCCTAAGGTAGCACCTCAAATATATTAAAATTTTATAAAATGAACATAGGTATTTATTTCTATTTTTATTATACTAAATATTTCACCAAGTTATACACATTCTCAAGTTACACATGTGGCAATAGATTTTATAAACAGTGTCCAAGACAATTATACTATACTAACAGATTCATTTTTTCTAATTTAGATACATCTACATATATCACTTGTCATCATTATAATTCCACTCTCAAAATATTTGACCCAAGCATGCATGATGGTCCTCCTATTGATGCAATCAAAGGCTACTTTACCTTTCAAAATAAATTTCAAAAAATATAGAAAAAAATAAAATAAAAATAAAAAATGAATATTTTAAAAATCCAAAGAATAAAATATTACAAATTTACCAAAAAATTCAAAATATTTCAAAAAAATAAAAATTAGGAGTTGAGAATCACATAAAATATTAGTCTAATCATTCACATATGATATTTATCACATACTTTTATAGATATCATATTATCTTTTCTATACAAGGAAGAAGAGGAAAAGATAAGAAGACATTGGCAAAGTGAAGAGATAGTTGAAAGAGTTGAGAAAGCAACAAAAGATGAAGATAAATGAGGAAATCAAGCCTAAAGGATTTTAAAATAATTATGTTTTGACATGTGTGAATGTAGGTTTGAGATATGATGTAAAGGATGAGATATTTGGGCCAATACATAGGCTCAAAAAATAAAAAGAGGAAGCATATAACTAGGTGGTGTTAAAGAGGCATGAAGATGAAGAAGAGACTCAAGGTAGAGTCATGAAGATGGAGGAAGAACAAGTAGGTCAGCCATTTTTGAAGCAAGGTGACATGAATCATGAAGATATCCTCACTCAAGAGGATGTCAATGAAGTGAAATAAGCAATATGACCACAACGTAAGTAAAGGTATGAGGAGTATTCTAGTTTGTATGAATCTTTGGAGAAAGAATATGGTTTTGATCCTCATAAAATGTATAAATATATGGTTAAGGAGGTGTCTCATATAAGGGAATTAATGAATAAAATGAGGAGTCAAACACATGAAGGAACTCTACATGATGAAGCTAGAGCTGTTGAGGTTGAAGAACATGTGATAAATGTGGAAGAAACCATGAAAAGAGAAGAGCAAGATACATTGGTGTCTAATAAAAATAATAAGAGTGAATCATTCAAAGCACATGAAGGTTATTGGGAGAAATAACAACATGAAAGCAAAGAGGAGAGTTGGAGAATGCCTCAAGAGCATGAAAAGATACATGTTTTTTTAATAAGTTGTATCTTGTAACTATAGCATGTAAGAAGATGGCAAGAGGAAGAAAGTAATAAAGGTGTGGCTCAAGAGAGCATGGACATGTGCATGATAGATTGGTTTTAGCATTAGATAAGAGAATACGTGGTATACAATTCTCAAGTAAACCTTGGGATCTAGGAGGCCAAGAAATAGAGATGAGTCGTCAACAAATGTAACACATCATGCAAGCATTGTTTATAACTTTCAGAGAAACTTTTTATTTAAAACTTGGTAGTATGATGTAGATACATCTTCATGGTATCAATTTTAAGTTTTTTAATTTATTATATGTGAATTATAATTTTTTTGTATTAGTTAGGAGTCTTAGAGCTCATTAGAATTTGAATTATGGCCTAAAAGGAACTTTCCTGCCAAAATTAGAATTCAAATATTTGAATTCTTGTTATTAGTTTTAGTGTAGGAGGAAGATTTAATTATGTGGTTATATCCTAAAGTGGTCAAGGTGATAATTACATACATGGATCACTCATTAATTTAATTTTGTTAGTCATGTTATAATTTGGGTTAGTTAGCATCCTCAATGTACATGAGGAATTTAGGAAGGTAGTTATAATCTCCAAAATAATTGTAAATGTATATATATGTTGTGGTATGAGTATTTTTTAGAGTTGGTTGAGGATATAATTTGATTTATGTAACATTTTTAACCCCAAGAAGTTAATGGAAAATATTTTTTTCTTGAAATTAAAACTTGCATACCCTAACTATTAGCAATTTGTGCTCTTAAAAATGGAGTTTCACTATGGTTTGACAATATTTTGAGTATGATTTAATGGTGAATGTACTAGTTAGTAACCTATAATAGAATGATATTTCAATGAAGTTAAATGTGTGTTTTACTAAGGAGATGCATAGATATTTATTTAATGGGTAAGTGAACTTACAAACCTTGTAGTTTGTAGTCTACACTTTATACGACTATGCAAACATCATGTATGCAAGAAAGAATCTTATGAGAGATTTTAAGGGATGTGTTTATGATTTTACAATCTGTGTCAAATTTTATTGAAGTTATTTTTTTTGGATACAAAATATTATAAAACTTATTATTTATGTATAAATAATGAATTGACTATGTAAATAAAGCAATGATGTTTTGTGATCACTAAGGATGAATCATGCAAACCCTCCTAACTTTGTATTATATATTCAATGAAAGTAAGTTTTAATGATTAAAAAGAGAAGGGTAATTTTTCAATACCTCAAGTAAACTCCTCATACTTTCAAAATTGAATTTTATACCATGTCTTTTATGTGCATGACCATTAGCAAACAACTGAATGAAACATGTCAGTGCAAGAAAGATCTAGAAAAGATAAGTTTTGGTATCTCATAAGAAATTGGTAAGTGTGATCATGGTTATTTAAATTTAATAATTTTTTGGTATTTAATTTATGCTTATTGTTATAGATCCTAATTCATGCATGTAACAGTCAAATGGAACTACACAGTCTAATATAGAAATCATCATAAGTGTCTAGCAAAGGTGTTAAATAGATGACCTAATAGTTGGAGAAGGTGATGGATGTTATTAAAAACCTTATAAAACATTCATGTTTCCTTTAATTTCCCTACAAGGTTCATAATTTCAAAATAAACCCTCTTGGGCCTGCATAGTCAGGCATAAGCCCTATTCCAGCATTTAGAAAGATAAATGTAAATTCTAGAAGATTCCATCATACAAATTTCATGAAATTTATTAGTTAGCTTGATGATAATATTATTTAATAGATTTATGAGGTTTCAAGTTGGAAATTACATTTTCATATGGAATAGAAGCAACTAAGTGTGAGTTAGGGTGATAGAGACCTAATGAGCCCTAATTAGGCCTAGAAAGAAGGAAAAGACATCTATAGAATGAGTTGAGTTATGAAATTTCATGACATAAATAACTATATAGAGGATATCTAGAAATTTTTTTAGTTTTATTAAACCCCTTTATACTTGTCCTTGTACAAGGATAAAAACACTAAAAAGGGGTTATAAGCCTATATGCCAAGGTAAGTAAAGGTGGTGTAAAGAGTGAGTTGATGTTTTTAGAGTTTTGTACTTTGAATGAGGGGTACTAAAAGGGTATAAATAGTGTTGATAAGGTGTCAATAAACACTAAACCATACATTGATTCCAAGAACCATTGAGTGCACAAACAGGTAGTGAACCATTACAAAAGAAAGTTGACAAAAAGGAGTCAAGTGTGAAAGGATTTATTGATAAGAGGAAACCAAGATAGGATACAGAAGGAGTTAAAAATAACATAATTACATGAAATTTGTCCAAGGAAGGATAATATCCTTAAGGTCTTAAGAGAATAAAAATACCAAAGAAGAAAGTGTAGAGACCTTGAGAAACAACAAAAAAAATTCATTGCAAGATAGAGCTAGGTGTGGTCATGTGGTAGAGGTAAAGTGTGTATTCTTATTTTCATACATCATATACAAGATTTAAAATCCCTCTACATCACATTTATTTATTTATATGAGTGTGATGTAAATAATACATTATATATGCATTATTTAATGGTGGACTTACTTTTACCCAATAGCGATGCCTATGTTATGGGCATATAAATTATATATGTTAATGTTATTATTATTTTTTTTTGTGTGTGTATCTCTATATGTATATGTATATTACACACACACACACACACACACACACACACACACAGGTGTGTGTGTGTGTGTGTGTGTGTGTGTGTGTGTGTGTGTGTGTGTGTGTGTGTGTGTGTGTGTGTGTGTGTGTGTGTATATATATATATATATATATATATATATATATATAATGTAATGGTGATGAACATATATTAAAAATATCTTGATAATAACTCATATTTAACATTGTGCTACATGGATATTCTACTTTGATAACAATATGACATTGATACATATTAATGGAAAAGAATAGTTTCACTTATTTTATGTTACTTCAGTGATGTTTAATTTCTTGCACAATACAGTAATTGTTTTCTTATTGTTTGTGGCCCTTATCCATTATGTGAAAATTATTTGAACATATCTATGAGATCATTTCTTGGAATCTATGTCATTTGAACATGTCAATCGTATGCAATGCATGGACATGTTTTATGGTATTTTTAAATTTATTACATGTGTTCATCATGTGTTTTATGATATTTATTACTCTTTCTATGATAAATATCATGAGTTGTTACTACATAAGGAAATTCAAAGATGGTTATATTACTTCATGGTTCATATATATATATATATATATATATATATATATATATATATATATATATATAACAGCTATGTGCCTCAAATTAAATAAGTTACATACATGATTTAGTGAAAATTTAATTTTTAAAATGAAACACTCTCCACAAGTTTAAATTATACTACATGAGTAGTTTTTATTGCGTGATATAGTTAACTCTTCTTTAAAATGAATAACTTACATGATGCATACATCATCTCAAAATATGGGCATAATAATGCTCTACAAACCTGAATGAATATAATTGGGATGAAATAATTGTTTAAAAATAAAAACTCTATGATAAATATTCAAAATAATGAAAAATCATATTTTATGACAAGGTTGGAATTTTCAAAGATTCAATGATATTCAAAAATCATATATATGACATAAATTGGCACATTGATATGTATACTACGGGGGCCTATGAAATTCATATTATAATTAAAATACTTATATAATTCATATTAATATAAAAAATATCATAGGAATATGAGAAAAATAAGTGGATAAAAATAATAATTCACAAAAGAGCATAATACTCATAAATATGACTAAGCCAATTTGAGGGCGAAACCTCCATAAAAAATGAAATAGAAACATATTTCACAATATCATGTTCAAATACTAAGGACTAAATCATACATATAACACACTTATTCCATGTTTATTCTATAACCCAACCCTACTAAAAATACAAGAATTAGAGATAAATGTGACAAGATAATATGGAAGCTTATGTAGGCCACAGTTAGGCCACACATACCCCTATACATGTTATAGGTTAAGGTCATTTCTTGGCCCTCCCATTAAAACAAGATTACCATCAATGTTTAAAAACTCCAAATGGTGTTACATAAAACCTCAATCCTCCCACATTGCATATTTTTGGTTTCAAGTCTTCCATTTTATCAATTACTCCTTAATTTCTTTTGTCCTCAACCTTTTTGGCTATGTGAATGATATCCTCAAGTTCTAGAATGACTCAAATTTGTTCATCCAGTTCTATTAAATCATTCTAGGAAGAAATTCTCTATAAAATTACCTTATTTAACATAAATATGTTAAATAAAAGAAGCATGTGACTTGACTAGGTTAGTTCTAGTTTGTATGCAACACTGTGAATTTTGTACAGGTTCTTATGAGGCCCATAATATTTACAAGAAATCTTGTTATCCTTATTTTATTGATTTATACATGTATAATTATATGACTACAACTGCATAAATACTAAATCACATCCATAAAAATTAATTTCACTATAGTGTTGATCTAATTGTTCCTTCATTATATTATGTCCCATTTCTAAATTTTCTCTTAGACTAGCTACTACCTCATGTTGATGTTGAATGTATTCTTCAACAACTCAAACAATGGGTTGTACCTATAACAATGAAGTTATGGATAGGGGATGGTAAACATAAATTTATACAAATGAATATATTATGTAAGAGGAATGGATGGAAGTGGTATACTACCCTTCTTTTATTGGTAGGCAATGAACCCATTATTCTTGTTTATCTAATGAAAAATAATGCAGACACCCTTCTAGGAATTTTTTGACCACCTTTATTTTCCCATCAGATTAAGAATTTTATGATGAGATATGAGCTAAATGTATTCCCAAATAGGATAATAATTAATTCAAAAATTTAATAGTAAATATGGGATCATGATCACTTCTAACGATCTTGGGAGTACCATGTAACTTTTAATCTATATTTATAAAAGATGCAATAATTTTACTAGCTACAAATAGTTGTGATAAGAAAAAAAATGATTGTATCCAAGATTACCATGATGATTTTTTATTTATTTATACCTTAGTAACCATTTAATGAAATCCATTAAGACCTCCTCCCACCTTAGGATACAGATGGATAAATTTTTAAGAACACCATATGTCTTAATTTTTTCAACCTTATTTTGTTGACACACCATGCATTCAAACAAAAATTAATGTAAATCCTGATTGAGTCCTTCCAAAAATAAGCCTTTATTTATTCTTGGATATGTTTTCAAAAATATTTATTACCCCATACTAGAGATGCAGAACTCTCCTTAATGATCTTATCCAGGAGGTTATAATTATTACATAGGTATAAGCGATATTTATGCCATAATGGATTCCCTTTCCACTTAGATTTGGTAAAGGCATCAAGACCAAGAAGGATATTAATAATAATCACTTGCATATCCCTATAATTATGCTATTGTGATCATTATTCTTGTAATTAATCCTCCTACCAAGTGGCCATTCCACATAATAATGTCTTAGTAGATTCATCCCTCCTAGATTGTGCATCCACTACATCATTAGATTTTCCTTTCTTATATATGTTTTTTAAGTCATATCCTAAAAAAAAAAAAAAAAAAACCCATTTTTTATGTTCTTCTGATGATGAAATTTATTTAAAAAAATATTTTGGACTATAATTATTACTCTTTACCTCAACGTGTCTACCCATCAAATGAGGTCTCCAATGATTGACTATATGAAGAATAGATGGCATTGCTTTCTCATATATTGTATTTGGCATATTATTAACCTTGAATTGATGAATAAAAAATTAAATCCATCTTTTGTATTGCATTATTAGTGCTCCCATGCCATTATCTCATGCCTCACATTCAATAAAAAAATGTTTTGAAAAATTTGGGGTAGACAAAATTGGATTAGAGCACATAAATTGATTCAACTTATCAAAGGCCTTGGTGGATGTATCATTTGAATGAAAAGATTATTTAATTAAAAAGGCTATTATTGGCATAAATATGATGCCATAAAGTTTTAAATATATATTATAGTAACCCATTAGCCCAAAAACACCTAGATTCCTTTAAGTTTTTTGGCACATGCCATTTCATCATAGCTTTGATCTTCTAATGGTCAACTTTGACAACTTCACGTAAAAATAATTTGACCAAACTACTCCACCTCTTGGAATCCAAAGTCACACTCTGAATATTTTAAATAAGTATGATTTTTTTAGAACTAATAGTACATTTTCACATGATGTGACTGTTCTTCCCACATTATTTTTTATATTATGATGTCAAAAAAACACCAACACAAATTTCCTAAAAAAGGCCTAAATAATGTTAATAAAACTTTGAAATGTATATGATGCATTTTCAAGATCTAGTGGTGATCATAAACTCATAATGGTGCTCATGATATATGAAATGGTTTTTAGGGATATCCTCATATATAATAAACATTTCATGGTACCTAGAATGAATTGCAATTAATATAGCAAATAATAAATTAGCACATCAAGGAACTTATATTTTATGGTGTGATTTTGGAGTTATCATTATTAAGGGCACACCATCTAGGTTTATTATTTCATATGCATAATTATGACTGGGGATAAACATTCACCTTGGTTATGTATAATAATACCCAACTCTAGCATCTCATGTACCACATTTTCAATTTCACTTTTCCATCACTTCAAACTATATATTAGGTCTTACATCATACTTATCTATTGTAATAAATTCCTCGTGATCTCTATTATGGTTCTTAGGTCCTAGTGGTTCCATGTCAAGATCCCAATGTTTTATCATTTCACACAAATAGGCATAGTTTTTGGTTACTTGAACCTATCATGTTGGTAGTTTGTTTTAGGCATGCATACAAATTATCTGTTTGGATTATGCATACCTTATTTGGATATTGGCACTATTAAGTCTCATATTGGAGCTTACTTGTACAAATTTATATTTTTAGACTTAGACAATTTATGTGGTCAACATCACCTCAAACTAAACCATTTGTCTATCCTATGAAAACCAATCCATGTTTTTCTTTCTTTTTTATGTTATCCCTTTCCTTTCAAAGTTATACCATAAGCAACTAATTTTTCTAGATTTACACATTTTTGAAAGCCTTTTTTGTGTGACTCAGGGTTCACTTTAAGAGGCCCTGATGAAAATCCCCTAGGTTTTTGTAGGCAAATCAGATATACTCCCTTTGTGAATTAGAGCATGTAGAACAGGTGGAAAAATGCCATTTATTTTTCATGATAAATAGTGTGATGCTAGGTGGAATTACACTACCACATGACATTTTATTGATGTGTGAATTTTTGCTATCACATGACATTGAAAAATATCCTAATAACATGGTGTCACATGATAACATGGTACCATGTGATAGCGTGGTGTCACATGACAACTTAGTACCATATAGCACCATGCTAATGCATGCCACTATGTTATTTCATGGTACCATGTTTTTCTATGACACCATCATGCCATGTATTATTGTACTATCATATAACAACATGGTGTCATGTGACACCATGTTGTCATGTATCACCATGCTACCATATTATAACATAATGTTGTATGGCACCATGGTGTCACATGACATCACAGTGTCATATGGTAGATGGCATTAGGTGAATGATAGATGGCATTTTTTTTCATGCAACATAATTTTGTCATGTGACACCATATTATTATGTGAAAGTACAAGTCATAATGCTACATGATAATAGAATGTCATATGATAGGATGATGTTGCTGAGTAGTACCTACTTGCTACCTAGTACCATCTACCATTCACTGGTTGTGGGAACCATTTGCCTTGGTTATTCTCCTTTCCTATAAATAACTCTAAAGTGACCTCTTTTCACACTTTTCCTACAATGTCTGCTCATCCAACCAACCTAATTCTATGCTCTATATCAAAAAATTTAGGGTTCCATAGCTTCCACATCTACAGAAACTCATAATCCATCAGAGAGAATGAATAATTATGTTTTTAAAAATTGATTGTGTCCAAATTTCCTCTCAATGTTAGAACAATTGAAATCATATGTTGGATGGGTTGATCAATGCCAGCTTAGAGGCCTAGCATAAATACTATAATATGATATGGATATCAACAACAATCTACTGTGATCTCTACTTGGTAGTTATAGCCATAATGATAGACAGTTCTATGTACACTTTAAACATAAAACAATATCATTTGGGATGTCTCCATTAGACATTCAAAATTTAACAGGTCTTCTACATTACAATGTGAGTCTTGTTAATACTAAGGTCATCTTATCTTATGATGATAAAATTTACTTGGTGTCAGTTTATAAAGTTTCTATTGACCCATCTGGTAAGTGTTATTATTCCATTTCATGTTTTACTTTTCTATAACTAGATCATTTATTATAAATAGTTTGGTATCCTAATTCCATTGCATGATTTAATTTTTCATTTTCATTATAGATAATCAAAATCAAAGGGGGATCCCCATTTAGAAAATAATTAAACCATTTCTCAAATCTATAATCCATTTATTTCAAGTGAGAGTTGTTTTATAGGGAAGACCATTAGACACTCCCTTGTGGGATATTTACTATATTCTTCATTCTCTCTTAGGTGTTATATGTGATTGGTACAAAATTATTTCAAGTAAGATTAGGTAGGAGTTGAATTTTGTATTCTTGAAGAATATTTGTATGATTTCTTCTTCCAACTACATTCTGGCCTTGTACTTTGAGGCCTTATATGGAATCTAGAAAACTGCAATTCCCACTGGCCTACATCAAAAAATGAAGGCCAACACTTTGTCTATTGAGGAATAGGAGGTAAGTTTAGTTTTCCCAAGCCTCTTTTATTTTTTTTATATATTTTTTAAATTTTAACATTTTAAGCCTATTATTTATTACAGGCAAGAGTGGGTGTTTATGACACAATAAAATAGGTGGAAAATAAAGGTTAAAATGCTCTAGAGGGCTTTGGTGATACTCAGTCAACAGAGTCTTTGTTTAATGAATTTAGAATTATAAAATGCCAAAGAACTATTTCTATTTTGTCTTCACTTCCAGGTTCTCCCAAATTTCCTCTAATGTCTTTTTATTGTATTATTCAATGGACAAAATTACATTCATATTGTTTTTATTTTATTTTTTGAAGTTGATTATCCATTTTTTTTATTGAGGAATCTCCCATACAACACTATCAATGTTTGCCATTACAACTTTATTTTTTATTTGAAGTTTATTAGAATTTTCTAGTTAAATAAGTGGATAATTTACTCATTTTTTAGGTCAAACCACCAATGTCTCTCTGACAAAACACAATAAATTGGCAAGAGTCAACTGCCTCAACCACAATAAAATTTGAAGTGATAACTCTAAAAAGGACACTTATAATGGATGAGGCAGTCACCCTGTCATGGATAGGTAATAATATTAACAGATTCAATTTGTATTTACATCTATTTTATATTTTTGAATTTACTAATTTTTGAATGTATGTTTTTTTGCAATCCACCTAACCTCTATTAATAGATCGATAAGTATGAAACCACCCCCACCACCATCCCAGAGTCATAGAAGAGGAAATAACATATCCCTCCCTGCACAAAGTAGAGGATGACAACAAATTCTAGATTTCCCAACTTTCTCAATTGGTGGTCTTTCAAGTGCATAGGGACTAACATGTTTACCGCAGATTGATCTGAATGAATAATTTCTTGTCATTGAAAGTAGGCCATTGGTTATTGGTGGATTTAATCCACATGAATTTATTCAAGTTTCTAATGTACCTTCACAAGTACCTCATACCTCTTCCCTTGGCCCAACTACCTCTTCCCCCTACCCCACCCATGATAATTTAAATGTCTCTGATGATTCCCTTACTAATATTTCCTTGGATAATTTGATTTTTGATGATCTCATTTGTAATATGTAGGAGGGTATTATTGATGAATTTAATGAGTTAAAATAATGAGACATAAGGGTGAAAGCTCTTATAAAGGAAATAAACACCCATTGCCATAACAACTCTCAAAGAATGATTTTTTTCTTGTTTAAAATGAACCCTCCAAGATTAATGCTTTATTCGATCAAGATCAATTTGGATTGATCTCTATGGACAATGCTTAAAATGATAGGATTTCAGGTATTATGATCAATAGGTTAGAAAACCTAAATGGTGAATTTCAATCATATTTCAATAAATGGGCTAAAGATATCAACTTGGTTACCATCACTCAAGTAGAGAAGGACAAAGTTGTGGTAAGTTTTGTTTATTTATAATGTGTATTTTGATTATTATAATACCTTCATATGTGCTTGACACATATATTATTTATTGATTGCAGTCAAAATACAAAAAATTGAAGCAAGAAGAAAATGTTCTTAATATGCATTTGAAAAACACATGGAAAAGTATCTCCTCGGCTATTGTATTGAAATAAAAGTTAGTTTTATTGAATAAAAAGAAAAACGCGTTGAAGAAAATAATTAAGGAGCATGGTATGGATCTAGGCATTCTATTAAAGCAAAAAACAAAAGAGGATCCTAAAATTCTTTCAATAGGGGATGCATCAAAGGAGGAGATGGTGATTATTGCATAAATGAATTCTACTACAGATGATATTTAGAAGGATGGAGTGATAATCGATGATTCAATTCCATAGGCATGTTAGGAAAGTGGGGTTTCCATGGGTGGGGATGGAAAACTTGGTGGTGGAGAGTCTCAACCAAATAAATGCTGATTTGTTTAAGTTATATTATCTAAAATAATAGTTTGTATTTCTTAAAACTATTTATACCTAGTTTATTTCAAAAACACTTGTTTTATTTAATGATAGTTTACAATTATTTGAAATTACAGTTTCTATTGTTTAAAATAGTTTATACATTATTTGTTTGAAACGCAAGTATTTTATTAAATGATAGTTTATAGTTGTTCAAAACACTTTTAGCTATATAATTTTAATATTTTATATATAAAATGTATTGTTGTCAAGTTTATATATTATATGGAGAAAAAATAGAGTAAATATTCTATGAAATTATACTATTCTACCACAGTTCTATTATTTGAATGCATTGTTATACTCTTATAGTAGTTGTAGGATTGAATGCATTGTTATAGCATTATATTGTTCTAGTATTATATTTTAATACATTGTTAAATTTTTGTACTAGTGGCATTGAATGCTTTTATTTTGGTTGAATTTGGAAATATATGAACATAACTATAGGAAAAAATATTTCTGGTAGTAGTATTTGAAAATTGTAGTAGTTTTAGGAAAAATAGCCTATTGTAAAGTAACTATTCCATAGAATGATAGTGTTGTAATAGTTTTATTCTTGAATAAATTATTAGTGTTATATTGTTTTATTAGTTGTATATTTGAATGCATTGTTACACTATTCTAGTACTTTTTGCATTGAATGCATTGATTGTGGTTTAATTTGGAAATATTTCCTATATATTTATGTAATGGTACTAATGTAAATGTGTAATGGAATAATTATTGTTACAATATTATGTATGTATTATATATATGTATTTTATCTCCAAATTATTATTATAGATAAATCTTAATAATGAGAGTTTTAATGATAATAGAATTGGTGTCCTATGATGCACCGTGCATATAAGTATAGACATAAGACTTGTACGCTTCAATGAATTAAATAAATAAAATATTTGTATAATTTTAATTACAATTATGATTTTTTCGTAATGAATGACATGCATTAGAAAGATAAAATTACTATTTAAAATACATAATTTTAATATGACAAAAAAAATTCAATTCAAATGTATTGAATAAGATTCGTGATTGTAATAAATATGAAATAGATTACATAAAATTAATGTATTTTAGATTAAGGAATAAAAAATTATTTGAAAAAAATTAATTTCTATACTTATCAAATTAAAATTTGTGTAGCTAAAACAATCCTCGAGAAACTTGCTCATCATAAGTGTGATTTGCATCTATCATGCCAGTGTCGTATCCAGTCTCCATATTCTCATCCTCTATATTGGTAGTTGTATTAGTCACACCTCTTATTTCCACTAGAGAAATCCATGTTTCCACTACTCTATCATATGGAAACTTGTCTAAAAAATAATGTGAAACCTATAGTTTCAAGCAAGTCTCTAGATTTTTATCCAATCTATTTCTTAGTTTGGACTTCACGAAGCATAATGTAGTAAACACTCACTCATCTTCCATAGATCCCAAAATCATTATTTGAACAAGTTCATATAATCTAAAATATTCACTAATACTTTCTTGTAATACGTTGCTTGGATAAGGTTTTTTCCATAGATGATTAATGGCACCATTTTATTTTGGGTCACTTAAACATTGAAATTGATCCATCATTGTAATCACAAACTATGTTGACTAAGATGTCAGTAATTATTTACTTAAAATAGCATTAATCTGAACTCCATTTACATCTACAGATCTATATAAATTTATTACAATTGTACCTATTTATTTGTGAAATAATGTGTTGATTTATTCTTGACGGTTAACACTATTTCAAAAAATGGGATTCAAAAATCCCATGACTTATAACAACTCATCCCTTTGAAAATATTATCTAATCTTCACAGCTAAACTTTCTGAGATTTTGCTCAATTTGATTTATGTTTTAGACAAAACAATATCATATAGTAAATGTGTCATAGGTACATCTTTAGGCTCAACTCCCACAACTTCAAGTCTTCTAAAGCATGTGTGCATTGGGATCTCACTGCCATTTACCAAGATAAAAAGATGATCATGTATATTGAATTTCAAATAACTCTTTGGATTCTCAATATCTATCAAAATTTTCCAAGTTCTAAAAATAGGCCTTGAAAGCTTTCATTTGATGTGTATAATATATCTAAACATTGACATACACATTTTCTCAAACTTATGAAGTCAACAATGTAGATAGATCTCTCTTAAACATGCTTCATTAAATAGTTGATTTCCTTCAACACTGGCAAAATACCACATAATGTGAGTAATTTTTATAAATTGGTTAAACAACATAGAAAATCTTTTGCTTTGTCAACTTCCCTAAAATATTTATATATAAACCCTATCATACATAAACCTTGTCAAAGATGGATATTCCTCAAAAATTCTACAGGTAGGTTCATACACGAAAATCCATCTAGTTTCAACATCTTTCAATAGTTTTTTACCATCTGTCACCCCAATTTTAAATTTTTGGAACTCCATTAATCTTTTTGGGTTGCTTGACATGTACACATGAAATTCATGAATCATCTCTTCCACTTTTGTGACATTATTGAATGTGCTAACAATTTTGTAAGCAAGATTCATCCTATGGGCCATGCAATGGATTGGAATCATAAACAAATAAACTATTATTTGTAGTCAAAGACAAAGACCCTTCTATGCCCCTGCATCACTGATGCTCCTTCAACACCAACACACACTAGATTTGTAACTATGGCATAATAATCCATTCTAGCTCTCTCCCTTATATTGGATACAACCAATTTATGGAGGTTTTTTGAATTACAATTTTCTACCATTTTATGGATAGCTAAAAGATGAGATTACCTTGAATAGTTTTCAAAGGTGTACACATTCATACAAACCCATGCTATGTTGTCAACTAATGTGACCCCATTGATGGATAGAGAGATAAACTATGATCTCTTAACACTTTCTTTCAAATCTTCCTTCTCAATAATGGATAGACATTTTTCCATTTCCCAAGCACTATAATCTAACCAATGTGACTGTGGAATATCTAGAAACCCATTATGTTGAAACAAAATTTTGTTATCTAAAAAATTAGAAATGGGTCTTCCCTTTTTTTAAATGTGGAAAATTGTAGAGAATTATACATATTTTTCACTAAGATTGGACTACATAACTTTTCCAAATTGTGCTTTGATGGTTCGCCCTTTCTCAACAAGATGTTTTTGTCATTTTTTTTATCATTTTTATATTCTCATGCATACCTTACATGCATGAATTCTTCTCCATTTTCCATTTGTGACATGTTGTTATCTGTCCATTTGGGTATTTGATGGATATGTATATTTTCTCATAATTCTTCTCAATTGTGTCTAATTTAAGTTACATTCTATGATCTTTTCCAAGTTTCCAAATACGAATTATGAATCTAAATTTTGTTAGAGGCTCATTACCATTTTTTGGTTCTATAGGTTCTTTAAATCGAAATTTTACAACCCCTTCAACTTGAAAAGACCTTCCTATTGTCTAAGTACTTATTTTCCTCTATCAACATTTTTGAGTGGAATTTTTAAAAAAATTATGTTTCTAAAAAGACCTACATGTTTCTTGTGAAGTGCCTAGAGGAGTGTGTTCTATTGAAATACCCAGAGGCATGTCTTCTAGGGGTGGTATTTCATCAATAAAATATTTAGGTGGTGAAAAGTTATTGGGATTAATCCTTTCAAGTGAAATAGTGTCAATACCTATGTTGATTTTTGCATTGAAATGGTTTTGTAATTATTCTATAGTCAAATATCATTAAATTGATATTTTTAAAATAAGTTTTAAAATTACCTGTATTCAAAGTTCCTAATATTTGCACATCCCTCTTTCCTAGATTTATAAAATAAGACATGATGTTGGATTTTTTTGGTACTTGCTATAGTGATTTACCCTTACTATTACCTCTTGATGCCATAGCTTTGTCGCCAAGCATTTTACTATAGTTGACTTCCCCACCACCATTGAATGTCAACCTGTAGCCATGAAATATAGTGATGTCAAGTGGCAAGGTGCTACCCCATGGCACCTTGCAATCATGCAACACATTTCCATCATATGGCACATCATTTTTTCACAACACATTGGCATTGAGTGGAAGGTTACCATTGCCCATCACATTTTTGTTTGGTGGAAGGTTGCTATCATGTGACACCTTACAACTAGGTGGTAGTTTTTTTCCAGGTGTCATAACACCACCAAGTGGTATATTACCATCATGTGGCATGGTGCTAATAGGTAATAGTCGACCTTTAATTAGTGTTGTGCCATCAAGCATCAAATTTCTTTCGTATGACATCATTTTGGTAGAGGTGAATTATTGAAAGTTTAAAAGTAGTCAAGTGGTAGAGTGTTGCCTCAAATCTTAAGATATTTGCAATTTGCTAAATAAATACACTTCAGTGGTAAGATCATGACATCTGGGAGTTAGAACATATGTATTTATACTATATATATATATGGAAATTTTTATGGATAATAGAAAAAATATTGTAAATCATTGATGAGCTAACCCCTAAAAATAATGAAATCCTATAATTTTAGGTGAAAGGGTCAACTTTTGCACCCTAAAAACTCACCAAATTTAATTTTCCAAAAAACAAATATTTGACACTAAAATGAACCCTGATGTGACTGCTTATGACACACTTATGATTATCCTTTGCTAAAAGTAAACACTTTTGTGATCTCCTAAAATTTTTCTCTAACATAATTTCGTGGATCCACTTTATTCACCTTATAGCTTTCTTCCTGAGCCTTCACCAAGATTGTGCACTTTACACCATATGAATCATCAAAATACCACCTCCATAGTGGAATTTTTTCAAGGCATGTAGTATAACCTTTTACTTTGCATTATAAAGTACATGTTACTCCTTTGCTTTCCTGTTGAGTCTCCTCGAATATGACACTTAAGATTTTTTTTTAAGGGAGCATGGATGTCCTTTATAGGTCCCACTTTTCTGATGGTCCTTCCTACTATATCACCATTTGCCTATTTTGCATATATTTTATAACCTTTGATCCATTCTCATATATATATATTTTTTGTGGTGATTTTGATAACTTGTATAAGAGCCTTTTTCTCCCAATGTTTTTTATTTCCTATAAGAGTCATGTTTCTTGAGCATGGATGTGTGGACTTCATCAAAATAATTATAGTTATTGTTGAGTCACTTATATTGAGGGTATACTATTTTAGGACATAAGGGTGGTGATTTTTGACTAGGTGGTCCCAAACATCTAGTCTAGGATAGCTCCTAAGATTATCCATGCTAGCAAGTTATATCATAACTTATTATTATCTTGAGGTAAGCCTAACTGAGTACTACTAATAATTGTAGTGTGTATTCATGCTATGTTTTCTCCTTACCTGAAAAGTAGGTATTTTATTTGAAGTACCATCATCCTTTGGGTGTACAACTCCATGACATGTTATCTTTACCTTTGGTATTACCAATTTTCATTATCATAGAATTATGTTCTCCATTCTTTAGCAACATCATTTTCCTCTCCAATTCATCTTGATGAGAGGTTATTTTTTGAGATCCTCACTTATACTCTTATGATTTTATACCTCTTCCCATCCATTCTTGATGGAGGGCACTAAAACTATCTTGAGTCATCACTTGCATGACATCTCTACATAGTTAGTGACCTTATTAGTTTTCATCCTACTACTTGCAGGTTTTTAGTTTTCCTATGATCTACCAAGAGGATGGAATTAAAAAATTTACATATTTAATTTTTAACATGGACTAGATAAAAATAAAATATTGGGGCCAATATGTTCTAGTATTTTCACTATAAGTGGTACTTTTTGGTTTTTTTTATAGCCTTAGGCTTTCCTACCCATAACCTTAAGATATATTTATCAACACACAAACATCAACCCTTAGGCCTTTGTCCTCCTCCATAATCTAATCCTATATACTACTCCACACAACTATGATTCTTTTGGCTCCTCCATCTATCTCTCCATTGACTGTATTTGGCATAAAGATTCTCGGTAGCATCTATCATGGGACAAATGCCTATATTTATAATTGTAACGAATGGGTCATAAGTTAGTTTGGTTCATAATTTCATATTTATGTGTCCACTAAATATTCTTCCTATTTTCATATTTTGTACTTAGGGCATCCTTATTGAGTCATTCCTTGTGTTCTAAATTTTGGATAGGTAGCATACAGTAGTCATCCTTTGAGACTTTCCATGCCTATCATTTTTTGATTGAATCTATCCTTGAGCTGAACAACTTTGACAATAATTAATATGGATCAAAATTTTATATCTCCCATCCTTTCTTATCCTTTTTCAAATCACCACTAGTTGTCACTTTTTTTACCTAGCCAACTTTCTGTTTATCCTTTTTTATCCTCATACTTGACACCTATCACTTCATTATGTATCCTTGACTTTTTATACATGCCAATTCTTTCTGCATGTTATACTTATTATTATTGAATTATTTTTCCTTATCCATTCCCTTGGTTCTTTTTCCTCTCCTTATATTAATCACCATCTCTATCCTCCACTAAAACCCGTCGCTGGTCCTTTAGTATAATGATATTTTTTATATTGGTTCCTTCTACCCATACAACTTTTTGGGTGGTACAAAGTCACTTTTTAAAATTTTAAGCACTCCCAACATCACTATGTATATTTATACATCTGGAATGTATTAACTTATAATTAAATCCTTGATCAACTCAATTGACTAGAAAATAAGATGTGGAAACATCTTATTATTAGCTGTGTGCAACTATTATGCATCAAATTTATATTAATCTAAGAAATAAAAGTATGAAAAATAGATGGTTTAATAAACATTGATAAAAATTTGTGTAAAATGACTTATTATTCTACCAAATAAAATTAAAATTTGATGAAACACCCCCATTACATTCATTTTCTACTAATTCATAATCAATTTATTGACAGACATGTAGTGTGATTGGTTACTAGTCCTTGAGTCATATGTTAGTTTGTTCCTTATCATATAAAGGAGGGATTTTCATTATAATTTAGGGAACCTTATTTTCTCTATATTTTTTGGGTGCATAGAACACCCAAACCTTAGTTACTATAGATTGGTGCCCTTACCTCATGTTTTTTGGGTTTCCTTGACCAATGCAGCTAACTCATACCACTGGCATGAATAATTCCATAGTATTTTTTATTGGTACAATGCATGACATACAAGTTTTATATTTAGAGGGAATTCCTATTTTGTACATGGTCCCTTCATCACATTATGTGTTCGAGGTCATGACCATATCCTTACACATATCTAGTGAACCCTTTTCAAGATAGTAAATTTGTGGCATGCATGACCTTGCACTTAAGTTTAAATATAAGGTATGAGTGTATCATCCCACATAATATTTTAGTGGCCTCATACATATCCTACACCCATTGGTCACCATAAATGGTTGATGTCTCCAAGTTAGCATCCTCATCCTCCCATCACTAGGTGTTATCATTACATGGACCTATACCTTCTTAGGCCTGTATGGTGATGTTGTAAATGATGTTAAACATGTATATGACCTTGATGTTATCAAAATATATGTGTAACCTTGCTTTTTAGTCATTTTTATTGTCAAATACATGATTATATTCTTAGAGATCATGTAACATTATTTAAATCCCAAATCCACATTATTGGCATAACATCATGGACTTCCTAGAAAGTTAGGGTAGTTATCTTATTTGATGTGTTCAATCACCCAAAATTTAGTGATGATCTTGAATTCCATTATCTCAATTTAAAAATCATGTAGAACTCATATGGGTTGTGCTCTAGTATTTTTTTCCATTAACAACATAAGAGGTGAGGGATTCGACATGGGACTTTCCATTTTCCTCCATGCATACCCTATGAGGACATTTAATTTAGTGTTAGTGTCTATTATGATGTCACAAACTATCCATTTTTTTATCTTAGCATCCAAAATCAATTTTCAAGCATATCTTGTACTCTTGGTGGACCTTTATCTCATGCATGTGTGTTATGTTTTGGATCAATACATTTATTGGTAGTGTTTCATTAAATTTATTAGAAACACTACTTACAATGGGATTCATTCTTATACCCTATATAAGATAAATTAGGTAAACAATCTCACTCCCTTATTCCTGATGGGCCTAGAGATCTCACTAATGTTTCTTATCTAGATCTCATACAAGTTGTAGTTCTTCCTATATGATTTGGATTACATGCACTACCCTACTAAATACCTCTATCTATCATGATCCATTATAATAGATTAAAATAATAGGATATGGTTGTGCTAATATTATTCATTTTCATCCATCTTGAACTCTTCCTTCAATTTAGATTCTTTATACACAACCATAACTTTAATTGCATTCATATAGAGCTTGGCTATAAATGTATTATTTTTATTCTATTCCTACAACTTATATCCACATCTGATCATCCCCACTCATTTATAAGGCTTACCATTATTCATTATATTTACATATACGTTTGGTTAGTAATCAATATTGTGTATACCTTGATAATACACACAAGTGGAATACTAGGTAAAATTACACTGAAACTGGCTTAACAAACCACACTAGTGATAAGAGCATTGTGTAAACTTGACTCCTTAGTGTCCTCCAACATGATGTATATATCATTATTTATAACCATATTATTCATGTCTAATATTATCTAAACCATAGTTTGAGGATCTTAAAATAGATTGGTGCACACTTTTCTCTTGCACCTCATGTAATTCATCAATCATGTTAAAATCATCAATATTGTGGGTGAAGGTGTAGCATATATTTCAATATAGATAAAATTTGGTTCCTATCACATATTGAATAAGATTTAAATAGTATGTGTCATGGCCCTCATGGTGGACTGCATGGTATATTTTAAATGTGTACATGTTATGCATAGGCAAATTATTCTTTTTTTCCCACCCACCTTACAACTGACTGACCATAAGCTATGATGTGTGACATGTACGTAATTGGAAATAATACATTAAATAAATGATTTGATAATTATGATAGGTTTCTCTATAATATTTATGACTCATGTGCCCTCATTTTAATTAGCCTCAACTCATAATGTAGCTTCTAGCCCCTCTTTGAGTTTGGTGAATGTTGTCATTAAGAGGGCACACCAAATTGGTTTAATAAACCCATCTAAAAAACCATTGAATGTGATTCATAGGACAAAGTGTATATGATAGCTTAGATAATAAGGTATTAAATATGGTATCATACATTTGTATGCTCTCCATCAAATCCTTCTTGATTTACTTGAGCACACTGATGCAATGCTATTTAAATTATGGAAATTAAAAAGGAATCCTATGGGAAATTAAAATCTATAATGGTCTATGTGAGATATAGATTCATATACCAATTATGTGAATGATAAATAAAAGTGGTAGAAAATAGAATTTCATTATATAAGGTATAATTGATTCCATTCATGTTTTAAATAAGCTTGTACTTGTGCACATGTTATATAGCATTCTTGACCCCATGTTGTTCAATTAAAATTTAGGTCATTCCATAGTAGATATCAGGTTCATATATAAATACACTAGATTCTTTCAATACTTGTATCAATGGAATGCCACTTAAGTGTGCACCTAAAATTAGGCCTCCTCCAGTTAGTAATGTATCCCATCAATAGATACCATATATAATATAATGACTCCTATAGATATATGAAGCACCTTTTGGGATACCAATGGTCCTCTAGTTCTTTTTATTCCACTATGATTCAAATCACTTGTCTATTGGCCTAAAACCCATTATACAAGTGGAAAATCATAATAAATAACATCCACCTAATGCACTAGCTATGTATCCACTAGTTCAACTAGTGGATAAACAATTATTATCTAGAAATTTCTTTCTCACACCCATGAAATGAATCCTCCTATGTTGCATAACTTAGGAGTGTCATGGTAACATTTATCTAATTCAAAATGATTCACATAAACATGTACATTAATTGTATGGGATATGGGAATTCCCTTACTATCTTCCTCATACCTATCCCCACTTTAGGATCTTTCAACATCTCTTTTTTAGCTATCACTCTTACACGTTGACACTCATGTCCACATCATTGTAGCATAATTCATTTATGTGATAGTCCTTGTCATGCATTTTTATTTATACTTAGTTCCTATCAAAACCTTGTGAGTTAGGCTCCCTCATATCCTTAGGATTCATCTTGGCCATCACCTTCTACCTATTATCATCATATCTATGCCTTCAAAACTCATGATCAATTGATCCTTCTAGTTAAAATCCTTCCTTATAAATTCTACAGATCATGCCACTTAACCTCCAACCTTATATTTAGATCACATGCATGAAGTCTTTGCCATAAATATCTATGCTCCTTGGGTAAAATTAAAACATTATGACAATAGCAAAATGTGAATTATTTTAGTAACAAAACTAAAATGTTATGTTTTAGCCTAGTTTCCACTAATGAACCAATCCTTATGAGTGCTCAAATTTTTTGAATGAGTTGAATAATGTGTGGGTATATAACATAAGGGGAACCTTGCATAGTCACATGAATCATAGAGAAAGGAAACTATGGTAGGTCAGGGTTAGTTGTGTGCAACAATGAGTGAGTTGAGGCATGACTTGATTATTTTTGACCTTTGTGAACACTACCCTTTTATATTACTTATCACTAACTTACGTATAATTATATTAATAAAAAGTCTCAATTTTAATTCAATAGAATATAAACAACTAAGTAACAACAAGACCAAATAAATAAAAATTCCATAACATACTGATATTTAATACATATTTCATCATGAAAATTTATTTATTAGAATCTCAATATTTCATTTTTATTCTGATTTACATTGCACACCTCATGCTAAATGTAGTAATGTAAAATGTGAAATTGTAAAACTTTAGTATCGCTAAGACACCTAATCCATAGGTCCTCTTGTTGGCTCACACAACCCTTTTAGGCTACTTCTTCCCAGTCATCTAAAGCTTTCTAGACTTATCCATTTTAGACCCAAGTAGCCCTTTCAATCCCAGATCCATCCCCTTGGGTCTCATCCCCTTAGGACAAGAGTTCCCAAATCAGATAAGAGTACTGGAACCTAGGGTGTCCTATTTTTGGTGCTATTGTTGAAGTTCACTTTTGTCTCCATCCATTAGATTTTCCCAAATCCTTATCTTTTAATCTATTGGACTAATACAAAGTCATATAACCCATGATCATTTGTTTCCTTATAAAATTCCATTATAATTATATTTAGAAGGGTTGACACTCATTTTCAAGAGAGACATGAGAATACACACAATTACACTCGAGCACTCTTCCGTATTCTTTGTACACAACCTTCCAACATTGTTTCAAGACTACTCAAGTCATTGTGTTAGTCCCTAGCTAGCTGCAGTACATCAAATTTTAAATTCTAATTTCATTTATCATAAATAAATTACACCAAGTACTTCAATGGGAGAAATATGTTAAGCACAAGATATACTAAGAGGGGGTTGAATCAGTATATCATATATCTTATAAAAATTTCCCTTAATCAAATTCTACTTAACCAAATATTTAAGATATGCAATAAAAATAAAATAATAAACACTGCACAAGATAGAGAGAAACACCAGATTTAATGTGGAAACCCAATGTGGGAAAAACCATGGATAACAATCTCAAGTATATGAATGAGCACCAACTCAAACAATAATATTTGCAAGCACCAACTTGCAGGAGTAGCAACCCCTTTATTAATCACCAACACAGTACCTATTCATGAGTACCAACCCATAAGAGCACCAAACCCTTTGATGAGCACCAACACAACAAAAATTCATGATCACCAACCCATAGGAGCACTAACCACTTTGTTGAGCACCAACATAGCAACAATTCATGAGCACCAACCCACAGGAGCACCAACCCCTTTACTGACCACCAACACAACAATAATTCATGAGCACCAACCCACAGGAGCACCAACCCCTTTGTTAAGCACCAACATATCAAAAATTCATGAGCACTAACCCATAGGAGCACTAACCCTTTTACTGAGCACCAACACAACAATAACTTGTGATCACCAACCCATAAGAACACCAACCCCTTTGTTGAGCACCAACATAGAAAAAATTCATGAGCACCAACCCACAGGAGCTCTAACCCCTTTGCTGAGCACCAACACATCAATAATTCATGAGCACCAGCCCACAAGAGCACCAACCCCTTTTGCATACCACATAACTATCTCTCAATGTTGTTATCTTAACAAATGATAGTTCATTACAATATCTCTTTGCTCTTCTAAGCTAGATATTACTATCTCAAATCAAACTCTATCTCACCCATTTCTCTTCTAAGATAGATATTACAATATCAAATCAAACCCTATCTCACACACTACAAATGGCTTCTCAAGCCTTTATTTATATCTTTCCAAATGACCTTTGGCCTTCACCCTTTGTGACCCTTCAATCCTCATGGAAAATGGTGCCAAACTTATATGACCCTTTGTATCCTTACATTTGAAAAGTCAGGTGGTGACCCTTCATAAGCAAAAGCATCCTTCCCTCTTTTATCTTTACCTTGGTGACTTTTTGTATTCCTCAAAGTGTCCCTTCATGAGAAATTGTGCCCTTCCTCTTTTGTCTTCACTTGGTGACTCTTGGAATTCCCCAAGATGACTCTTCATGGAAAAATGCATCCCATTCTTAGTTTTTCTTTACCCCATGACTCTTTGACTTATCCATGGCCCCTTCTTTTGTCTTATATGCAACCAAAAATATATCTGCTAATATTAAATAAATATTAACACACATTAGCCAAGATATAACTATTACAAACATCATTAAATGCAATGGATCCTTTATCACCAATAATGCTAGACCTTTGACATCAATGACAATATTTACAACAATCTCCCCCTTTGTCATTGATGACAACCTCAATCTTAAAACTACCACATCCTAAATCCTACTCATACTATCATCTAAAAAACCTATAGTAACTTCCCCTTACTATAGAAACATGTACCTATACCTATTCCATGTACCTATATTTGCACCTATACTTGTACCTTTTATTCTCCCCCTTTGACATCAATGGCAACGGACCTACCTGGAGCTAACACTTAGCTCCCCCTTGACTGATGTTAAACCTAAATGGAAGGAAGTAATAGAAATTATTCCCAACTCCTCTTGTATATCTTTGAATGTGTCCTTTGATCATGCCTTTGAGAAGATATCTAATAATACATATAAATTTTTTCTTATCCTTTGAGAATCTAAAATCAACTCATTTAAATCTTTTCTTCTAATCTCACAACCTTTTGCATAAAACTTTAGTGTGTATCCCTGATCACATATTTGACTAACACTCAATAGATAATGCTTAAGACCTTTTACATATAAAACATTCTTAGTCTTGGTTCTACCATTATCCAAACTCAAAGTACCTTTTACAGTTATCTTGGTAGTGGTTTTATCTCCAACTTTCACTGTGCCACCATTAATCTTCTTTAGAGTTTTGAATTTACTCTTGTCTCCTGTCATATGCCTAGAACATTCGCTATTAATGAACCATGGTTGATCTTCATTTCTTACATACAAAGCTCTCTGCACCAACATAGAATCTTTAGGTTGTTTCTTCTGCCATGAACATGTCTAAACCTTCTTCTTAATAAATGGTGCTCTGAAACTCTGATCCTTCTTGACTGACTCGAACATGCTTTTGTAGTACCAAGATATGTGTCTGAAGTTGTTACACTTTTAACATATTATGGCCTCTTCATCAAAGCTTGATAAAGGAGCAAAAGAGTTGTAGCTTTTGCTTGACTCTACATATTTTCCTTCTTCTTATTTATGAAACTATTAGCACTTTTCTGACATTCTAATTTCTTGTGACCATATCCATTACAATAAAAATATTAACCATAAAAATAAGACCTATTTGTATATCTCTGACCTGATTTCCTTATGTAGCTATCTTCCCTTTAGCCTTCTTTGTTTGAAATGTCCTCTATATTCTTCACTTCTTCCCTTGTTTCCTCTTTTGTAAGAGATTCAACATAGCTCTTTTTCTTTTCAAATATAATACCTATCTTATCTGAATTTTTCTTTTGGCTCTCTAATATCTTATTCAACATGTTAGTGCTATCCTCAAAGTTTGAATCACTAACTACTTTATCATTAACTATTTTCTCAATATCTTGTTTTAAAGAGGCAATTTCAATAACATACCTTTCACATTGTTTTCTTAATTTTTGCAATTATGCTGTTAGACCTTATTCATTATTCTTGGCTTCTTCCAAGTCTGTTGTTAGATAATCAATTATTTCCTTTGACTCTTTTTCATTTTTCTTGATCTGGCGCATCAATCTTTGATTCTTATTCTCAATAGCTTCTAACTCTTCTAAGGCACAAATGAGTTCACCTTTCATATTCACTTTAGCTTCATCTTCTTCTTCTTCTTGATCATCAACACTTTTTCTTATACAAGCATCTTTATGTATGGCCATGAATATAATCTCTTCTTCTTTTGAATCGCTGACTCCACTATCTTTGGCTAAGCTAGGATCTTTAGAATGCAGGCTCTTCTTCTCAAATCCCTTCTTTAATTTACCTTTGAAATTCTTTTTGTATGTAGACTTTTCTTCTTCATCATCATCATTACCTTTATTTGGGCATTTAGCTAAAAAAAGTCCAATCTTTCCATAATTAAAACTTTTAAAAGGTAATTTTCCTTGATATTTACCTGTTCCCCTTTTCAAATTGCAAATAAAAAGATCTCAATTATCATCTTCATCATCACTAGAACTATCATTTGATTCTTGAATCTTAGCTTTCTCTTTCTTTGATGTTTTGAAAGCCTCTTCTCTCTTTGAGGGTTTATCTTGTTCAGTCCATATCTCATATGCTATGAGTATACCATGAAGCTCATCCATCTATAGCTTGGCTAAATTCTTAATCTCCTCAATTGGTGAAACCTTTGTAGCATATCTCATTGGTAGAGATCTCAAAACTTTTTGTACCACCGTTGATTCTTCCAACATTTCTCTAAGACCTTGAATCTAATTTACTATTTGATCCACTCACAAAATATAACTTGCTATATCTTCTTCTTCTTCTTCCATCTTCAAACTTTCAAACTATCTTCTAAAAGTCTGAAGCTTAGCTTGCTGAACCTTTCCATCACATTTGTAAATATTATCAAGTTTTACCTAAGTTTCATGAGAAGATTTACATTGCATAACTTTAACAAATTCAGATTCACATAAACCACATAAAATAGCATTTAAATCTTTAGCATTACATTCACTTGCCTTCTTTTCTGCTGGAGTTATTACAAGTGTTTGTGGTTCTTCATATTCCTCCACCACTACTTGTCATATGTTGAATCCAAGGTCCATAAAATAAATCCTCATTATTATGCTCCAAAAACAATAATTCATCCCATCAAACAAAGGGTCCTTATTTGTATAAAATCCTACATGTGATCAAGCCATCGTGCTTTCTCGATATACCTTCAAGCTGTAAAACTTTTTCAAAAAGGAATCAGATCTGATACCAATTGTTAAGAATGGGATATAATGAGATGGGGGGTGAATCATTATATCATATATCTTATAAAACTTTCAATTAATCAAATTCCTCTTAACCAAATAATCAAGATATGTAATAAAATTGAAACAATAAACAACATAGAAGATAGAGAAAGACACCATATTTAACATGGAAATCCAATGTGGGAAAAACCACAGAGAACAATCTCAAGTATATGAATGAGCACCAAATCAACAAAAATATTTACAAGCACCAACTTGCAGGAGCACCAACCCCTTTGTTGAGCACCAACACAACAACTATTCATAAGCACTAACCCACAAGAACACCAACCCCTTTATTGAGCACCAACATAGAAACAATTTGTGAGCACCAACCCCTTTGCTGAGCATGAACATAGAAATAATTCATGAGCACCAACCCACAGGAGCACCAACCCCTTTACTGAGCACCAACACATCAACAATTCATGAGCATTAACCCATAAGAGCACCACCCCCTTTGTTGAGCACCAACACAACAATAATTCATGAGCACCAACCAACAGGAGCACCAACCCCTTTGTGTACACCACACAACTATCTCTCAATGTTGTTATCTCAAAAAATGATAGTTCATTACAATATCTCTTTCCTCTCTAACCTTTGATCTTCTAAGCTAGATATAAAAAATACAAATCATATTCATCTCTCACAAATGCTCTTCTAAGCTAGATATTACTATCTCAAATCAAACTCTATCTCAGCCATTGCTCTTTTAAGCTAGATATTACAATATCAAATCAAACTCTATCTCACACACTACAAATGGCTTCTCAAGCCTTTATTTATATATTTTCAAATGACCTTTGGCCTTCACCCTTTGTGACCCGTCAATCCTCATGGAAAATGGTGCCAAACTTGTATGACCCTTTGTATCCTTTCATTTGAAAAGTCATGTACTAACCCTTCATAAGCAAAAGTGTCCTTACCTCTTTTCTCTTTACCTTGGTGACTTTTCATATTCCTCAAAGTGTCCCTTCATGATAAATTGTACCCTTCCTCTTTTGTTTTCACTTGGTGACTCTTGGAATTCCCCAAGATGACTCTTCATGAGAAAATGCATCCCATTCTTCTTTTGTCTTTACCCTGTGACTCTTTGAATTCTCCATGGGCCCTTCTTTTATCTTATATGCAACTAAAAATATATTCGTTAATATTGAATAAATATTAACACACATTAGCCAAGATATAACTATTACAAATGTCAATAAATGCAATGGGGCCTCTATCACCAATAATGTTAGACCTTTGACATCAATGACAATATTTCCAAAAAAATACATTAGATTGATCCCTCTTCAGAGTATTGGTATATAGGTAGCGTGCCCACACATGGGGTGTGAAGTACATCCAGTTTATCTTTTACACACTAACCCCTTCTCTCTTGTTCCCAAGTTTGTATTCAAGTTCAATCACCAATATCTCCTAATATTTTTAAAGATTAAAATAGACACATAGAGATCTGATCAAGGTCCTAGACCCTAAAATTATAGTGATAGTGTAACATAGGCATTCTAAATAGAACCCAAAAATATTTCAACCTCAGGATAATAGCATCAGAATATGACTACAACACTAGACAATAGCGTGTCCTATTTTTAGCACTCTTGTCCAATCAAAATATAAAGTCTAGATACCTATTTCAAACTATTTCTCAGTCCTACTCCTTCAGTATTAAACCTTATCTCAGTCTAGATCAGCTAAAATAAGCTAAGTTATAATCTCTCTCACTTCCTACTATATTTTAAAAAGGTAAATATAAAATCAATTTACACAAATTAGCAAGTTAATTATTTCATATTTATTTAAAAATTTACATTGCTCAACCCCCTTATTATTTAAATATAACTCCACTATTCTAAAAATAATAAAACATTTGGTGAACTCAACTTCAAATTTTTGCATAAAAACCCTAGAAATCCTAGGGCTAATTATCTCTAATTTTTTACAATATTTTCCTAATTTTTACTTAATTTAAAAATTAAAAAACTATAAATTAATTTAAATATTTTCAATAAATTCACCCAAACCCTATTTTGCACATACGAAGTCATTTTTGCATACAAAAACATTCAACACACTAAGAAAAATATAATGCTAATTTTAGAAATATTTTTAGATTTTTCCTAAATTTTTCAAGCTAAATTATATAAACTTTGTCTAAATTTTATCATTCAAAACCCTAGTTGCATCAACTTAACTCTTAATTATTTTAAAATACTTGTCACATCATTTTATAAAATTTTAGTTGAAAATCTAACTCATAAAATCAATTTCAAATTCAAAAGTTCATAATATTTTAAAAATAACATTTCTAAAAAATCCCTAGTTACATTTAGTAGCTCCTACTTTTTTCTTGAGGTATCACCTTACATCCATACTCAATTTGCAAAAATGTTTCTCATTTATTTACAAAATTCTTCTTACATTTCTTGTAAATAAAAAAGAAACCATAATGGGCCCTATCATGTACATGAATGATGAAGTCTATCATATGTTAGTACAAAGTTTCATTCTCTACATTTCACGCTTATTTGTCATTATATGGGATGATGTTAAATAATTTGTTCTTAAAAATATTAATCCATCTCTTGCATCACTTCCTTTGGAGCCTCTTCCCCATATCAAGTCATGTTGCATGGTCTAGTTTACTCTTCCCTAGGTCACTACATATCACCAGAGAGCCCAATTGACACCTTTTGTTCCTCTACCTTGACCCATCAATTATCTTCTCTCTCCTCCCATAAAAACTATAAATCCTATATGAATAGTAGATAATGTATTTAGAGTTATTACTAGACATGCAGTTATGCCTCCTCCACCTACCTAGAAGCCCCATCACCTTTCTATTCCAACCTATCCTAGTCTCAACCAACTAGCACATGCAGATTTGCACAAGCCATATGACATTGTTAATCAATTGAGAAACACTCTAGATAAAATTTCCATGTTAGAAATACTTCAAAAAAATAATGTATTTAAGGACATTCTTTATCAGGCACTCACTCAGACTTTTATTCCTCTTGATTCAAAACCTTCTTATTTTGCATTAGTATTTAATACTCAAAAACCTATAGAAGATGTAATTTATTTTGATAGTGAGGACATGCCTTCTCAGATGGTTATTAATCCAAATTTTCCACTATTCATCCAAGTACAAGTCAAAACTAATGTAGTCAAAAGAGTTCTCATTGATAGTGGTTCTAGAATAAATTTATGTAATATCACATTCTTATAGGCCATGGGTATAGATCTAGAATCAATGCAAAAAACATATAAGAACATTTGAGGGTTTGATGATTTACCATGATAGACTTAGGGTAATAATACTTTGGATATCATGTTAGGAACAAAAACCCTCTCAACAGAGTTTTAGGTCATGCTAGGTCCTCTCCACTATAATATTTTACTCAGATGACCTTGGATACATACCAACAGTGTTATTCCTTCTACTTTCCATTGATGTATTAAGTTTCTCCATCAGGGATATTTATACACATGTCTAGGAGACAACCAACCATTCAGATATTGTCAACTTAAAAAAATCATCTTTGACTATTTCATCAGATGGGACACCATATCTCAAAATATATCCACCACTATATAACATTTTTTCTTGATCTAATACATACATATGAATTTGGAGAGACTAACACTTCCTGCACTACTTCACTTATAGTTGTACCATTATCACCAGATCTTTCACCAATAACAACTTTTACCATTCTAACTACTCCATTGGTCACAATTCAAACATTGATTACTCATCAACCATCACTGATAGTTGCACCAATAGTTCTAGTTGATTCCATAGTTACTCCACTAGTTATATATATTTTTATAGTAGTACCATCTTCTACTACTATAGGTAACTCCTCTATCATAGTTACTCCTAGTGGTAAATTTGATGTTACCATATGTACACGATGTTGATATAGATTCACAATATTATTTAGATAATGATACGACACCCATACTTATAGATGATTATTTATGTGGATTGAGATTTACACCAATCAGCCCAGGAGAGTATCGAGATGACTCTAGAGCTCTCATACCACATCTTATAGTGTTTTTATCATCTCACACTACACTCTTAGGATATCATCCATATTCATGACCATAGTCAGATCACTTGGCACATATAGTTCACATGGTTGCCTCTAGAAATATAGAGCTAGTTATTCATATTCAGGTATGTAGCGCACAACATCAACCATAGTTTATGTTATAGATATTGCATGATCATGGATTGATCAAATTACCTACAGTATAACATAGATCTATCAATAGATTGTCACATTAGGATGGTTGATCATTCTATACCATTGATAGGATTATAGGCCATGATACAAACTCATACATAGCCTTATAGTAGAGATTGAATAAACTCCAATATTGAGGTATTATTCAAATTATAACACCAATATCTCGACCACTTCCACTGAAGTCACTAACCAGTAGGGATAAATATCCAAGAGTAGAATCAACATCTCCACCACTAGATTAACCCTCATTTCTCCTTTGACATGATGACATCATGAAAAAAGAACTTATATCATATGATGATACTTATGATGATAATCTTGATGCATTTGATGATGGGCAAGATCTTTTCCTCCATCTCCATCCCCAATGGGCTCCATCTTTGTATCTCTTCCTACCACCAGCCTAGTTTTTAATATTATGATGTACATATTTGTACATAATTTCTATCTAGTATTGGTTGTACATATTATCTCCTACTTGATTTTACATAGTTCAAAGATTGATAAAAATACAAAAATAATATAACACTTCAAAATACAAAAACACTCAAAAATTTCAAAAACACTAAGAACATTTTTTGATTGTATGCATCATCCATGTTTACATTAATAATATCATGCTAGGACTTACATTTACTGCTTCATTTTATTTTATGACAATTTTATACATTACCCTACTTCAATTGATCTTCTTTGAGAGTGTGCAGTGACATACAGCTTCTTGATTTCTTCATTATACCCACTGAGGGGGCATTCCTACTTCTACATTTGAGACACACATTGTTATACACACCCACTAGGGGTATCTTCTACATGACTACACCATCTAGGTTATGTCATTATTACACTACACACTCTAATTTATCATATTGATGCACATTCCTTACTAGATTACATAGATTAATACATAGACATTTCACTAGTACCTAACACTTGTGTAATTCTTAGCATATACCTAGTCTTATACTACACATGTTTTTCATACTTTCACATTTGCTTTGAATAGTTGTATGTGTTTGTATCTTATAGTTCTAACTTTTTCTTTCATTCCTTACTTAGCATAACTTATGTGATTTCACCTTCTAGTTATTACTTGTCTTCTATTTGTGCCTTAGGACATCTGCCAATATCCTTTGCCTTTATTTATGTGTGTAACTTAAGACATCTTCCAATGTCCTTTATCTGTACTCTTTCATGTGCTGGTGGCCTTTGTGCCAAATTTTATTCTTCCACTTATATATGTATGAGGCATTTGAACATGCCTTCCATACTTGTCTTCTAGTTTGAGTGACATGTGTCCATGTCCCTTGTTTATATGGCCCCTTGGCCACCCTTGTATGATTCTTACTTATTGCTTCTTGATTCTTGATTCATATGTTTGTTTTCTTGTTTTCTCCTCATTATTTTCAATTTTATGATTCCAATCATGCATTTATCTTTCTTATTGGATGCCATGATGGACACCATGCTCCATCCCTATATGCATACTAATAAACTAATAACTAAAAACTAATATCTAAAATTTCTAGTTATAGTCCTATACTTTGTGTATGATCTTACTTTCTTATATCTATCTAGGCCTACCCCTATTCATCTAATAATATAATAATACAAAAATTGTTATATCCATAGATATCTTGTCAAATATTAGTGATATGTCACGTATCTATACCGTTTAACTCACTTACATAACTCTTTTCTTCTAAGGGCAGTCATTATAGGTTCATAATTCCTACCCTCATAAGAGGGGGAATAAAATAGGGATTTTTCATAGAGATGAAACCTCCTAATAGTCAAAATAACAACATTTAGTTTACTCAATACATAATCCAGAGGTCAAACTGGTCAAACTAGTGGAGAAAAATAGTGATAGTTTTAGATCATTAGTTAGTTTTCGCATTAAAAAAAAAAGTCAAAAATGTATTGTAGCACCAAACATAGGGGTGTCCACATTTTGGCACTACTATATAGGTAGTAAAACACTCAGGGTTTTTAGAAGCGTGCAAAAAAATTAGTTCAGGGACAATTTTTACACTTCTAGATTAGTCAAATTCAATAGTTTTAATATAGTTTCCTCAGATACAATGGGTTATCTAGATTAGGTAGTTGTCATAACTTCCAAATATAAATCCATGTTCTAGACATTAATGATTGGGGGCAATGTGCATGACACATTGATATTCTCTTCTTTTTGAGTTTAGTTTATTCTAGGCATTATTAGCAATTACGTGCTTTACTCCATTTGCAAGTGCTTGGCATCACATTTGAGTTAAAATTTCATAAAATTTTAGATTTTTGAGTACCCAAGTTCTTGATTAGGGTTTAACATAATCATTTTGCATCAATTTTGAATAAGATTTCATATAAGCCTAACCTCTATCTTTTGAAATGGCTAAGAATGGCCTAGTTTTTACATTTATTTAGGCTATCCATGCCACATTATCAAATTTTTAGAATATCCGTGGGCTCCGTGGGCCATCTCATATGACATATACTCTATATCAGTATCACTTTATAGATTCACTTCATAGGTTAATAATGGATCCAAAGGTATCGCTAACCTTTGTATTATTAAGCCACCTATTCAGAGGGATTAGACACATAGTCCAATCATCGATTAACATGTGCATGATTTGTTAACTTCACATAGTTGGTGATGATGGAGACAAAGGGCCGTCCTTTGAATTCTTGAGCCACTTTCCATGGAATTAAGTTCTCAACTTTGTTCATGATATTAATCTTGATTCAACACACACTTAGCATCATCTAACACATTTTAACATCAAAATAGATTGATAATTCATAATGTGCTCTCTCTATGCACATCAAACATCACATAGATTCATGATCTTCATCCTTATAGGTAAGTTTAGGCATGCTTTTTGTTTTCCTTTATTCTAGTATTTCTCTTTGCTACATCACTAGAATTAAAGGGGGTAAATGTAGTCATGTAAAATGTGAAATTATACAACTTTAGTATGGATAAGACAAAAAATCCATAGGTCCTCCTATTGGCTCACACAACCCTTATAGGATACTTCTTTCACTAATTTCCAATCATCCAAAGCTTTTTAGACTTAGCCCTTTTAGACCCAAGCAACCCTTTCAGGCCTAGATCCATCCCCTGAAGTCTCATCCCCTTAGAACAATAGCACCCAAATAAGATAGGAGCACTAAAACCTAGGGTGTCCTATTTTCTATGCTCTAATCTAATTAATAAATGAAGTCAGATACCTATTTCCAACTATTTCTCAGTCTTGCCCTCTAGTATCAGACCTTGTCTCAATCTAGATCAGCTGGAATAAGGTAAGTTCTAATCTCTCTCACTTCCTTCTATATTTAGAAAAGGCAAATATTCAATACATTTACACAAATCAATAGGTTAATTCTTGTATATTTGTTTACTGATTTACATTACTTAGCCCCTTTATTATTTGGGAATATAAATCCAATATTTCAAAAATAATAAAACACTAACAATGTGATTGCCTTGACTCTCTCTCTCTCTCTATATATATATCTTAGAATAGATTCCTTACCTTGACTCTATTTATATCTTAAGATAGTGAATGTAATGTGATTTCCATAATAATTTGATTGCTCATCAACTCCTTAGCCCATCATTTTTTTATCTTGTCATTTCCTTATTTTTTCATATATTTTATCTTCATTTCCTTGGATATTTATAGGATATTAAAAGCCTATTTTTCCACCTATTGAAACATCCTCATAATTATTACACCATTATAACCACTTGAAAATTACTGCATGTGCTTCTTAAAGCCACATACTAAAAATAGATTTACCATTTTTAAAAAAAATATTTACAAATAGATTTATAACTGGAAACGTTGAAGTTAATTGATGAAATTTTGATGAAAGAAGAGAATCAATAAATTATAGAAAGTATACTTTCATGTCATAAAAGAACATTGATTTATAATATTTTAAGTCATTTTTATTCTTGACACTGATGAATTCTGACTTCTTATTAGCAGATTTTTGCTAGATGATTGGCTAAAATTTATAGTTTTACATTTTTTGGGTTGATTTCTCGTAATTATTTTCATTTTCACTTCACACTATCTATAAGTATCTACTATAAAACATAACTCTAATAATAAATCCCCGACCCCCAAAATTTTTCATTGAAGTGCTTTGATCCTAATGGTTGCATGTTTGGATCCTATTATTTTGTTGTTTATCATAGGTGTAAATGGTTTATAGTGGATTAGACCTATCATACCAGTAAACTATTGTATGCACATGTATAAATTATAGGTTTTTATTTTGAATTCCTTCTTTAGTTATTAATTTTGTTGAGTCATTTGTTATTTTTGTACTTAGCTAACTTATGAGGTTAAGAATAATACCAAAAATTTCATGATAAGAGATAGTAGAGTGGTACTTTGCATATTCATCCACTATATCTTCCTCATCCTCACCTGAGGCTACATGATATTTTTAATCTTCATTTTCACCTTCAATTTATAAAAACTTATTCTCAACACATTTATGTCATTTTCTACACTTGATATCATAGCTGAAACATACCACTTTTTATTTCTTTTATTTAATTTTTTGAGGGGCCAATCTTGTAGGCTAAGGAAATCATTATGTTGGGTAATTTTGTTCTCAACCAATAGTGAAAAGCCTTTATTTTTTTATATATAAAAAATATATTTTTTAGTCTATGAAATCATTAGTGTATTAAAAAAAATCATGTGCATCTACTAAAAAGGCTTCACAAGTAATATGCCTATAAAGAGATATCTCAAGGAAGGAAGCAATCAACTTTTAAAGCTCATATCTTACCAAGATGAACAAGCTCATTATTTATATTTTATGATGCACAAAGTATGTGGTTAGAAAGTCATACAAATGGAATGTGGTAAATTTGGTAGCACCTACCCTTGCATAATTAATGTTTTGGATAATGGACTGTGATGATAATTGAAGATTTGCTTGAAGATTTAGTAACACTTCCTTGTGAATTAAAATATTACATAGAATGGAAAGGTTTCCCTACCATTTATATATTTATAGGATCATTTTTTACCATTAATATTAGATGGAGATCAAGGGTGGAAAATAATTCCTCCAATGGAAGATGATAATTTAATGTTATGACATGGAGTGTGTGAGACAAATCTTTTCTTAGGATTTAGTGTGATTTTAATAGTAATTGCTTTTTTAACTTGATTTCAAGCATTCCATTTTAAATTAAATTTACATTGGATATGGATGCACGATTATAATTTTTTTTTATCCAAGTGGGTGAGTGATGTTAGAATTTTCGATTTATTGAATTGTGAAAAACATGAAATATGCATCCCATGGATTTTTATATTTGGATGAGATTAGATAATTAATTTAGATTAATTAACTAAAAATATGTGATGAGAATATGTGTGAATGGATGTGATCATGGAATAAATAATTAACCGATCAAAGGGTGGTGGAGGAGGAATGAATAGTTGATTGGTTAGGGATTTTTGTGTGAATAGAAGATTGATTAGATGATTTAGGATGGTGTTAGCATGCATTATTAAGATAAATAAAATTGATGTAAAGTATCAAATTTTATATGTCTACATTTTTTATCCTCTTTGGCAGGGTCTTGTGAGGTATGAGGGGTGGAGAAACATATTTTTAGTGAAAAAGAAGCTAAAATAAGAGGAACAAAATTTATATGATGAATATGAAAGAATGCCATGGATGATTACACTTGAGATGGAATATGGGGATAAAGGATGTGTATGGGATCTTTAAATAGATATTAAGGAATGAATATGAAAGGATTATTTGGATATATGAGATTAATCCATCAATGAGACTAACTCACTTAATATATTGCTTGCACTAGTTGATTTTTATTATGATGGATTGGTTTTCCCCAATGAGAGAGGATTTAGGAAGGATACATCCCTATAAAATATGTACACATTGAATTACCTCAATTAGGTTATATTTGGTCATGAAATATCCTTAAAAAATGTGGGATTAGATCTAGCAATGATCTACCCTGATGATGAGCTACACACTTGATTTATCCCAAGCATGGTAGAAGCTACAACTTTTGATTAGATAGATGACCGATTGATTGATTGATTTATTTATTTATTTGAAATCATATATCAATTATTTAACCTATTTCACATATTAATGATGAGATTATCTCATTTATGGATAATGGGAAGTTGATAGGATAGACACAAATGTATGTACAAATGGTGTAATGAATTTTAAAATAATGAAAAAGACACAAAAAACCAATCACATGATGATGTCTTGAGACTGAAATAATAATTAAATAAAAATTTGGTTATATTTGGAGAGAATTAGATAAATTCTAGATAGGATATGAGTAATTATAAATTGATGTTTGCATGTATGGGATGAGAAAATGATTGTTAGATATGGATAGTTAGTTAGAACAAATGGATAATAAAATTAGGAATAATTATGTTTAATGGTGGTGAAAATAAGAATAATAATATGAATGGTCAAGATAACCTTAGAAACTCCATGTAATTGATCACTACCTACATATTCCAAATGGACCTTAGGATGATGTAGTTCTCCCAAATAAGGGAGGAATGTGATGAGAAAAATATGATAAAAATGGAAATGATGGTGGCCAAGCTAACCTCAAAAACACCATGTGACCAAGCACTTCCTACATTATATAAATATACCTCAAGTTATTGTAGTTATCCTGAAGAAGGAAGGAATGTGGTGAAGAAAAGATGATGAAAGTGCTAATGATGGTGGCCAAGTTGCCTTAAAAATGCCATGTGATTGAGTGATACCTACATATTCCTGATAGACCTCATGGCATTTTAGTTCTCTTGAAACAATAAGAATATAATGAGAAATGATGAAGACTAAATTATTTGATCTAATGTTGACAAATGTAAAATAAGGAACAGATGATTTTATTTTAAACAATTATCTTTCGAGGGGATAATAATATGAATGGTTGAGCTAACCTAAAAAAATCAATGTAATTGAGAACTACCTACATAGTCCAAATAGAACTCAGGGAAATGTAGTTTTCCCAAATAAATGAGAAATGTGATGAGGAAAAGATGATGAAAATGGAAATGATAGTATCTAAGTTTACCTTAGAAACACCATGTGACTAAGTGATTTCTACATTATATAAATATACCTCAGGATTTTGTGGTTCTACCAAATAAGCGAGGAATGTGATGAGGAAAATATGATGAAAATGGGAATGATGGTGGCTAAGATGACCTCAGAAATGTTATATGACTAAGTGATACATACATATTATAGATAGACCTTATGCCATTGTATTTATCCTAAAACAACATGAATATGATTATAAATGATGAAGAATAGATTATTTGATCTAATGTTGACAATTGTCAAGGAAGGATCAAATGATTTTATTTGAGAAGATAATTTTTCAAGGCGATAAGTTATTTATTTAGCACATCTTCAAAAATAAATTTGCCTTTATTATTTATATATCACACAAAAACCATGATATAAAACACTATGATGACATGAACGTAATGTGGATAATATGATCTAAAATAAAATGACACAAATGCACCATGATTTGGAAAAATCATGATGACATTGTTATCATATGATTATATATGGACTCAAGTAAAAGTGAATGATATGAGGGACCATGATATAAATGAAACATGATGATAATATGGATGCATATGGACTAAATCAAGACAAAACTAGAAAATCCCACAAACAAATAAGAAATCAAACACACATAAACTTGAAAACAAAATAAATAGAAAGAAATTTTTCATTAACCAATTTAGAATCCATGTGCCAAGGTGTGATGATATTGATGGTTGGATGGTTCCCCCAAGAAAGGATACATGCAAGGGGAATGTATTCAGAATAAAATATTATAAAATAATCTACACATTTATTTTCCCAACATAGGGTGAAAGTCGCAATCTTGGATTGATGATTTACTCCAAATAAGGTAGGTGCGGGAATGAAATATCCCAAAAATAGTTGGATTGATGAATATAAAAATTATCTAGGATTGTTGACTAGATTTAGAACAAGACAAATGATTTTATATTTTATGAATTATATATTTTTATGGTTTTTCTACGTTTTATGATTTTTTGAGTTTTCATTGATTTTAATGATTTATTTTAGGTTTTTTTGGATGTTTCTGATTTTTTTTATTCTTTAGAATGCATTTATACAAGGGGTCACTAGTAAAATGGAAACCCTATTCTAGCACTAGGGATGAGATAGATTCAAGATGATTTAGGCATACCCTAGTAAGGAGAAAGGAGATTTAGGATCTAAAAACACAAAATTATATCTATCATTTATTGTTTCACCAAAGGATTATTAAATAATAATATCAGTGTTTTTTCAAAGTTAATCATTTACTTATAATATTTTTCATAGTCATTTAAAAAAAAAAAATCTTTAGCTTCCTTGGCATAGGCCTCAATGAGAACTATTGTGTTGTGCATAAATTGCTAGTGAGAAGAAGGATCATCTCTTGAATCTAGCCTAAAACATTTGTATCTATGTTGACAAACTGAAACTAATAATTACCTACTAAAAGATTCAGTCATGATGATAAATAGAAAAGGGGAAAATATATCACCTTGTCTAATTCCTCTTTTATTCTCAAAATACCCATGAGGGATTCCATTAATAAAATTTGAGAGCATAGTCATAGATATACATGTTTGAATCATAGTAATTATATGAGCATGAAATCTAAATTGATATAATGCTTTATCAAGGTAACCCCTAATCCAACCTTTCATATGCCTTGTTTATGTCCATGTTAATGGCCATACCTAATTTTTTACCTTTTCCATGGAGTGTAAAGTTTCATGGACTGCAATGATACCATCCTAAGTTTTTCTTCCCATCATAAATCCTCTTTGATGTTTATGAATGATCTTCTTCAGAAATAGTTACATCCTTAAAACTAATATTTTTGTGAAAATTTTATATACATTATTGCAGAGGATAAAATTTTAAAAATATTTAAAATTAGATGCCCTGATTTTATTTAGAACCAACATTATAAAAGTGTTATTAAATTATCTTAAAATATTACTCAAGGAGACAAACCCATCCACCATATCCATGAGGTCTATTTTAACTATATGTCCCAATAATGGTTGAAGGAAGATGTTATAAACCCATCTAGATTATGGGATTTGTCTTTATTCATCAATAAAAACAACACTTTCAATTTCATATATAGAAACAAGTTTAATAAGATTCAAATTTTCCTCTTAAGTAATCAACAGTGGTATATTACCAAGGAATTATTCCATAAGCCTTCATTCCCAATAGTATTTTCAACAAAGGGTTTTTTAAAGAAATGACTAGCCTCACTTTTAATGATCATCAAATCAAAAAATTTATGCTCTCCTATAAATTATATTGAATTTAATATTTTTATGGATTCTATGGTTAATAATTTTCATATGAAAGAACCTAGTGTTTTAATCCCATTCCTTCATCAAAATTGACCTAGCTTTAAATATTGAAATGTGTCATCTTTAACTATTATGTTATGGTAGTCACTAAGTAGCCTTTTTTTTTCTCATAAAAAGGGAAATCTAATCCTTCCTATGATAATCCATAAATTATTATAGATAGGATAATTATTTTCTACTATCATTCTTTTATTCAAATATATTTCCAAAAACATGTTTATTACACAATCTACATTATTTTTAACATTTTTGAGTTTTCTAGCTAAAATATACATGGTCGAACCCTAATATTCCTCTTTCCACCAATATTTTATCCTGATTATAAAATACAGGTGTTGGAACCACACGTGTTTGAATATGAAAAGTGTTTTCTCTTATTATTTGGATGAATCCATACTTAACAACAATAGGTTAAGATGTGAACCTATTCTTGGACAAGAGGAGAGATAAAAATGATATGATGAAATCTAATCTAATGAAATCAAGAATCGATCCAACCTTACTCGGATTAGGATTTCCCAAACTCTTCTTTTAGACCATGTGAATGAGAAACCTCTCAATTATATATTAAATAACATGTGGGAAACTATAAAATTATCAGTCTTCCATACTATTTGAGAGATCCTACTTGCCACATTTATTTTCCATTTAGGTAAGGGGAGTATTAAATTATACCATAATAATCCATATTATATTTCCATAATTATGTCTAAATAAGGAGAGGACTTGCCACATCGTACATCATCCAACATAAGTGTTAGGAGCATACATACTAGAAATTATCCACATAGTTCCATCTTCCTTAAGAGTAAAACCCATGGCCAAATGAGAGGAACTTTTAAATATGGTATCATCCTTAACCTATCTATCTAGCCAAAAAAAAAAAGGATAAACCATATGAGACCCTAGAAGAGCTAACACCTAAAATAGAGGATACTTCCCAAATCAGTTTGCTAATATTATCTTACATATCATTCTCCATTTTAGTTTCTCGAAGGATCAAAATACTATGCCTATTATTCCTTCTCAAATATCTTAAGGTTTTATGTTTGTTTTTTTATTTCAACCCCTAATATTATATCTAATAATATTCATAATCAACTAATAGTTAGATCATACTAATTACTATAACTTTTTGTAGATCATCTGCAATCTCCTTATCTATTTGCTTCTTATTTCTATGTTTTTGAGAAGTTCTACCTTTATTTTTAATCTCCCCTACATCAATAAAAAATATACCTAATTTAGTGATTACACTAAAATATTGTTTAGTATATATACATTTTTTAACTTGTAGAGGGGTTACCCTTTAAACCAATTATTCTATTTATCAAGACACAAAATCGTGCTCTTTGAAATCTAAATCCTCCATGCCTGCAATACTAGTCAATTGAGACTTTTCCCATGAATCTTCATTTAAAATAAGTTCCTCCTTACAAAAATTATACTTATTCATATTTTTCATAATTTTATCCTTAAATAGAATGTCTATACCACTAAAGTATAGAACCTTCTATGTGAGCCATTCATTGTCCTATTATTTATAAGGTGATGGAGGAGGAACATTAATTTATTCCTTAGATATATCCTTTTACTAATTAAATATTCAGTAATTTTGTCACAATCCTCTAGGATTTGAGGATATAGTCAGGTTCTGTTTTAAATTTAGGCCTAAATCTTGATCCTTTTATATTGCATTAGTACCCTCCTTCTAATTATCACTCCTAGGGGCTTATATCCCCTTATAAATAATAGTACTAGACTTCCCTTCTATATTTTTGCTCCCTACCACCAAGAGGGTGGATTTTTATACTTCTTCATTTTTTTCTTGTTGTCCTTACTTTTACTCCAAAGCTAGCTATTATTTCTATTATCATTTTATTCCTTTCTTACCTCTAGATAAAATATGGTTCTATGGCCATGTTTTTTACACTTAACACATTTGAGGGAAAAATATTCATATTCAATATCTTGTATCCATTCCTATTGGTTTTCTTTTTATCCTTAGTTCCACATGACTAAGTACTAGTTGTAGACATCCAAATCATGTCACTACTATGCTAAAATTGATAATTTAAGTGATATTTTGTGATAATGCACAATCTGGACCAAAATCAATAAAACGTGCTAAATCATTTGAAATTGTCAAGTATAGGTATTGATTTAGGATAATTATTCCTAAATATGGTAATGCATTTTATGTGATTATTATCTTTTCTTAAATCACTTTGAGTCAAATTGTGACCACACAAAATGACACTCTGGACCATTGAATTCTTCTGATTCAGTAGCATACATCATTTACATGTGTTATTTTTCATCCATAATACCCTAACTAGGGTATTGTTTCATATGAACATAACACTTTCTTCTAATTATATTCTAGTCAAATTATGACTAAGTAAAATGATATTTTTTATTAGGTTGGTTAAGCATGCAAACTATTTCTAAAGAATTGTAAAAAATTAATCAAATTCACTTAGGCAAATTGAACTAAATCAAGAGCCTAAGTGAAAATTACATGAATTTTGTTGAATATCTATTTATTGAAAATTCATTGTTCAATTTTGCATCATCTCATGACATCATTAATGCAGTGGTATCCATAAACCATTAATGGGATAAATATCAAGATTAATCCCTCCCATACCTTATCAATACCCCATTATTCCAAATATTAATGGGTATATTTATGGATTATAATTAAAAAGTTTAATCAATCCATGGCCACACATCTTGATCTCAAGATGGATGGTCATCATTAATTTTGAACAATCTTGAAAAGATATAAATAACTGAGCTAAGACCTCCATTTTTAAGCCTTAGTTATAAAAACTTACTATGTAGAATTTGCTATAGAAAATCTTCACCTATTTACATTAATTGACCAATCTTGTGAGCCTAAGCCATTGGCACACTAGGAAATGATGGAGGAGGATGATACTCTTCATTGATGCAAAGTTGGAACACCAAATCTAGGGAAATGTACACTTTTTGATTTCTCTTGGAAGGAGGTATGATATTTAGAAGATTTGATGGTACTCCTTTCTTAAGTAGATCTTATAATTCACTAATAATACCCCTTTAGGGAGTAATCTTGATGTTTTAGTGTCTATATGCTTATTTATAGATGTTTTCTTGACTAAGGCATGGATTAACACATATCATAATATTACTCTCCATTTTGGCACACCCGGTGTGACTCACACCTCACATAAGTATTTATACCTTCTAATTTTGCAGTCATAACCTCTTTAGAGGTTGTTTTTAACTTCTTTTTGTTGAATTTTATGTTTATGTGGATTTTGAGAAAAATTATGGGATTGATCTGTAAAACAACAAAATCACTTTGGAAGTCAATAGAATTGACCTAAATATCAGTGAGAATGCCCTATGAAATGACAAAATCACCTCTATGAATGGTGAAATAATTTTATATACTCTCTATCTACCTATTTGTCTATCATAAATAATAGGATTGTACTATGGATTAATAGGATCATACTATGGATTGGTAGGATCACACTATGGATCAGTGGGATAACATTGTGGATTGGTAGGATTGAATTGTGGATTAGATATATCATCCTAAACCAAAAATTGATAGGTAACTACTATGTCTTCTTATCAATTTTTTATCATTATGGTGGAAACTCCATCCACTTCAACAAAAATACCGTATTAATCAACAATATTGCTTTGTAATTGGTGAGATCACGAACTAGTATCCTCTTTATCTCTATATTTTAGCTAGATCAAATTGTGGAATGGTGAGAATGGACTGACGAATGGAGACATTGTTTTTTGGAATGATGAGATTGACATAAAAAATAGGGGCTTAGAATATCAAGCTATAAGTTTTTCTAGTAATCTCACACATTGGTTTTAGAATTTTAACACCTTGTTTGAAGGATTTTAAGTCACTTAGTCTCCATTTCATAAAAAATCAAAGGCAAACATCATTACATGATTTATTATGGTGTTCTAAAATAAATTCAAATCTTAGTTACATACTCATAAGAGTTTCATTTTTTATTCTTATTTGTTGATTTTTTTTTTGTTTTAGCAAGATGAGTGTTGCATGTAGGATCTCCCCCATTCCCTTTAGGGAACCTAGGTGACAAAAAATTCTCATTCATTATATTTTAGTGTCTAGTCCAAAGGTATGAAAATAAATTTTCTAAGGCCCTACCCAAATATGTATGGTTTCGGTTACCCCAAAATGACCATAAATTATTTTCATTTGTCTTTATTTTTATGGACTTTGGCTTGTGAATGGGAGTTCATCATCTCTTCATGGGTTCTATAGGGAAGAATCAACTTAGGAATTCATCTCTTCTCATAATTTTTACCCCACTCAATGGTGGGGTATATAAATTGAGGGTGACCCTCTAATATTCTTATTTCAATTGGTTAAAATAAGCTCTATTAATGGCACTCATCCTTAGACTATACGGGTAACTCGAACATCATACTACACTTAGTAATTGATGGATGTAGTGGTTATGAAAATGATAATACATTTTCATAACAATTTGGTTTATTTATATTGAAATTGTGTGATTTCATCTCTAGTGTTATCCATACTTTGGACCATCTAGATGCACAAAAGTTTAGTTTTAGATAAACTCCACTTGCCATGAACATATTATTGATGCAAGCTGAGTAGCCCAAAGTTCCATGTTGTCATACAAACTCTTGAGAGAATAGGGGTGTAAAATACCTAATTTTCATGCACTTTTACTATTTGTATCAATAATTTAAAATCCTCTCAGGAGCATGTATATGGATAGAATTTAACTGTACCATGCAACCTTATCAATTTAGGTTTTAGGATGTTACACTTAGGTGTTTTTTTATTTTATCCTTTACTTGCTTAGTATTTTTCATTTTAAAATTATTTTTTTGAAATAAAAAACACACTAAGAAACCAAATACTCTTTATACACCATTCTGTATGAACAAAGAGGTGTTACGCTGACCAAATTGAAATCACTTTTTTCATTCCTTAAATCTTCATTCAAAACTTTGTGTTTATATTTTATGAATCATGTTGTTATGTTTTTTTTGATTCTAGACCCCATGTCCACTTTGAAAAATATCAAAGTCCTTCATTTTTGTCTAAATTCAAGATCTTACCTTTCTAAGTTCTGATCTAAAGTGCTATCAATTTACCTTTTTCACTTGGTTTGAGTAATTTGGGTATGATTATTATTTAAATTAAAGGTTTTTACCTAAACTCATCATCATTTTAATCTCATTGTAGGCTTAGATTATCTTGCATTCTCTCATGCTCTAAGTTCCTAGACCATTATGTATCCTTTTTCCATGTTGTGCCATTATGCTACCCATTTAGTTTTGGCTTTATACTTAGGATTTATTGTGCTAATTCATATTTTGAACTTATTAGTTTCCATTTTTATCTTCTTGATCAAAAACACCCTCTTCTAGTTTCTTTAGTCATAACTCACTACAGTTGTATCTAACTTTTTATGGTATTTACATATTCTTTTACCTAAGTTTCCTATGTTAGACTATACTTTAGTTTCCAATATTGTCTTACCCTCTTCTAATTTAATGATTTCAACTCACCAAAGTAGATTAAATCCATAACCACTTTCTTCTAATTACGTGGAACTATGCCATTCCTTTTTATAGTCCCATCTTACCTTGTATTTTGTTTGAAAAAATATGAACACCCTTTTTAATTTTTTTAAAAACACATTTCACAAATTATCAAACATAGAAAAAACATTTTCAAACGTGACATAAAAGTATACTCATAGTGAGGTCTCTTACGGCCCTAGTTACAAGGAAGAGCATTATTAAGATAGATAGGATAATTTCATCATGTTTGAATATATCTAAAAAATCATAGGGTCTAAAGAAGATTATTATGAGAATTAACCCCTAGAAGATGATAAATCCATTTTGAGGTTGATAAATTAGGTGTTAGGTTACCACTAGATTTCTCAATGGAATAGTTGTACACACTTGTTAGGGTACAAGATTAATAACAAGATCAATCTCTTGCTCATATCACAAAATAAAACATTACTTATTATAAAAAGGTAAAATAGATGCTTATAAATTATACTCCTAATGATCAAGATATTTATACCAAGATCAAGAAAATTTGTCAATGATGTACAGATTAGTGTATCACATATTTAACATACTTTTTGGCTACACCTTTTATCAAAAACAATGTTTCTACAGGGCAAGAAAATATGATAGATCAAGTGCAAAATATCGTAGTTGAGCCTATATCTATGATAGACCCTATGATTGATTATAAACAAAATAAGCCTAGGGATGCTTTTTAACATGTTTCATTAGATATAGATAATACATTATTCAGTCACCAAGAGGATCTTTTACCTTCACAAAACTAAGGTACAAAAATCTCAATGTATATTGGGGGTATTATGCAAAACACTTTGCTAGTTCCTCCCAATCATCATGTCCTTTAGTGGATCGACTATAAATTCCTTAAAACCAATAGTATACTTATAACTCATAGAGGCATGTTCCAAGAAATATTCATCAACCTCCTAGGAATCAATGACTAACCTACTCAAATCAAGGAGTAAACTTGAATAAAATCTTTGATCACAGGGTTTATATTAATAACAAAACTATAAAATAGGTACACATACCACAACATAAATACAAAAAATATGTAGCAATGTAATTCAATAAGAGAAATAGTAAGAAGAATGGATATGGGAAATCAATTTAAGAAATATATGTCTATTTGATGAGATATGTCCATATCCATTTGACTTAAGTATTCTCCAAGTCTCCTTTATACCTCATTTTGAGGTACCCAAATTTTATAAATATGAAGGGAAGGGTGACCCTCAAGAGAATATTCAATCCATTTTTGTACTATGCCAAGAGTTATCCTATAGAAATGTTTATTGCTTTTTATTTTTTTCAAGTCGTTTGGCTAGACAAGATTTAGATTAGTTCCTCAAATTACCTAAGGGATCGGTGGTAAATTAGAGTGATTTATGTGAGAAAGTTATCAACCATTTATCTTATAATATTTATCATGAGTTAACAGTTGTTGACTTGTGCAAAGCAAAATAATGGGATGGTGAAAGCTTCATAACATACCTACAGTAACGGAGATCATTAGCTAGATGCTTTCAACACAACTTGCTAAATAAACAACTAGCTGATATTTTTACATAAAACCTACACTTTGAGGTGCATCATAATTTATGACTCATTTGTGCCAACACATTAAATGAGATCATAGACAAGGGTGTACCTATTGAGAAGGTGATCATTACTAAGGGTCTTGTAAATATTTATTCATAGGATAAAACTTATAATCAGACCCAACCACTTGTTTAAACCATTATTACAAAAAAGGGGGTCTAATAAAAACAACATGGATGGAAAAAGAGTGATAGAATCTAGACATGTGAAAATAGTTCAATCTTGATTGACTCCAAATTTGAAACTAAACCCACCTAATCCATCAACCACTTTTCAAAGATCTCCTCCATGAAGGGCATTTAATAAATATAGGGTATTTAGTAAAATGGGAGAGTTTTTTGAGGTCATGTGTCCAAAAGTTAGTAACAACTAATTTGATTGTGTGGCATATACCAAGTCCATTCCTTAAAGATCAATCCAAACCTAATTGGTATCAGGAAGATGAGTTTTGTAATTTCCACCATGTTATTAGTCATGTTGTTTGCCAATGTGTTCAATTCAGACATCTTATTTAGGAATTGATCGAAAGTCGTGAAATTAAAAAAAAACACATGACACAAAAAACTAATAAATACATGGATATTAATAAAGATTCATTTCCTAAAATTAATTAGTAGCCACTAATAAATATTCAAAATCAAGTTCAGGACCAACATCAACAAGCACATGGCTAGAATCATAATCAAGATTGTAATACCCATGGTAATGACCTAGGTTATAACAACATGTCATATGATTATAATATCATTATGGGATGTATTTATAAAAATCACATTACCACTATCACAATAAAATCTCATGATCCATCCAACACTTCTCCAAGTACTTGATTCCCCATTATAGGGTCAACACCCTCTTTCTCAAGTAACACCACACTACATTTAAGTAATTCCATTACACATCCATTTTCATGGGTTACTATCTCTAGACCACCACCCCATTATTCTAATTATAATGACTCCTTTCCAACTCAAAAGGGCATAAACAAAACTATTGGGAAATAACGGAAGTACACACTTGATTACAAAATACAAGAAACTTAAATATGTGGAATTAAACTAGAATCACAAGTAACTATAATTCAGAAATAACACAGAATATGAGAGACAATACACAACTTGTATTAATACTCATCCAGAAAAGAATACAATAAAGAATATGCCACTTCTTCTCCACCACCTCTTAGAGGCTTCCCACACCTCAAGTGAATAGTAATTCTCTCCTCAAAGCTCTCTCTCATAGTCCCAACACACAACTCAAACACAGAGTTGGTGTTCACCTCCAACCAGTCAGTATCCACTACTGCCAGTACACCAGTGCTCCACGCACTCCACAAGTGCTCCACACACTCCAAGTACACAAACCTACTTCAAGTAGATCTCCCTTGAACTGCAACAACCTGCAACCCAAATGATCTCGCTTATGAAAGGATCTTCATTGCCTTCCTCTTTGCTCTCTTTTTGAGTACACACTGTACTCCAAGTAGATCCTGCCTGATCCTATTCCCTGTTGTGTTGCTGTCCTATCTGATCTTGCACACCTGCAAATTAATCTAGTTCTGCACACCTGTGAACCTTAGACCTTGCACACACATACACTTGCAGATCAATGATCTTACTTACCATGTAGATCTCCTAACATACCCATGCACACCTACTGACCAAGATCATACATACACGAAGAACCCTATTGATTCTCCAATCCAACACCCACACTTGGTACTGTGGCACTAGGAGGAACACACATGGCTCTCTTCTCTCTAAAGGAGCTAATATTTTCTCTCTTACTCTCTAGCACACTTTTCAATACATCCTATGAGTCTCTTAAATAGATCTCATGCAAACAATAATTAAACATCTAATTACAATAATTACATCTGTAGCTTCTAGTCTAAATTTGGCTCTTGACATGCAAACACTTGGTTCATTAACTAACTACCCATAAAAATTGTAGTTTTGAACTGCACAGGTGACTGACATCAGTCCCTGTCTGCCTGGAGGTGACTAACATCGATCGATCCCTGATCGACGTCAGTTGCTTTTCTTCACTAACCTGACTGACATTGGCTGATCAGACCAATGCCAGTTGATCTGCAACTCAACAACCTCCTCCCCTATTTGCATCAGTGAAGCTTTTAGCTCCACAACCTAACAATCTCCCACTTAGAGATAAATAGCTACACTGTACCTGTACCTATACCCCATCTAATTTATTTCCTGGCTTGTATCCTTCTTCAAGCTCCCACTTGAAGACCAACCACCATAAATCCTATGGTGCACCACTTGTCATCTGAGTAACCTGCCACATCCAAACCTACAAACCCATGTAGTGAAGTCTTGACCCTGCATAGCATGTATACCTATTACTGGTCCCTCTCAAATCCCTGAGAACCCACTTCCCTAAATTGGCTCTTAACTCTCTGATAGAACCCAATGCTTGGGCAAGCTCAAGTCTATACTAGACCTCATGTGATTGTGGACACTGAACTGTCCAGCCCTTAGTGTGCTCTAGTTCTGCATCCTGAACCTCACCAACACCTGATTCACATCAGCTCCCACTAGAGACAAAATTAACATGTGATCTTGGATGTCTCCCATGCTAAAGAATTTTGCTGCTCTAAATCCTTCATGGCAAACCACTAAACTAATCTTACCCTTAGCTCAGTGAAACCTTGTATGTACAAACCTGCTAGCTAGCATACCATCCACATATAGTAACAGGATAATGTCATGACCATCATCCACCTGGTAAGACAAACCACAGTAGTTACCCTGACATTGACTAAAGCCATGCTTTGTCATCCACCTGTCAAACCCTGTACCACTATCCTGCAGCTTCCTCAAGACCATATGACCTAGTCTTCCATCTTACGTGTCCATTCTCTCTATTATTTAACTAAGGTATCCATTCATCTCTATGCTTTCATACCGACTGGCAACCCTACCAAATCTCCTACTTGGTTCTGCATCATATCCCTGCCATGCTCCCACTATTTCTTGGATCCTTCCTGCTCTACAGTGAGCAACGAGTATAAAGAAGAGGAACAATGAATTTGAGGCTTACTTACCACCTTCAGTCCTCCATATGGGCATTTAAGACTCATTGATAGCTTGTTGTCTGCCCAAAATCCATTACAGTGACTGACCTCGATCACCACACAGTCTGCATCCAATCGACATCGGTTTCCATGCACCTGTCCTGACTACCAACTCTACTGATGTCAGTGTCCCTATTGCTAATGTCGGTCCTCCTAACCAATGTCAATCTTACCTATTGCTGATGTCAGTCCTCCTGATCGACATCAGTCTTACCCTGCCTGACATCACCGGCTTTAGTCTGCACATGACCGACATCGGCACCTGTCTATTCGACACTGATTCCTCCTGACCAATGCTAGTACCTATGTTTTCTTGTGAGTGATGAATTTTTACCCATGAGATCTCCATGGATCAAAACCCTATCCAAAATGCCCTGCTCAGAGTTACTCAGCCTTCTCCACTAATCTCTGTCTACCATCTCCTCCATAAACACCAAGGCTTTCCAGTTCTTAAGCCTGTCAAATATATCAGTCTTCCTCTTAAGAACATGCATCTCCTTCTTGCTCATGTGACCAAGCCTATAAAGCCACGTCTCCACAATAGAAGAAGAATCAGTAATATAAGGAAGTAGATAAAGAGTACCTACTTTCTTACCACCAGCTAGTTCAAGTGCATCCGCTGTGAGAGTTCTTGTGCATCTCTCATCACCCAACTTTCCTAAAGAAATTAGCCACATCTCCAAGCTTGGGACCTACATGACCTCCTTCAACACCCATGTGTTGGCCGCTTGCAATTTTAGCTTCACTTCCCCTTTTCCAATTCTTCGACAAGGCACACCAGCCCCTAAATAAATCTTTCCAAAGTCTCCAAAGACCTTACCATGAAAAGATACTCTATTTTAGATTGCATGGAAAGAGGCAACATAATCTATTAACCAAGATTCAACTTTATCCAAGAAACATACCAAAGCATCCTGTGCCACATCACTTACAACATCTGCTTCTTCAGTTCCTTCATGCTAATCTTCCACAAACCAAAAATTTTCTTTTACCTGCTCTTTCTTTCCATAACACCATAAGTTATCATCTGTGCTTTTCAATTCCTCCATTCTTAGCTTACTTTCTTCTGCCATTGCTCTACTCCCACTCAATTAGAAACCCTTGAGAGTGACCTGTAACCAAACACAAAACCTGTTCCCTGCAACCTTAACTCTGATACCACTTGTTGGGAAATAACAGAAGCACACAGTTGATTACCAAATACAAGCAACTTAAATATGTGGAATTAAACCAGAATCACAAGTAACTAGAATTTAGAAATAACACAGAATATGAGAGACAATACACAACTTGTATTAATACTCATCCAGAAAAGAATACAATAAAGAAGATGCCACTTCTTCTCCACCACCTCTCAAAGGCTTCCCACACCTCAAGTGAATATTAATTTTCTCCTCAAAGATTTCTCTCTTACGGTCCCAACACACAACTCAAACATAGAGTTGGTGTTCACCTCCAACCAGTCAGTATCCACTACTGCCAGTATACCAGTGCTCCACGCACTCCAAGTACACAAATGTACTTCAAGTAGATCTCCCCTAAATTACAACAACTTGCAACCTAGATGATCTCACTTATGGAAGGATCTTCCTTGCCTTCCTCTTTACTTTCTTTTTGAGTACACATTGTACTCCAAGTAGATCTTGCCTGATGCTGCTCCCTATTGTGTTGCTATCCTATCTGATCTTACACACCCGCAAATCAATTTGGTTCTACACACTTGTGAACCTTAGACCTTGGACACACATACACCTATAGATCAATGATATTACTTACCATGTAGATCTCCTAATGTAGCCATGCACACCTACTGACCAAGATCATACATACATGAAAAACCCTGTTGATTCTCCAATCCAGCACCCACACTTGGTACTGTGGCACTAGGAGGAACACACCTGGCTCTCTTCTCTTTGAAGGAGCTAATATTTTCTCTCTTACTCTCTAGTACACTTTTCAATATAGTCTATGAGTCTCTTAAATAGATCTCATGCAAACAATAATTAAACATCTAATTACAATAATTAGATTCACAACTTCTAGTCTAAATTTAGCTCTTGACATGCAAACACTTGGTTTGTTAACTAACTACCCATAAAACTTGTAGTTCTAAACTACATAGGCAACTAACGTTGGTCCCTGTCTACCTGGAGGTGATCGATGTCGGCCAATCCCTGACCGACGTCGGCTGAGCAGACTGATGCTAGTTGATCTGCAACTTAGCAACCTCCTTCCCTATTTACATCAGTGAAGCTTTTAGCTCCACAACCTAACAAAAACTAGACACCCATGAGTCACCATCCAAGGCCCTTTGCCACCTTCTCATTATAATGGCTCCTTGCTGACTCTATATTATGCAATCATAAATAGACACTCATGAGTCACCCTATAGGGCCCTTTGCCCTCTTTAAAAACTAAACCAAACCTAAACACTTTACCTTCATATTCAAAAATGAACATTGTACCATCTAAGGCCAATCCCTCTCATGCTTCCATTGAAAAGTGATATAGTATCTCAGACCAACTAAGTAAAACCCCTACACAAATTTCTATCTTAAACCTTATACATACATCTTAAAGTCCACCAAAATATTTTAAATGACTTCATTCAATAGTTCAATATTCCATAGTAAATTAACCCTAAAAATTTTCAAACACTTTTAGGGTAGTTATCTTCTTTCCAACAAACTACATTTGATCAAAGAGATATGTCTTCTCTTTGTCCTAGCCATAACAACCCCTTATACATTGAGATCATTATATAAAATCATAAATTTATGTAAGTTGTTTTAGACAATAATTCAAGGATGAAAATAGTGTATCTCAAGTTAATACATTAATTAGGTTATACTACCAAGGACATCTAACTTAAGACAATCATGATCAAAGAATATGAAAATGCCAAAAGGGAATCTTCTAGAATTATCTATTTTCTAATCATCATTGGGTTTATATCCCATCATACTTTATGCCATGTCATGGAAATTTAATTACCATATAATATAGTTCTCATTCATCCTTGGATCCATGAAGTACATGATATATCATCCACTTTACATTAGTGCCTAAAATTCCCCCATGATGGAAGTGATGTTACCATTCATGCTAATTTATAGTCCTACCAATATTACAAACATATAGAGGCTAAATTTTATAATTATAACTATTTCCATAGTTTTAAATTCATATCAAATAATAATAAATAAACTATTTCATAACCACTCAAGTATAATTATATCAACCTAAGTGATCTTACTTCCACTTCAACTAATCCATTCCCTATAATACTTGTACAATAGGTCACTATTGAGGACATAGGCATTTCTACATACCATTTAAGATATGAATTTAAAATTGATAATATTACCAAGTATCCTAAGTATTTTTTCAAACCCAAGCCTTTCTAAAGCCCTTGCAGGCCTAACATGATTTATCAAAAGAAAAAAGACATGTAGAAAGCACTAATGGTATTTGTACTAGCAACTTCACCAAATCAGGATTGAGAAGCTTTTATTGAAGGAGACTGGTTATTTTCAAATAACCTTGCTTTTTATTTTCGAAATATCATGTAACTTATTTACTAATTGGATTAAGGATAACTTATATTATATGGGTAAAGGCCAAAGGCCACAAGAGCAAGGAATACTAGAACAATTATCAATTGGTAAGCCTAGTATGAGTCAAGGTCTTAGATATATACCACTTGGGGATGACCTTATGTATTTTGATAGTGATTATTATAAATTGAATAGTAATAAGACTTTGAATATTAATGAAACATCCTATTATAGCATTTATGATGAGTTGGATGAGACTGACCTATTTTATTCTAATTTTATTATGACTATCACATCCCATTATCCCCTTTGCCTTTCCCATCTCAACCTCATTGATTGGGACCATAAATATTATATTATAACCCTATAAAAATTTCATGATGAGGAATATATTATTGATTATATGGGCCTTAGAGACAAGTTTCCAATTGGCGATCACAAACAAGGCTTTGACTTTTCCTTGGACTCTGCCACCTACTTTAGAGAGCGGGCAAACTTTATTGGTAACACAAAAGATAAAAAATCAATATCTTGAGGTGAAAACCTCTTTAAGGTGCTCATTGATCAAGGAAAAGGTAAATAAAAAGGAAATCCCTTGAGTGAAAATCTATTTCAAGTGCTCTTATATGGGGAAGTTTGCTCATCTCCAAATGAAGCATAATGTCCACCATGTCCTAGCTCTATATCTAGTTTCATATCATATCTAAACAACAAATTATTTGAGTGCCTTGCTCTATATTTTCCAATTTGATACTACTTGAGATATCAAACTCAAATTTATCTAATTATTGGGATCTTTGGGAAGAACAACTATAAGTTGAAGAAGAAAATGAGGATCAAGATCAAACACTACCCACTATTTTAGAGGATTGTTCTATGATTCTCATAGAAAAAACCACTGAAGTGAACTTAAAAACTTATGAACATCCCAAAATTGGTTTTGTCAGAGCCTTCCTCACCAACAAAGAGCGTGACTACATTATCACCATTTTTAGGTACTTTATTGATATCTTTACATGGGCTTATTCTGACATGCCAAGCTTGGACCCTGACTTGGTTATGCATCACTTTATTTTACATCTAGATGCTAAGATGGTCAAGGAAAAATTAATAAAGATGCATCCATGCATCAATATTTTGGTAAAAATAGAGTTAGACAAACTATTAAGAGATGTCTTCATCTAACCATTGAGCTATTTTGAATGGATATCAACTATCATCCCAGTAATAAATAATCCATAGGGCATATGCATTTGTACTAATTCTAGAAATATCAATAATATGTATCCCAAAGATGATTTTCATTTTCCAAACAATGACATGATTTTCAAATATACTACTAGGTATGGGATGTTATCCATCATGGACATATTCTTAGGATATAATCAGATCAAGATCACTTAAGAGGACCGGCCCAAAACTACATTCAACACAGTATAGGGAACATTATATTACCAAGTCCAATATTGAAAAATATTTCAACCACCTATGGACATGATATGACTATCATCTTCCATGACATGATGCATGATATTTCTTGAGGATAATGTTGATGAAATCCTAGAAAAATAAATAACACATGTTAGACATCCTGATGTTCTACAAAGAATATTTTAAAGACTTTATGAGTACAAATTTCATCTAAATCCTAAGAAGTGTTTGTTTGGTATCACTTCGATAAGTTTACTAGGATAATTATGTCACAAAGAGTGATTGAAGTAGATATTTATAAAGTCAAGGTCATAATATTAATTCCTCCACATTCTGATCTAAATACAAATCCATAATCTGTAAGGAAATATTCAATCTATCTATAGGTTCATTTCACAACTAGCAGATAAGTGCCACCCTTTTACACACCTTTTAGAGAAAGGGGTCAATTTTCAATGGGATGTTAAATGTCAACTAGCATTTAAGAATCTCATAACATACTTGGATAAACCACTATTTTTGATACCTCCAACACTTAGACAACCAATAATTATTTATATTTTAGCTATAAAATATGCATTGGGGGCACTCTTGGCCCAACATGATGAAGAAGGAAAGGAACATGCAGTCTACTATTTGAGATTCACACTTGTGGCATATGAAAATAATTATATGCCTATGGAAAAGGCTTGTTTATCAATGGTGTTCACCTCCCAAAAATTTTGACACTACATGTTAAATAATAAAACTATTATTATTACTAAAGTGGACCCTCTCAAATATTTATTATCCAAATCTACTCTTATAGGTCACATGGCCAAATGGATCACACATTTGAGAGAATTTGATGTTGAGTATTAGAACCAAAATTCTATCAAGGGCAAATTCATTTTATATCAACTCACATAAGCTCCTATTATAACCACCCACATTTGATTTTCCAAATGATTCTATAATGATAATAGAAAAAGTGTTACATGAACCTGAATAGTGGAAATTATACTTTGATGTCTCTTTTACATGTCATGGATCTTCGGCCAACATTTTATTGATTAAACCACAAGGGGATGCAATCCCCAAAGCTTTTCATATCAACTTTAATTGTACTAATAATATCATTGAGTATGAATCCCTTATTATAGGACTTCGTCTTTTAGTGCAGTGGGATATCTAGTGGTTAATTATATATAGGGATTATTAATTGATTATTAATCATACCACAAATCAATATCAAACTTGATATTACAAGATTGTTCCCTATAAGGGTAGTGTGTATAACTTCAAGTCTCACTTTAAATCCTTACAATTTGAATAGGACCACATGCCAATAATAGATCAACCAATGCAATTACAATAATTGGGTATATGATTTAAATTGCTAGTAGTGTTAAAGAGTACCAGTTCCTCATTATAAATATTATACATCCTACTCATATATTTATAGATTTTTAGAGGGTATAAACCATTATTGGTCCCAATCCCCCACCTAAACTACCTTGGTTCCAATACATTTATAACTATTTCAATGACCAAGTCTTTCCTCTCAGCCTTTCACATAATCACAAAATAAATTCCTTCATTGCATAGCCCATTATACCCTCCTTGGAAATATGCTTTATCATAAATATTATGGTGAAACACGTTTTTATTATTTATCTTCAAGAGAATTTAAGTTAGCACTTACAGAGGTTCATGAAAGATGTGTGGGGCCCACCCCAATGGTGTAATCTTAGCCAAGAAACTCCTCATAATATGATAATATTGGCCCAAGATGGAAACAAATGATTTTAATCACATCAAGAAGTGTGTTTCTTTCCAACAATATCGTAATTTGATATACGCATCTTCCTTTCCACTCCATCTAATCACTACACCATGGTTGTTCTCTACATGTGGCCTTAATCTCATCAAGAAAATCAGCCAAACCTATTTTCATGGACACAAGCACATTCTCACCACTATCAAGTTTTTTACTAAGTGGATTGAGACCATTCCTCTCACTTACATACCTAGGAAGAAGATTACCAAATTTATCCATTAACATATCATCTTTCAATATGGTATCCTATCCCATATTATATCCAATAATGGTGGATCATTTATAAAGTGATATGTTAATGCTCTTTGCACTATGTTCAAAATCAATAATAAGAGATTGACACCATATAACCTACAAGGTAATGGTCAAGCTAGGGTGTCTAAAAAAATGATTATCATAATCATAAAGATGATTGTCAATGATACTGGTCATAATTAACACTTACAATTTTTTCCTACCCTCTGGGTTTATCGCACTAATCATCGAACTCCCATAGGTTCCACTCCATACTCCCTTGTTTATGACACAGAGGTTATTATCTTGGTTGAGATTGAGCTACCTTCACTATGGGTATCCTTCAAGAACACTGAGGATGATGAATATTATAGATTTTTTAGATTGTAAGAGTTTGAACTACCTGATGGCAAGTGTTTAGCTACCCTAGACAACTTGAAAGCATATCGGAATGGATTGCATAGAAGTTATAACAAGCTCATTCTTCCCTATGAATTTGAATTTAGTGACTTGGTCTTGAAAGAGAATCAAAATAACACCAATGTTGAATGCAAGAATAAGGGTAAGTTTCAATCCAATTAGCTAAGCCCATATGTAGTAACAAAAAATAATTAATCAAGGACATATTGATTGGCTACTCCAAATGGAGAAGAGATCTCAAATCCCATGAATATTATACATCTCAAGTGGTTATACACTTGATAGCCTTTGTAAATGTCTACAATGGCCCTTACTTGGGTGTAGCTTATGCTAAAATCACTTATTCCATAATTATATTATAGACTATTTTTATTTTGTATCATTCTATCATGGACATTCTACTTTGAACAATATTCTTTAACTACCCAAGACCATTGTAGCCCTCAACCATTGTACCCATGGACCATTGTCACTTTGGATCATTTATATTACATAGAGCCCATTTTCCTTCCATTTTAGACCATTTTAACCTATACATTTGTATCATTTACCCACTTATGATCTTGATTATGATTCTTAGGCATTCTAGACACACTCAGCACTCGTTACATAATGTATTTCTGCTTGAATAGTATTTCATAGTTTCTTTTTAGACAAGTGGATAAAGATATGTTAGAACATGATTTTTGCTTGTTGAATAGTCCTTTATATTTATTTAACATTGCATACTATTCTATTATTATTTTGTTGCTATTTTTTAGGCATTATTGCCTTGACATGATCACAATATTGTTGCATCCAATTTAGCTATTTTACATACCTATGAACATGCAACTCCTTAACTAAGTGTTTTTTGTTGCATTGTTTATATTCATGATCCCCATTGTAGCCACTTTAGTTATTATTTGAAATCTTACTTTTGAAAGTGCATCTCCTCAATTATGTAGTTACCTATGCCTTTTATTCATATTTATTTTTGTTTCTTATCCCAAAAGCATAAAAAAAATAGAAACTGATAGACAAAAAGAATAAAAACATTGCCTTGAAGCTTTATTTACTATGATCCCATGCTTTCTCTATTTTACGAGCCATTTTAAGTTTAAACACTCTAAACATTTTGTGTGTTGGACCATCTATTATCTCATAATTATAAATTGAGTTGAGATGATTAGAAAATTCCAAAAACATTTGTCAAAGATATTACACTCTCATCATTTTACAAGTACTCATATCTCATGCACTTGTCATTCTACAAGCCCATTTCCTTATTCCTCTACCATACAAATCATATTTTCTTGATCACCATTTTTGTTCTATCCCATCTCTATGGAAAACTAAATTTGGCCTAAAGTTCATGTTGGATATTGCATCCATGGAACTATGTAGGCAGTGTCCACTTGCCTCTTGCATCTAGAATTACTTTAGCCACCCCTTCCTTTTCTTTTAGTTCCCCTCATTTTGTTTCATGTTATTGTTTACCTATCATCTAGGGACAACTTTGTATCCATTATTTTTGTCTTTTCATACTAGTATCATTATTTCTTAGCTTAAGGGTCACCCTGTCGTAGAGCATAATACCTCTATCACATGTGCATAAACAATTTATTTTTTATTTACACTAACATTATGATTAACCATTATTTGTGTGTGTTTATTTGGTTTTTATTATTGTTTTTTGTTCTTTGTTATCTCTTCATTTATTTTTATTGGTGTTTTGTTGTTTATTTGTTACTTTGTATTTGTATTCTATTATATCTTTATTTTTATTTTTTTACATTTTATTGTGTTTTCATTTTTGTTTTGTCGAGTTGTTATTTTATCTATTGTTATTTTTTAATCCTTCATTTTTATTAGTTTTTTCTTATTAGTTTTTTGTTGTTTCAGTGTGCCTTTATTTTTGTCTTGTTTATTATATTTTTTGTTCTTTTGTGTTTAAATACATTTTGTACACATTTTTAGTCTAGATTTTACTTAGGCCTACTTTGTTTACATTTGTATTTAACTTTTTATTAATTATGTGTTTTTAAGTACACATTATTAATATACATGGATCTTGATTATAATTTAAGTCATATTTTTGTATTGTTATTTTTCTCATTACTTTAGTTTATTTTTTGTTTAAACATAAATAGTTGTAACTTTGGTTTTGGTAATTTTTATCATTATCCTTAGTTATAAATATTCACATTTGAACCTGTCAAGTGCAGATAGAAATACAATGTTACTATAAGTTACTCATACTTATGATGCATAATTTTAATTTTCTATAGTAAACACCAAGTAATCTAAATCCAAAATTCAATGTGGATCAAGATAATTTCTTAACACACCATACCCAATACCTAACTTAAGATCTATCCTAGGCCAACATTTGAAACAAACAAGACTTTATGTGATATGTGCATCTCTTAGCATATATTATGAGTCTAATTGAATATTTATACGATTATTTTTAGATTTGGATCTCTTAAATTATCCTCTATCATCTAGTTATATAAGAATCAAAACAATAGAAATACATCAACATCCATATGCTAACTAAGGATGTGCATCTCCTGAAACTAGCATATCCAAACATATAATAACAAGAGAAATATAAATGAAGGCATCATGTGACAATGAAATAATATTAGGTGTCTATGTACAAATAGAAATAAGCCAAAAATGAATGTCATATATATCTCAAAATCATGTTTTTATACATTGTGAGAATATATATACATCTCATAAAAAAAAAGAGATAAAAAAATTAGCTCTGATCATGCTTATCCTTAGGAGGACTCTATTTGAAGCTTTGAACCATCCCTAACATGAGCACTGTTAGTGTACATGATGGTGGAGTCTGCATAACTACCTATTATGCAATTAGTTATGTCACCATCTACTCTAATGTAGTCTCATGGATAAACCTTGAGGTTAGGCTAGTCTGTTGGGATCTCGTATACTCCCTATAAGAAGCCACTCTCCTCTCCATAAGAACTACTACCTTTTATGCCTACCTCTATTAGGATATCTCATCCTTATCATGTAAGACATCATAATTCACAAGCAAGGCATCATCATTGGCTATAATCATGTCAACCAAGGCTCTAGCTACTCTATAACTTTTATTCATTCTACATCGATGAGCCTCATCCCTATCCTACATCATCCTCTCAATTTGAGAGGTCAATCTCTCACTCTTTCTATGATAAAAATCCCACTAAACAACTACTATAAAAAACACCAAGTCTCATGTGGATAACTAGGCCTGAACCCTTGTCAACTATGCCACCTATCCTCTACGACCAACCGTGTCTTTATCTCTTGCTATAATAAACCCCTATAGCATAGTAGTCTCCACATAAGTAGTTACCAAATATTCCTAAAACCCATTCATAGTTCTATATAAACTTGAAATCTTTGAGAGGTGTCAAATAATCTCTTTCTACATTTTGTCTATCAAATCTTGCTCCTTTGTAGACCTCCTTGTGACATAAAGCCCTACCCCTCCTAAAACTATACCTATAACTACACCTATATCTAAAGGCCCTACCTATTTTCAACCTATCTTGTGACCCCTATCTCCACCTAGGACATCCCCTATATCAACATCTTGACCACCAATCTTAACCATCTCTATGTCTTTGCCAGACCTTGTTATGCCTAAGGATGCAATACCTATAATGGTATCCATAGGGGATAGCTAATTGTCTAGGAAATTGACCCTATTGTTGTGTTGGGGCATATCCCCAGTCTCTCCTCATCCTAACCCACCTTTGATGAAGGAATGATTTATAAGAAAATGGCCTCATTAGTCCGATAGGTCACACCCTGATCTACCATGTGGCATAAGCATCAGTAACCCTTAAATATGAAACCCCTCCAATATAATCTCATAATACATGGAAAACCCTACCATATTCTACAATTATCTCATCACTCAGCACTAGTAGCCCCACTCCTTGATCTCCCTAGTCACATGCATAAAGAATTGAGGACAATATAGGACATCTTGTTTCATTTTTAACTGATGATGGTATTGATACAGCCTATACCTCTCCACCACATAATCATGGCACCCTATGATGTAACATGGGTTGATCATATACTCGATCACAAACAAATCCTCCACCCATAGCCACTTTCTCCCTAAATAGGGTCACCAAATAAAATCTATGTCTTTCATATCACCAATGGCTTATTGATAATATGGAAAGTGTCCCTACATACATATTCCTATAAGGTACCATCCCTAAGCCAAGGTATCCTCTAGTCCCCTCTAGTATGTAGTCCCCATTGGTCATGTAATGGCTATGTGCTACCATGACCATACCTATAATAGTGTGTTATGGCCTATGTTGTGGCCTCCCTAATATACTATCATGTGAATATCCATGTACATTTGAGATAGGATCACTAGTCCTAAACTAAACCATGTAATATGATCAAACATCTCCTACATCATGCCAATCAAGCCTAAAGGAAATAACTATCCACTCTTGTCTTCAAATAAAAGGTCATTGACAAGAGCTGTCAACACTACCACCTCTAAGGGAACTATCCCATATCCTATTCTATCTTCTATGGGATAAAATATTTTCCTTTAATGCATCTACATATATCTATTCATCCATAATTCATAATCCACTACCTTGAGTAGGTCCTCTAACATGGATTTTCATCCTGCCACCATCCATATAATCATGGGTCCTCACATTGATACATGTAAAATGTGGTGTATATCTTCCAATGTCATAATAGCCTCCCTAATCAACAAATGAAATGTATAGGTATCTAAATGCCACCTCTCTGCAAGTGTTAATAATTAATCTCTATCTACATAAATTACTGGCAATCATGCTAGGTGATACAGGTCTACTACCACTAGGATGCCCATAAAAATGAGGAGTGTAGCTCCCATGATGTGATGACTTCAAATCACTCTTGAAAATAAAACATAGGGAATTAGGTTAATTATATTTCCCATTATATACACCCTAAATTGGTCAAGCAATCACACATATCTTATCTTTTCACCATCCTTTCTTAGGAGACTTTGACTAGAGAATATGAGCTTTATTCACATTTAGCCATGTCTTTCATTTTACTCATCTTGGTCTTATTTCATGATTGAATCACCTTTTCACCTATTACAATTCATCTTGAGCCTTTCAAATAGTCATTCCACCTCAAGTATGTCAAATTTCCCATGCATATTCCATACCCCCAAGTCTCGAGCTTATAAGATAGGAGCACTAAGATTGGACTACAACACTGAACCCTAGGGTGAACATTTCTAGTGTTATTATCCAATGCAATTTTAAACTCCTATGGTTAGTTTCCCTCGCTTAATGAGTCCTAATAACTTTTGTAGATTCATCCTTATGTTTTCCAATATCGAACCAAATGTGAATAAAGTTCCCAAATTCAAAATAAAGAGTCTCCTATATAAAGGAATACATAAGGTATTTTATATCTAGCACTTACCACTTTGGCACGATACATAATAAAAATTAATCAGTAGTATAGCTCAACATTATGCATCACAAATAGGCTTGCATGCTTGATCAAAAGGAAGGGCCTAGGCAAAATTTCATTCTTACATCTACCACATGTATTGATTATGCATGTTCCCTAAAGGATAACTACATTTGATTATAGACTCTACCTTAAGGGTTAATTTAGGTAGAGATTAGGCCAATGGAGGTTATAGATCATGTGATCATACTTCCCCTAACCTAGTTTATACCCCTTATGATTTTAATGTATTTGGTGTTTCATGTGTGTAAATAGACCCAGGGTTTAGAGATTGAAATGGACCTACAATGAGCTCTATCAAAATTCAACCTCCACAAGTTCTTATATAGGCTCACATAAAGGCATAAAACAAAACCCAAAAATCTTAGATCTCATGGACAATAGTGGCAGAAGAGGACTATACTACTATACCCCAAGGTGTCCTACTTAGGTGCTCCTATCCTTTCATAAAATTAAAGGTAGATCTTCATTTACGACATTGTCCCAGTCCTACATAATGAATTTTAGATCTTGAATCATTCATTTTAGCCTATTTTTCTAGATAAATTCATTTCTCTCTATATGAAATTAATTTTATTAAATTGATAACAACCTATATTTTACTTTATTTGATTATATGTTTCCCCTTACTCCAAACCCTTTATTGTTTAGGAACTAGACCTTAGTTTCCCAAAATTAATAAAACATTTACTGAACCTGACTTACATAGAAAAAATATAAAACACTTAGGGTTTTTCCTTTAAATTTTGTGCACAAATTTAATTTCAAATTTCTGATTTCTGTATAAATTTTTGTGGATTAATTCTACTCAAATATTATTTTAGAATTTAAATTATTGTAATAATTTTCAAAGATTCTAAACCCCTAATCAAAAATCCTATATTTTCATAACTATGCCTTCAAACCCTAAGCCTCCCTCCCTTAATTGTTTTATAAAAATATTCTAGAATTTTTGTAAATTGTTTGGAGTGCCAAAAATATTTTCAAAATCTCAATATTAATAATTATTTTCTACAAAAAAAACTAAATTTCAAATTTCTGATTTTTGTATAATTTTTTGTGCATTTATCCTATTCAAAATTATTTTTAGAATTTAAATATTTTCCGTAATTTCTAAAATTCTAAAAAACCTATCCCAAAACCCTAGATTTCCAAACTAGGTCCTCAAACCTCAAGCCTTGCTTGCAATTTTTAGAAAAATATTTTGAAATTTTTCCAAATTATTTAGATCGTCAAAAATATTTTCAAAATATCTATGTTAGTAGTTATTTTTTCATTTATTTTCTTAATATTACTTTTACATATTCTCTTTGGTGAAATAAATAAAATGGCCATGAAGGCACTTCTTCCATCTCATCCCTTAGATCAATTTCTAATTTTTTCTCATAGTTATGATAATGAATGGACAAATTTACAAAATTGCACATTAGATAAAAATGTGTAAAATGATTTCATTTACAATGAAGATGATTACTATTATTTTAATGAGGAATATGATGATACATGTGAAATCGATAGTGAAGAAAAATTAGATGAATCTTCTTCTCTCAAACCTATCTCTTTTATTCCTTCTTCTAAAGAAAATAAGTTTGATAAATGGGGATACTTTTCACCTCATTATCCTATGAACAATGAACCAAATGAACAAATTAGTCATGCACTTCCATGTGAACCTCTTATTGGTTATTATTTACTTCCATGTGAACCTAATCTTTCTCTCTTTTACAACTTTTATGTTCAAAATACAACAATATAAATGTAATAAAAATAAATTACCAATGCATAGTTCAAATGATGCATGTCATGATCTCAAATCTACTTTATCAAAATAATGTGTAAATGATACCTCTATTTCTCTTATTTCTCATAGTACAAATGTTGATGATGCATGCATTCCATCCATGGATAACATAAATGCACATAATATTCCAAATTCACATGATAATTTATTACATATTAGAAAAGAATTAAATTATTTTGTTACACCTCTCCCTATTGACAATGGAAGTGATAAAGAATATGATAATGAACATGAAATTGAATATGAAAATGAGAGTGACTATTAAAAATATTTCATCTATGATAATGCATGGAATAATGATGATTCATATGTACATAGTCAAGAAGAAAATACATCGCATGATTCTAACTCTTCTCTCACTCTTCCTCTCAAACATAATGCACTACCAAATGTTGTTTCTACTCATATGCATGATTCTATTTCAAATAATATGCATGTTAATGATGACATCACATCCTCTACTTAATTAAAATGTGATTCACTAAAACATAAAGATAACAATGAATCTCCCAAGCTACCCCTACTACAATAGCACCTATTTTTCACTATTCACCTAAAGAGAATGGTAATTCACATCCCTCCACTAAGGTCCAAGTTACCATTCCTCCAAAGGTTCAAGTGAGCACACCCCCTCTCTATGATCCAATTTATAAATGTAGCATTCCCATGGCTAAAATTAATGATTAGATTTAATGATTAAATGAAACACTTCAAGATGTTAATATACCATCCCAAGAGATTATTTATTTGATGCATGCAGTAGCTGAATTACAACACCAAGTACATCTCCTTACCTTGGAAAACAATGCTTATAAGTATTGGATAGATGCTAATGATTTACATGGTAACCCTCTTTTGAAGACATACATAAAAGCTTCATTACCTAAGCATTTTTAGATACCATCATTACCTCACTTTGATAGAACTAGAGATCCATTCATACACCTTTAATCCTTTCAGAAGTCTTTATTATCTCATATGAGTCCTTTGATTCTACTAAAATTATTCCAATAGACATTAGTGGGAGAAGGACATAATTAGTTCTTTCATCTACTCCATGTTGGCTCTTTGCACACATATGATGACTTAGATGAGGAATTTCTTAGATATTTCATAGCAAATACAGGCCCTCATGTTACATATGATAAACTTGCCACGTTGCATTAGGATACTTTAGATCTAGTTAGTGATTATATCTTATTATTAAATAATCACATGTTAAGATTGTTCTATAAACAAAAAATTTTAGAAATTCAACATATATTTATTAAGGGGCTTCATCAACCTCTCCTCAAGCATCTATTATATCAGATATAGTCCTCTTTCAGACTCTTATGGTATATAGTTCTAGCTTTGGAAAAGAAATTGGGATTGATTGAGGTAGATTTAGTTAATCACATTACTCTATATTTTAGAATAGTAACTCCATATATATATCTTGGCACACAACATCCACCATGTCCTAATCAAGATAGGAGACCTTAACCAAAAAATAAACTAGTTAAGGATAGAGAGCTAGTTTTTAGAGTACAACCTACAATATGCACTATAGAAAATAGTAGCAAGGCACCATTATAGTTTGGTTCAGAGTGGGATAGCCCATGTGTCATATTTTCAACACTACTAGGTTGGAGTTTAATCACCTTACCTTCTACTCATTGATGAGATCCACATCTCTTACATACATAGCCACATTAGGACTTTTATAACTATCATCATATCTATGGACACAAAGATAGTGATTGTTATGGACTCATGTATTACATTAACAGATGTGTTGATAATGGCATCGTAGCATTCACATAGGGGGTACCTAGATCTCTTCCATCATGGATTCCTAGACCTCATTCCTCTATCACTAAGCCATCCTAGGATATTCTTTTACTAGAATCATTGGTTACTCATTGTGAGATTAATGCAACTTCTACGATAGAGCCTCATAAGAGATCTCCTATTCCACCTATTCAAAAGGTTTGGAACTAGTACAATGAGAGATACCTACATATAACACTATATTTAGAGTACATAGTGCAGTTCCATATACATATCTAGCATAGTCATAGGCATCACAATAGAGTACCACTGTAGAGATATATACACTAAAATTGAGTTTTCTAGGTCCTGTCTCATGTAGCAACCTGCTATGGTTAAGATTAGATGAACTCACATCATAGAGTTTTGCTCTAGAGATATATTCACTATGGATAAGTATTTTAGGTCCTATCTCATGTAATAACCCACTACAATTAAGATTATATTATCCCCCATCATAGGTTATAGTTCCAGCTTAATCTATTACTCAATCATATCCATCATAGTAGAGACCATAGGGTGTTATTTCAAATTAAAATTCACTATAATTGCATATAGATGAGCATTATTCACAACACACAAATTTAGTTTCACATCTAATAAGGTTACATTTGGTGGAGTCTCCATACAGAGCTATAATTAATACATAATAGATAATATCAGATATAACATATGTTCCTAAACACAATGAGCAATATGGGTGATTGTTTAGTTGGTCATCAAGGTTTAGATAGATATATGACACACATTTATACCAGCATCAATTCATAGCTTCACTTAACAAAGAAATTATGGATTTAAAGGACTAGTTAGTTTTTGTATTCTTGAGCCACCTACTTAGAGGGATTGGACATATAGTCCAAACATTTATTAGCACATGAATGATTACATATCTTCACTTAGTAGGAAATGATGGAGCCAAAGGGCCAGCCTTTGCATTCTTGAACCACTTTTGAGGAATTTATTGCAAAATGCTCTCTTATATCCCTTTCAACTAACAACTAGCATTCATAGTTCCAAATAGCCATCCTTAGCTAAAACAAATTATCCAACTCCAAACCTTACCAATACCCTATTTTACCAAGCTTAAACCAAATCACTTTATCAAAACAAATTACCAATTACATAACCAACAAATTTTTTGCTCATATATGATTACAAATCAGACCTAGCATAATGCTTCTCAACATATCGTGAACAATCAAATCACATCACAAACAAATTTTTTCTAAAACATATGCAAACTCAGAATCAATACCAAATCAACCACTTCTCATCAATCATTTGCAAATTATTATACCAATATATTCAAAAATCCATAACATAGTATATGTGAGTCAAAATCAAAATAATATCTATATATATAATGAAGTTTTCAAAACATATACATTATATCAAATATAATCAATCATGAATGGGCATCATGCCCTCACTCTGAGTCTCACTCTCCCCACCAGTACTAGTCCCCTAATCCACACTACTAGTCGATGGCCGCACACCTCCTTGAGCTCTTGAATGCCTCTTATGATGACTCTCTCACTATATTATCCAACCATGCTCCTCATGCAAGTTTTCATATCGCCATTGAAGTTTTGTGTACTAATCCATGGTCCTCATGCTCACTGATCCAAAATTGGGTGGGGGCATCCTATGCCTATCTAACTTAGGCCTCAGATCATCTCTCTCTCCCACTACTCTAACATATGTAGATATCACTATAGATTCTCTATCAAACAAATAAGCATAAATATCATCTTTCACTATCAATCATTCTATAAAATGCTCCACCACTACGTCATCAGGAACATGCCATGTGAAATGTCTAAATATCAACTCAATGATGGTCTCCCAAAACCCATCATCTCCACTTCTACCCCAACTTGTGCTTCATCCTATACACATCCCACTCCACCTACACAAAAATTACAACACTACATTATATATATATATATATATATATATATATATATATATATATATATATATATATATACATTCAAATTAAACTTAATAGGAACAAACTTATATACAATTCATAAAAAAATGATACATACCTCCCATCATCTGGATCGATGCAAGATCCTCATATGAAAGAAAATCCCGTCCATCAATAAGATATAATATATTCCAATAATTCATATCCCACCATGTGTTATATGCCTTTATACATCGAACATCATTTACATTAAGAATATCTATAGCTACATCCTAAGATCCAAAGGCAATGGTGCTAAATCAACCTCAATAGGCCTCACTCAAGCTCCTACCCTCACTAGTTCCTATGCACTCCTCACCCACACCCATGATATAGGGGTCACATCTTATGGTACCCCAAACTATCTAGTCATGAACTCATACTAAAATCACTTATACACTCCAACCTAGAAGGTCATGTAACTAATAGTTGACCCTCATATACTATAATTGTACTTCATTCTCATTCCACCTAGAAAATCCTTTATAGGGCCTCCATATGATATCACTACCACTAATCTATCTAAAAACCATCTATAATGATCTATCCTAGGATAAAAAATAAGTAATATACTCATCCACCTCTCCCTAAATGGCCGTGGATGTGCCCACTCTAGCATAGGTAACCCAATCAGATGCACAACTAAAATGTGATCATAAGCCCAACAATGCAATAAGGTAGTTATACTAACACCACCACTAAATGCCTCCTATGTAAACCTATAAATATCCTTGTATAGGTGGGAAATCATATTCCTACCCCACAATAACATAGTTCCATACACTTCCACACTATGAAAGATCCTATGCATCTTATATGCAATCAATACCCCACTCCCATCCACAACAACAAATGAAGCCAACAACATGACCAACCACTTCCATAAATGTGTAATACTAGATTGTATTATACCAAATATTAGCACATCACTATCATTACCTCTCTAATGTATACCTAAAGTTATGCCAAAAAAATACAAGGATGCATGATCAATAGCATCAAAACCTATATCATCCTATAATGTCACCTACCGTCTACTATCTAGTAAATGTAAAATGTGACACACATCCTCTAGAGTCAAAATAATCTCCCCTATAAGAAGCTATAAAGTATACATATCGACATTACACCTATCACATAAGGTATTAATCAAATACATATCCCACTACACTTTTCCTATGTCACATACATGACCCAACCCTACCTTATCCATGATAGCTCTCTCATAAGTAGACAATGGTAACATCCTCAATGTCTCCATCACTTGACCTCTATAAAACACGCTCACCAATACCTTACCTTGTAAAACACCAAAAAATAGCATATATATCATTCCACAATGCCAAATCAATAGCTAAGAAAAAACCATAGAAACTGAACAAAGCAACAACTCAAAAAATCTAGCCTCTAGGACAACAATGCTAGGTATAGGATAGTAACACTAGAAAAGAGTGTTGTAATCTAGAAAATAGCACTAGATCCTGGAAAATAGCACTAGGTGTAGGATAAGAGAATTTTAACTATTCAAAAATTTCTTAGGCTACTTTAAATAGCTCAAAAACATAAAAAATAAGCTTCCAAATAGGTAAAAATCATGTGCTTCAGCTACTTACCAGGGTAACATGACCACCAGCCTCTACTTGGGCTACCAACTACTCAAACTATTGGAAATATTGTCATTGATGTCAAAGGTCTAGCATTATTGGTGATAAAGGTCCCATTGTATTTAATGATGTTTATAATAGTTATATCTTGGCTAATGTGTGTTAATATTTATTTAATATTAATGAATATATTTGTGGTTGCATATAAGACAAAAGAAGGGCCCATGGAGAAGTCAAAGAGTCATGAGGTAAAGTCAAAAGAAGAATGGGATGCATTTTCTCATGAAGAGTCATCTTGGGAAATTCTTAGAGTCACCAAATGAAGACAAAAGAGGAAGGGCACAATTTCTCATGAAAGGACACTTTGAGGAATATAGAAAGTCATCAAGAAAAGGAAAAAAAAGGAAAGGATGCTTTTGCTTATGAAGGGTCACCACATGACTTTTAAAATGCAAGGATAAGAAGGTTCATACAAGTTTGGCACCATTTTCCATGAGGATTGAAGGGTCACAAAGGGGTAAGGCCAAAGGTCATTTGGAAAGCTATAAATAAATCCTTGAGAAGACATTTGTAAAGTGTGAGATATAGTTTGATTTGAGATAGTAATATCTAGCTTAGAAGAGCAGTGAGAGATGAGTATGATTTGTATTTGTTATATCTAGATTAGAAGAGAAGTGAGAGATTATTATGATTTGTATTTGTTATATCTAACTTAGAAGAATAAAGTTGAGAGAGGAAAGAGATATTGTAATGAACTATCATTTGTTGAAATAGCAACATTGAGAGATAGTTGTGTGGTATACACAAAGGGGTTGGTGCTCTTGTGGGTTGGTGCTCATGATTTATTGTTGTGTTGGTTCTCAACAAAGGGTTTGGTGCTATTATGGGTTAGTGTTCATGAATTGTTTTTGTGTTGGTGCTCAACAAAGGGGTTGGTGCTCCTATGGGTTGGTACTCACAAATTATTACTATCTTAGTGCTTAGCAAAGGGGTTGGTGCTCCTGTGAGTTGGTGCTCATGAATAGTTAATGTGTTGGTGTTAAGCAAAGGGATTAGTACTACTTCTAGTTGGTGCTTGTGAATTTTATGTTTTGAGTTGGTTCTCATTCATATACTTGAGATTGTTCTCCATGGATTTTCCCACATTGGGTTTCCACGTTAAATCTAGTATTTCTCTCTATCTTAGGTGGTGTTTATTATTTTATTTTTATTGCATATCTTGAATGTATGTTAAATTTGAATTTGATTAATGGAAAATTTATAAGATATATGATATAATTATTCACCCCCCCTCTTAGTATATCTCGTGCTTAATAATTGGTATCAGAGCAGGTTCCTTTTTGAAAAAATTTTACAGCTAGAAGGTAGATCAGGAAAGCACAAGATGACCATACATGAAGATGCCTCTACAAGCAAAATAATAGATGATCAAGAAGAAGAAGAGGATGAAGCCGAAGTGAATTTGGAAGGATAACTCATTTGTGCCTTAGAAAAGTTAAAGGCTGTTGAAAATAAAAATCAAAGATTGAAGCACCAGATTAAGAAAAATGAAAAGGAGTCAAAGGAAATAATTGAAGATCTACAAGCATACTTTGAAGAAGCCAAGAAGAGTGAAGAATATCTAATGTCATAATCAAAAATAGTAAGAAAATAATGTGAAAGGTATGTTATTGAAATTGCTTCTTTAAAAGCAGATCTTGATAAAACAAACAAAGCAATCAATGATAAAGTAGCCAATGATTCAAAATTTGAGAATATCACTAATATGCTAAATAAAATATTAGAAATCCAAAAGGAAATATCAAATAAGATAGGTATTAGATTTGAAAAGAAAAAGAGCTTTGTTTAAGCCCTTACAAAAGAGGAAACAAAGAGGGAAGAAGTGAAGAATACAGAGGACATCTCAAATAAAGAAGGCTGGAGGGAACAAAGTTAAAAAAGGCAATAAGGTCAGAGATACACAAACAAGTCCTATTTTTATGGTTATTGTTTTTATTTTAATGGATATGGTCATAAGAAATTAGAATTTAGAAAAAGAGCTAATATTCTCAGAAATAAGGAAAAGGAAAGTCATGTAGAGTTAAACAGAAGCTAAAACTCTTTTGCTCCTCTATCAAACTTTGATGAGGAGGCCATAATTTGTTATAATTGTAAAAAATTCGGACACATAGCTGGGTACTATAGAATCATGTTTGAGTCAGTCAATAAGGACCAAATTTTCAAGGCTCCATTCATCAAGAAGAAGGTTCAGACATAGCAGAAGAAATAACCTGGAGATTCTATGTTGGTTCAGATAGCTTTGCAAGCAATAAATGAAGAAAATATATGGTTCATTGATAGTGGATGTTCAAGGCACATGATAGGAGACAAGATAAATTTCATAACCTTGAAGAAGATCAATGGTGGCATAGTGAAATTTGGAGACAATACTATTGCTAGAATTGTTAGAAAAGGTACACTAAGTTTGGATAATGGTAGAACTAAAATTGAAAATGTTTTATATGTAGAAGGTCTTAAGCATAATATTTTGAGTGTAAGTCAAATGTGTGATTAGGGGAACACACTAATTTTTTATGCAGAAGGTTGTGAAATTAGAAGAAAAGATTCAGATGTATTGGTTGTAGATGCTCAAAGAATAAGAAATAACTTGTATATGCTATCAAACATCAAAGGTCAAAGATGTTGTTTAAGTCAGATTGAAGAAAGTTGGCTATGGCATAGGAGAATGGGGCACATAAATTTTGACAATCTTATCAAACTCAGTAAAAAGCAAGTATTCATAAATCTTCTAAAGATTATAAATCCATCTAACACGCTTTGTGGACCTTGTTAGCATGGAAAGCAGGCTAGAAGGCGATTCAAAACCAAATAGTACTCAACCACTCAGATGTTAGATCTTGTTCACACTAACCTATGTAGACATTTGAGGACTCAAAGCACTCATGGTGATAAATATTTCATGTTTCTTATTGATGATTTTTTATGTATGAGTTGGGTAATATTTTTAAAGAAAAAATTAGAAGCTTTTAGAAATTTCAAAGCATTAGTTGAGAATGAAACTAGTTTGAAGATTAAGTGTCTAAGATCAGATCGAGGAGGAGAATTCATGTTAGACCAATTTATTGAGTTTTGTGAATATCATGGAATAAAGAGACATTATTTAACAGCCAAAACTCCACAATAAAATGGAGTTGTTGAATGAAAAAATAAAACAATTTAGGAGATGGCTGGGACAATGCTAAATGAATCTAAGATAGAAGATAAATATTAGAGATAGGTGGTTGGTACAATAGTGCATATTTAGAATAAATAATTACTAATATTGAATAGAGATAAGACTAATTATGAGCTATGGAAACACAAACTAGCAACAATTGATTATTTCAGAGTTTTTTGGTAGCAAATGCTTCATAAAGAGAAATGATAAAAATCTTGGTAAGTTTGAATCTAGATCAGATGAAGGTATATTTATTTTTTATTCTTAAAAAAGTAAAGCTTATAAATGTTATAATAAAAGAACCAAGAAATTTTTTGTAAGTACAAGTGTCAGGATAGAAGAAGATGTAACACAAAGAATCAGTGATCTAGTAGACATTCCTAAAATCATTGAAGAGGAAGGTTTTGAAGAATCAGATGAAGATGAGGAGAAGGAGAAAAAGGGAACCAAACTCCATCCAAATACATTCAGAGAAATCATAATGAAAGTGACATCATTGGGGATATAAATGAAGAAATTCACACCAGAAGTATGACGGTAAGTGAATATGAACAAGTTAATTTATCTTTCTTATCTAAAAATCAGCCTAGAACTTTTTTAGAAACTAGACATGATGAGCATTGGGTTAAGGCTATGGATGAATAATTAAATCAAATAGAAAATAATGATACATGGGAATTAGTTACTAGACCAAAAGATCACAATGTGATAGGAGTAAAATAGGTTTATAGAAATAATTTTAATGAGAATGGAGAAGTGACCAGAAATAAAGTAAGATTAGTATGTAAAGGATATGCTCAAATTGAGGGAATAGATTTTGAAGAAAACTTTGCACTAGTGGCAAGATTAGAGGATATTAGAATGTTTATTGCATATACAGTGTTTAAAAATTTCAAAGTGTTTCAGATGGATGTCAAATATTCCTTTCTAACTGAGAATCTTGAAGAAGAGGTCTACATTGAGTAGTTGGAGGGATTTATTCTCTCAAATATTAGTAACCATGTATGCAGATTGAAGAAAGCATTGTATGGATTGAAACAAGCTCCTAGAGCTTGGTATGCAAGACTTGATAAGTACCTACAAGATCAAGGATTCAAGAGAGGATTTGTTGATAGTAATATTTACATCAAAATAGAAGGTGAGCATCAATTAATTATTGTGGTATATGTTGATGATATCATTTTTTGAGGAAATACTAAAAATATGACAAAAGAATTTTCTGATAGAATACAAAAATAATTTGAGATGTCTATGCTTGGAGAATTATCATTTTTCTTAGGATTGAAATTATTTCAATCAAATAAAGGAATTTTCATATCTCAAAGAAATATGCCAAGGAAATGTTGAATAAATTTGGTTTTGAGGATTGTGCACCAGTTGGCACACCTATGTGTACAGGAAATAAGGTGAGCATGAATGAAGATTCACCTATTACAGATCAATCTTTATATAGATCTATGATTGGTAGTATTTTATATTTGATAGTATCGAGGCTAGACATCATGCATGCATTAGGTATGGTTACAAGATATCAGTCATCTCCAAAAGATAGTCATGTTTAGTTGGTGAAGAGAATATTCAAATATATCAAGGAGACATTAGATTATAGATTATGGTATCCCATAGGTAGAGATTTCACTTTGGTTGCTTATACAGATTCAGATTGGGTAGGGTACTTGGATGATAGAAAGAGTACAAGTGGAGGAGCTTTCTTCCTTGGTGATAGCTTAGTATCATGGCTAAGAAAGAAGCAAAATTTAGTATCACTTTCTATAGCTGAAGTAGAATATATTTTACTAGTATTATGTTTTACTCAAGTGCTTTAGATGAAGCAAACTTTAGAAGATATCAACGTAAAGTATGATGAACCTATTTCCATTTTTTTTGATAACACAATTGCTATAAAAATTTAAAAAAATATAGTAATGCAATCAAGAACAAAACATATTCCCATTAGATATCACTTCTTGAGAGAGCAAGTTGTAGATCAATAGGTTAGGATGGAATACATCTGTACTATAGAGTAGATTGTAGATATTTTCATGAAGGCACTACCAAAAGACACATTTGAATATCTGCGAGAGATGTTGGGAGTAATTTCTATTACTTCCTACCATTGAGGTTCAACATCAGTTGAGGGGGACTTAAGTGTTAGCTCCAGGTAGGCCCTTTGCCATTGATGTCAAAGGGGGAGAATAAAAGGTATAAGTACAAGTATAAAAATAGGTATAAAAATAGGTATAGGGAATTGGTATAGGTTACTACAGTAAGGGGGAGTTACTATAGGTTTTTTAGATGACAGTATGTGCAGGATTCAAGATGTGGCAATTTCAAGATTGAGGTTGCCATCAATGACAATTGGGGAGATTATTGGAAATATTTTCATTGATGTCAAAGGTCTAGCATTATTGGTGATAAAGGCCCCATTGAATTTTATGATGTTTATAATTGTTATATCTTGGCTAATGTGTGTTAATATTTATATAATATTAATGAATACATTTTTGGTTGCATATAAGACAAAAGAAGGGCCCATGGAGAAGTCAAAGAGTCATGGGGTAAAGACAAAAGAAGAATGGGATGTATTTTCCCATGAAGAGTCATCTTGGGAAATTCCAAGAGTCACCGAGTGAAGACAAAAGAGGAAGGGAGTAATTTCTCATGATGGGACATTTTGAGGAATATGAAAAGTTACCAAGAAGAGGACAAAAGAGGAAAGGACACTTTTGCTTATGAAGGGTCACCACATGACTTTTAAAATGCAAGGATACAAAGGGTCATACAAGTTTGGTGCCATTTTCCATGTGTATTGAAGGGTCACAAAGGGGGAAGGCCAAAGGTCATTTGGAAAGCTATAAATAAAGGCTTGAGAAGCCATTTGTAAAGTGTGAGATATAGTTTGATTTGAGATAGTAATATCTAGCTTAGAAGAGCAGTGAGAGATGAGTATGATTTGTATTTGTTATATCTATCTTAGAAGAGTAGTGAGAAATGAGTATGATTTGTATTTGTTAAATCTAGCTTATAAGAGAAAATATAAAAGAGGAAAGAGATATTGTAATGAACTATCATTTGTGGAGATAACAACATTGAGAGATAGTTGTGTGGTGTACAGAAAGGAGTTGGTGCTCCTATGGGTTGGTGCTCTTGTGGGTTGGTGCTCATGAATTGTTGTTGTGTTGGTGCTCAACAAAGGGGTTGGTGCTCCTGTGGGTTGGTGCTCATGAATTGTTGTTGTGTTGGTGCTTAGCAAAGGGGTTGGTGCTCGTATGAGTTGGTACTCATGAATAGTTTCTATGTTGGTGCTCAGAAAAGGGGTTGGTGCTCTTGCAAGTTGGTGCTTGTGAATATTGTGTTTCGATTTGGTGCTCATTCATATACTTGAGATTGTTCTCCATGGTTTTTCCCACATTGGGTTTCCACGTTAAATTTGGTGTCTCTCTCTATCTTGTGTAGTGTTTTTTATTTTAGTTTTATTACATATCTTAAATGTATGTTAAAGTGGAATTTTATTAAGGGAAATTTTATAAGATATATAATATAGTGATTCAGACCCCTCTTAGTATATCATGTGCTTAACATAAACTAGGTCACAATAAGTGCTCATGTCCTCAGCATATCTCCTAATCTAGAGATCCAAATCTCAACCTAGTCAATGCACAAATGAATCAAGAATCAATTCAATTTTCCTATATCAAACAACTTTATAATCAAAGAAAAATATCATTTTCCCCATAATTAGAGCACCATAGCTACATTTTGTAAATCATTTTATTCCATGAAATCATTAAAATGATACCTTTGACATCACACAAGATTTGATGTCTTAATATCTCATCTATATAATATGGCACACAAATCTCTATACTTTTTTTATACCTAGATACATGCCTTGATCATCACCACTCAAAACTTGTTCCAATTTCAACAACTCAATCTAATCTATCAAACAACTTCTCAATCAATTCAATCTATACCAACCTTGTTTATATCATTATGCTACTTGTCATCATTTTTGGCTCAAAATCCTTTATCACATATTTCAACCCTCTCCCCAAAATGGGGCATCACTCCTACTATTCTTATTCCTACACTTACCTATCATGCCTATCCACTCTCATAGATGGATATACCATAGTTTATACACATCTAGTAGTTATATTATTATATTTAGCTCAAATTGGTTAAAATATACATTGATTCACATCATATGGGTCACTCATCATTAATTATAATATTCAAAGGGATATATCTTCAATTTATAGATACATAAACTATTCAGACACAATGGTTTAGACCATATGGATCCACAGTGATTTCCATTTACAGATACATAGACTATTTAGATATAATGGTCTAGATTATATGGATTCAAAATTAATTTGATATAGATTCAGACTCAGATACTAGATTTGGGGGCATGTATATTACTACATATCTCGGATATACAACTTCATATGGCATGACATAGTTACAGGACCAGATAGTAGATTATAGGCATAATGTATAGCATAGTGTTTTGATCTCTAGTTTTGTAGATGGGGCATGGCACGATAGTTCATATCACATGTGGTTATATAGATTACCAAATTATACATATGATTTACTCACATTCCATATTTTGGGGTGTGTCATTCTCTTCATGCACATTTACCAAAGTTTTAGATTACACCCAACTATACCTAGGTTGTCACCAGACTGGACCATATAGTTATCTCCAATGGTTGGTTCATTATATTACCTAGACCCAAACTACATGAGTTAGTGTGTGATATAGGATAGACATTGGTTTTGGGCCTCTAGGCATTTCTCATTTCTAGTTCAGATATTCAGAGTGGGGCCATGACAAGATTTTCTCTTCATAGCATACAAATTCTATACACACATTCTATATTACATGAGTGTATGTGGGACAGAGGGAAAACATTAGTTTTGGGCCTCTAACCATTTTTCATTCCAGTTAGATTCAGTATGGGGGGTAAGTATTACCCTCCTCCATGTTAGATGGATTCTTCTTCTAGATTCAGTATAGGGGGCATCCATTTCAGGGACTCCTTCTTTCTCTAGACACTATTTAACTCTCCATTCACTTCCCTAGCCAAGAAGTGAGTAAGACTCTTTGTAGCATGTTCATTTCCATATAGGTATGTGTAAGTATGCATTTTCTATTCTTTCTTTTACTATGGTACTTAATTTCATTACATCACTAGATTAAAAGGGGGGGAATGTATACACCCTAAATTGGTCAAGCAACCACACATATCTTGTCTTTTCATAGTCCTTTCATAGGAAACTTTAACCAGAGAATATGAGTTTTTTTTACATTTATCCATGTCTTTTGTTTTACTCATCTTGGTCTTGTTTCATGATTAGATCATTGTTTTATCTATTCCTTGTCATCCTAATCCTTTCAAATGGCTATTCCACCTCAGCCAAGTCATATTTATCATGCTTATTCTATCCCCCTAGGTCCTAAGCCTATAAGATAGGATCATTAAGATTATAATATAGCATTGGACCCTAGGGTGTCCCTTTCTAGCACTCCTATCCAATGTCATTTTAAAATCCAATGGTTAGTCTCCCTCACTTAATGAGTACCAACCCCTTTCTTAGCTTCGTCCTTAACTTTTCTAATGTCAGCCAAATACAAATAAAGTTCACAATTTTAAAAAAAAGAGTCTCATATATAAATAACTACACAAGTAATTTTATATCTAGTACTTACTACTTTGGCATAGTACATAATAAAAATTAGTCAATAGTATATCTCAGCATTATACATCACACATAAACTTGCATGCTTGATCAAGGAAGGGCCTATATGAAATTTCATTCTTGCATCTATCATGCATGTTGATTACGAATGTTCCTTAAGGGAGAACTAAATTTAATCTGAGACCCTATCTTGAGGGTTAATGTAGCCGATGATCATGATATTATGGGCTCTAGATCATCCAATCATACTTCCCCTAACCTAGTTTTTCCCCCTTATGTTTTTAATGTATTTTTTGTTTTGTGTGTGTAGATAGACCTAGGGTTTGGATATTGAAACAAACTTATAGCAAGCTCTATCAAGATTCAGCTTTTGAAATTTCATATACAAGCTCACATAGAGATAGAGAATAAAACCTAGAAAGCTCTCTTAAACAATAATGGCAAAAGTGGACTATAACACTAGACCATAGGGTGTCCTATTTTATTACTCCTATCCTTTCACAAAATGAAATATATATCTTCATTTGTGACATTTTCTTAGTGTTGTATGGTGAATTTCATACCCTAAATCATTCATTTCAACCTATTTTGTAGACAAGTTTATTTCTCTATATATGTAATTAATTTGATTAAATTTATAAGAACCTATATTTTACTATATTTGATTGTATTTTTCCCCTTAATCTAAACCCTTTATTTTTTAGGAACTAGACCTTAGTTTCCCAAAATTAATAAAACACCTATCATTCACATAATTCTTCTAATTTTGAGGCCTAAACTAATCCTCTATGGACCTCACTCTCTTTTATTCTAATTTTGGGCCTAAATTAATCTCTTATGGGACTTATTATATCTTCTTCTAGTGTCCTCATCATTGTTTTGGTGATACCACCATTTAGTAGTTTGTTCCCACTAATGTGCAAGTAGATCTTGCTAAAAACAACAAACTTGTCATTTTGCAGGTTATTCCCTCCAAAAGATAGAGCGATCTCACCAGTCTTGGACAATTTTCCATTTTTTAGGGATATTTATAAACAAAAATATGACCTCACTAATGTATTTTCAACCTCACCATTTTAACCCATGACCCCACCAAAAGGTCAGTGACATCACTAACATCCTGGAAATTTTACCATTTTCATGGGCAAACTCATCATTTTCTAAATTAGGAAAATGGCAAGATTGTTCAACTACCAACTTCCTCCATGTAAAAAATACAATAAATGACAAAATTAAATACCAAAATGGTACTTATCGATGATCCACTCCTTGGTGGTCACTGGTAATCTCTCGTGTGCTCTCCAAGGTTATGATGATGTAGGATGTTGACCATTCTTCTCAGCTCTCTCACATGAAAATATTAGAGCATAAAAATTACTATAGAATAAACCCATGACATAATTAATGGGGTAGCATCCATAAACCATCAATAGGATAAATATCAGGATTAAGCCCTCCCATGCCTCATCAATGCCCCATTCTTTCAAAAATTAATGAGCATATTTATGGCTTGTCCCTCCAAAATTGAATTAGTGCATGGCCACAAATCTTGATATAAAAATGGAAGGTCATGGTTCTAAACAATATTGAAAAGTTATAAATAAGTGAGCCAAGACCACCATTTTAAGCTTTAGTTATACAAACTTACTATGTAGAAATTATAATAGAAAAGCTTCACTTATTTGTAAAAATTAACCAATCTTGTGAGCCTAATCCCTTGGTGCACTAGGAAATGATGAAGGAGCATGATAATCTTAATTGATGCAGAGTTGAAATACCAAATTTGAGTAAAATTACAATTTTTGTTTTCTCTAAGAAGGATGGATGCTATTTGGAAGGTTTTATGGAATTTCTTTTTTAAATAACTCTTAGGATTCACTAAAAACACCCCTTAATGGATTAAGCTTGATATTTTTGTGTCTATATTCTTATTTATATATGTTTTCTTGACTAATACATGGACTAATGCATATCATAATCTTACTCTACACTAGTCAGACACCTAGAAAAAGGAAGAAGCCAACATGCTAGTGTAAGCATATCACATGAGTGACCTTGCACACTCACTTAAGGCATGCAACCTAGAATAGTTCCCATCAACTCTATCACATGATGGTAAATAGAAAAATGTTACATAGGTGATTGAGTTAAAACATTTAATCATTATTAATATAAACATTATTCTAGAGCTAACCATTTAATGTGTTCACATAGTACATGTACTTATCTAGTATTATGAAGAAAAATTAACACCAAAGAGATGTAACACATTAAGATTCATAGAAAAAGTATTGGTTTCATTGTTTTCATTTGATAAGTTTACAAAGGTACTTCATTTAGTACACAATATCTCTATGCATCTATCTTGATAACAAAAACACATCTATATCTAACAACACTTTCTAGTCAAATCTAAGAGATATTTATACATAATCTAACCCCTTCTCAAGTTGCATCATTAATAAATTATATATACATGCGAATGAATATTTCATAAAATTAAGTCATGGTGGGTCATTATAATTAAGTTCCTTTTGATTTGGGCCTAACAACCCCTATATAATCTCTCTATGCTAGATATTTATGTTCATGGTCATCCTCTTTTATGATTTGGTGATATATTCATGCTTATATTGATCTTTGATAGTTATATAAACTAATTTATAACTTCCTCCACTTCATGTGCCCCTATCTTGGTCTTACACTCTTCCAATTCTTGGATTTTATGTTCTTCATTCTCCATTGCCTTATATTTCATAAATTGCCCTTTTTCACCAAGGTCTTTAACATTATTATTCAATCTCTCTCTCTTTCATGATATTTTATTTCACACCAAGGTCCTCCTACTCTTCCCTCACCCTTACATCTCCATGATATTATTACAAACTTTAGCATCTAACATCACCCAAAACTAAAATGATACTCCATCTTGGATTATGTTGGAGTCTCCTCAGATAATAAAAATTTAAGATCCACTTGTTGAACTCAGATATTGAGATGTTCCCACTTACTGAGGGCCATTTGAATATTTAAAATAATAACTTCCACTTCACCTCTCAATATTTTTGTCTCTTTAGGTTGTTCGAGTAAACTATCCACTTAGTTTATCAAAATATCAATCTGACATTTGTAGCTTTGTGAGCATCCTCAAGTGACCTGACCTCTACTAGAACATGCCTATGAAGTTTTTAGAAACTAACATTTAATTGTTTTCAATGGGTGTTTATTTATTTTCTAGTTATTCAATGTCCTAGAATACTTTCATGTATTGGGCCATGTCCTTGATACTTAATGTGTTCTCAATTAATAATTGGTGTTATTATTCATCAAGAAATAGTCATTCTTATAAAAATTGACTTGTTCATGCCAATTTGAAAGAAACCTCATTTTTTATTGGAATATTAGTGCTCAATTTATTCAAAAAGGTGTGCTAGAAGTCCATGGCCTCTATAAACTACTTTGTTCCCCATAACTTCTCTTGTTGAGGATCCACCATGTTTTCACATTTATTTAACAAGAGGTCCATGAGTGTATCCAATCTATTAATGGCCTCACTAGTAATAGGAGTACCATCTATGAGTATTGGTTCATTCTTAAAAAAGTTTGGCAAAGTCCCAAAGTCCTAATTTGAGATGTTTTGGTTGGATCTAGTTGATGTTTGAGTTGTTCAATTTCTTTGGCCATATCATGGTAGTTGAGAATGTTTTAATTACAAACCTATAGGGAAAGCTTTATAAGGGTTTCACCTACTTGTGTTGGAGAGAAATTCAAGAGATTTACCCAAAGAATGTCTGAAACATTTTCCACCTCTGGGCTTATATGAGTGATAGCCATTAGAATCTCAATGTGACATTCATCATGATATACTTATATCATAAAAGACATTTCCTACTAAATTTATTCAATGGATTCATGATCATGTAAATAAACCCACAAATATAGTTGCTTTTTTTGTATCCTATTAGCACATGGCACAAATGGGAAGGTCTTAATTTATCTATTTCTATTATGTTACCTCCTACATAGGTTCCTTGTCTTTTTGAGGTTCATACCTTAGATCAATAACTTCAAGAATCTTTTCTTGTTGTCTACTAGTATCAACACCAAGGTTCTTTATGATGGGGCCTTCCCCTCTTTATGCTTCTTTATGTTTTGTAATTTCAATTTTGATTTACTAATCGATAGTAGGCTATTATTTATTGGGATCATAAGTGGGTTCCTTTGTAGGTTGTGCTTCCATACATGCTTCACCATTTGTGAATTAACATTTTGAGTGATTTAAACTCAAGCTATAGCTGGGAAGCTAGTTCTGAAGCATGGATGTTATTTTTTAGGTTAGTAGGAAAACCTTGAGATCTTGTTGGTGATAAAGTCTAAATTTATCATTTGGTTTCATCCTTGGGATATTATTATTATGCCCTTCTTGAGTTGATGGCCTTGGGTCTTGGCCTTTTCTCTTTAATTCATACCCTTTCTTCTATATGCATTCACATTTGAGGGGGAGAGGTTATTTTCTGCCTCTCATATTTTTGATGTTATCTTATGTGGCCTAAGAATATTTAAGATCACCTAGATCTTTCTTTGTATAAGTATTTTTCAAGGATTGATATTGTCTTATCAGACTCATGCCACTCTGCATATGATTTCCTCCCTTAATATATGTAAATATTGTGAAGTGTATTAATCTCAATTTCAATCTTTTCCACATCAATATTTATAGGTCAAGCATACTAAATGTGATTCACAAAGTTCATAAAATATATGTTAGTAAATGCATAAGGAAAATTAAGCCATCATAACAAGTTACTAGTACTTACCATCTAGATTCATGTGAGAGAATAACGGTGTTTGATAGTAAACTCATCATAGGTTCCCATCTATGTGGTAAATTCCTTTGTTATATGACATCTATTCCCAAATTCTTCCAAAATGCCATCAAACCATCCCTTCATCTTTGCTTTGTAGGAGGGTATGATGGTGTCAACACACACAAATTATTTTAACCTATCAGTAGGAGACTTATGGTTTTGTGGGTAAATCCACTTCAATTTATTACAAAAATACTTTGGGACACTCATATTATAAAAAATTAGTAGAAAAAAAAAGGCATCCCAAGGAAACTTATATTTGGGTAAAGGATGCACATTCCCTACATCTTGTTTAATTTTCTCAATAAAGTAGAGGGAGTAATTGTACTTTATCTCCTTAGACATTTGGATGGAAACATAGATTTGGGCCATATACACCTCCTTACACCTATTTATGCCCCTATATTAGTCATTTCCAAGTGCATAACTACGTAAATTTTGGGATCTATTAAGCTTGTAATGTAAATGGCATGGACTTCTTTATTATACTTTAGCACCATGACCATTATATCCATTGATTCTCGATCCTTAAGATATATATTAAAATCATTTATAGAACAATGTAACCTAGTTACTTTATTGATCATTCAAGGGTAATCCTAATTCTATGACCAATAAAGTAGAAGTAGTATTCATGAATTCCAAAAATTAGAAAATGAACTCCCTCCTATGGTTTCCAAAAATATGATAGTTAGAAGAGTTGAAGCACTACCAAATCCTTAGTAAGTTATAGATTATGAGATCGTAAGTGATCTCATTCCTTGTGTTCTAATACTCCACCTAGTATTCCTATTAAAAGTTACCTTTACTTCTATTCTAGTGATGATTGTAATCAAGGACATGATAGGTAGAAATATTAGATTCCCAACCATCTACACCCAAAACTATCTCTGGGTATTACATTTACTCAATAAAAATAGCATAGGGTGGTGGTCTTGTTGAATCCTTCTTTACCATATGAACCATCTCTAATGTTTATATGATAGGTGTCCTTTACCTTATCCTCACTAAGTCCTCACCTTGCATGCTACTTAGACCATAACCTTCTTCCTGAATAAAAATGGGTCTTCCTTCTTCTATGAACTCATACTCTTTTACTTCAATCTTAACTAGAAGTGGATCTCTTTTCCTTCCTTCCTATTTTTGTCACATCACCAACTAGGGTCTACAAAGGTTAACACATGGATGTAAAATTATTCCAAACAAATATGTTCTGATTCCTTTTTATAGACACAAAATATTTTATCTTCTTACTTCAATCTCTTATAATGATAGACTAAATGCCTGCAACATACAATTTCTCTTTCTCCTACTTACATGGATACATTTCGACTCCTCTTTTCTTGAATGCTTGTAGGATCAATCTATAATTCACTTTTGTAAATGAGAGAGCTATGCAAATTCCTTCTTCATTATGTGTTCTCACTTGTTTGAGATCTATAATTTTAAATTTTTTAATATTAAAAATGAAAATGAAAAGCCTATCGATCTTTTATAAGCTATCTAAAATGTTCACATTAACTCTTCTCAATGATCTCATTAATCACTTCAACCATTTAATTATTTAAAGAACATGACTTAGTATCCATTTGGCACTCTTTCCATTTATACCACTCTACCATTAATAAATACATGCCCCATATTTTATGATTTTGTTGTAGTACATGCTAGCTATAATAATTTAAATTTCCCATTTTATTCATGAGAAACCTATTTTTTTATTTTAACCTATTTTATAATAGTATATCCTTTGCCATATTCATTCTACATTCTTAGGTTATATGCACCCTCTTTCACACTTCCTTCATGTGCCTTGTATTGCATGTCTCCTTTGCATGCTTCCTCTTTCATGCTTTTAGCTTAAGTAACTTATCCACCCTAAAATCCTACCCCATATTAAAATATGCGCATTGTCCTCCACATCATAAATTAGTGAAATTCATGTCAAGAAAGAGAGAAATAAAGTGATAAATAACAAATAGCAATAAAAAGTGGCCAAAATTATTACAAAAGGCATGTAACCAATGCCACACTTATTTTAAAATGAAAACAATTCCTATACTAGCCTAGTGGCATATTCCTTATTCACTAAATTAAAGAGTTACATAGAGTGGTATGGCTAGAGCTACCTACCATTAAAATTATTTATATAAATTAGCCATCCAACCTTTTCAAATTTTAATTGCTTATCAAGCAGATAGAATAAATAATAAACAAACCATCCCAGTAGATCTATAATTTACCTAAATCACACACATAATTTGAATCAATGACCAGCTAATGTATAACAGCATGAAAAACTTTGGTTTTGATATGTTGATCATGTCAGGTTTTCTATTTTTACTTCTCAACTCCTTGGATCTAATTTGTGAGAAAGTGTGTTTCATTTAGATGTAGTAGATAATCTAGGCATGATTTTAGGTACTCTTCATCATCAAATATACCAACATGTGTAAAACACAAAAAGTGCACATGGGAGTCCACCGATAAATTTTTTTCAAAACCAAAGACAAGATTAAAAAGGGTACTCTTGTTCAACATTTTGTATGTGGTTTTATATGACCATAATACTATGAAAACTCAATCATCCAAATTAGTGTAAATTATATTGCAAATCTTTGTCAATGTCTTACTCAGGATCTTGTTGATGGATCTAACTATGCCATTAGCTTGAGGGTGATATGACATGGTTTTATGGTGCAAAATCATGAACTCATCAAAAAGGATGCACATTAATTCATTGAGAAAGTGAGTGACAAAATCACTTTTTAAATTTAAAAGGCATCTAAACCTTATGATGATATTTCCACATATAAATTTAATGGCAGTTATAATAATACATCACATGTGCATGCTACTTTATCCCAATGTGTGAGATAGTCTATGGTAGTAATGGTGTAGCACACACAAATATCTCTTATAATTGGTTGAATGGGACCCAAAAAATCAATATCACATTTTAAAAATGGCTCATGAATAAGTTCTAGATTAAGGGCATAACATCCCTTCAATTTGGTTTTCTTACATATTGATAGATATCACATTGGCATGCATAAGCTTTGGCATATTTGAATAATTTGGGCCAACACAACACATCTAGTAGAACATTTATTTTTGTTGTGTCACCAACATATTATCCTCTTGTGACACCCTCATGGACATCCTAAAGTAATTCCACATGATCGTGATACATTATGCACATTTGTAACACTTCATCTTGACCAAATTTGTATAAGTCTCCTCTAATAAGCTGGAAAGGGGAAGCATGTTCAAGTAGCTAATTTTTATCTTGGGTGCTAAGGTAATCTAGCATGAACCCTATTGTAAGAAAATATATAATTTCTTCTTATTATTTTAGCATGTGCATAATTTAAAAAATGTGTACATTAAGTAAGTCATCCTCTATAGTGAACATGTGTTCACTAGATTAAATGTGTGAGATATGGTCATCTCTAAAATTAACTTTGCCTAGTTTTACAGCCATAGATAACTATAAATATTAAAAAAGGATAATCCATCGATAGATGCATATATGTAATACTAGTTTATTTACCAAATACTTGAGTGGTTCATGATATATATATAAGATAAATAGGGGGCCAACAAATATTTGGGAAACTTATAAAGAATGTAAACCATAGATAAGGCTTCATGGTCTATCGTAAAGTAGTTTTATTCTACTTATGTGAGCTTCTAACTATAAAAATAAATAGGATGATCAAGGTTTCCCTCACTCAATTGTGCTATCATCATGCTTGTTACCATGCCTAAAGCATTGACATGTAAATTAAATGCTTGCTTCCAATTTGGGAACTGGAAAATGGGTGTAGTGACTAGTTTCTCCTTCAAGGCCTCAAAATCTTGTTGGTGTTGATATGTCCATAAAGATAAGCCATTTTTATTTAGTATTTCATTTATTAGTTATTATATATTAGCATAATCCTAGATGAATTATAATAGTACCTCATGTGACCTAAAAAGGTGTGCACCTCATGTTGAGTGGTTGGAGCTAAGAGTTGGACAAAGAATACAATTTTATATAGACTCTCTAGTAGTCCATCTTGATAAATGATGTGTCATAATAAAATTATAATTGGTGTGGTAAATATGCATATCTTAAGATTTAACGAAATCTCAAGTTATCAACAACACTTAAGTAAGAGGCATAAATTATCATAGTGGTTATGCACTAAGCCATACACAATCTAGTCATCCAAGTACACTTGAAGGAACTTGTGAATAATATCCTTAAAGGCTTCTACTATGATGCATGAGAAATTTTTTGGTGTATTATTTAGGCTAAAAGGCATAAATTTTTAATTGAAGTAATCCCATTCAATTATAAATGTATTTTTTTCATTTTCTTCCTCGGTAATTTGGACTTGGTGACAGATAAAAAAATCCATTGATGAAGGTGTAGATATCACACCCAACAACACCTTATAAAATTTCATTGGTGAAAGGTGTTGGTAAAGGGTCCATTACACATATAATTTTTATTATCATGCAATCCACACAAATTTAAATGTGACCATCCTTCTTGACATTGATCATTATTAGACTAACCTATTCAAGTTATTAATGGGACTATTGACTCTAGCATGTAACATGCTATCAATTTACTCTTTAATCTAAGGGTGAAGATTTGCGTTCATCTGATATGGTTATTTTCTCACTAGTTGAGCACCTTTAGTCAACTTAATGTGAATATTTCCCAACTCCCTTCATTTCTACGTAGTTCCATGGGAAAATGTCTTGATACTTATAAAAGAGTTCAATTTTTTTTTGTTAAGTTAACCTTATACCAATAATTTCCAATAGTAGCCATTTTGGGTGTGTCTTCTATCCCAATTTTGTATTGTACCATTTGAGGTGGCACATAATATAGTTCTTTCTTAGTCTATATTATATCTCTAACATAGCATTCCCTATATTTTATATGTATATTTAGGTAGTCAAATTATATCTCTTCAAGATCATAGGTGTTAACCTCATTAACCTAATATACAACCTTTTTATTTCCCTTTTGGATCTATACCTAATGGTCATATTCTGATTTGGAGTTTGGTTCCAATCGAGCCATGGTAGGATTATCAGGTTCTTGGAAGATAACTAAATTATCCTCAATTATGCCATGCATGTGTGATACTTAATATTAAATCAATGTTTGATCTCTTATAACTACTTGATGGATTTCATGAAGAGAAAAATTCAAATATATTCATGGTTAATCAAATGCAAATGTGGTAAGTAGACCATGTCTACTAGGTATCTATGTCTCTATGCATTTCATGATGAATGTACCACTTCATAGCCTAGGTGCATATAGTACCATATAATACATTAACCCATAATAATTATAGTAAAAATGTTTCATTGGCACTCCAAATGCTTTCACATTATTTTATATGTTCTATCAGAGAAGTAACACCATTATAACTCAAGGTGGCACCAACATGTTTCTTATGGTCGAAGTGATTATGGATGGCAACATGTACTTGTTCCCATGTATCTAATTGGTACCAATGAGTAGACCATCATTAATAAACTCTTATTGAAAATAGAAATTTGATCATGTATAACCTTTTCTCCTCATTAACATAGTAAGCCTCTAATTGATATAAGTATTCTTGGACCTTTATCTAAGTCCAACTGTAAGGGTGGTTTATCTATTATGCATCCATAAATGAAGTGAAAAACTTATGGCATAGAGATAAATCTAGAGGGGATCTTAGGTGTCTATCCAAGACACCACAAACATGCCTTGTAAATCATATATGCCTTGATTCCATTGGTAGCACATGATAATACTAGTCTAATAAATAGACTACAAGTCTTCCCATCACAAGATGCCATCAAGAGTGAGATCCATATTTTCATTTCTTTGGGTTGTGATGTTATAAATTATATTGATATGATCATCAAAATCAATATGTTCCATAAAATGGGGTCCCTGTTCATTATTTAGATGAATGACTATGTAATGAGTGTCATTCTCAAATACGATATAACACTTATTGAAACTTAAGTCAACATTATTTACATAGAACTAAGGTTAAGCCAACACAATAAGAAATTCATCATCTTAAAAAAACTCAATCACCTCAAAATCACTCTTGAACATGATTCGTAATATGTTGATAGTGTCATCCTTAGGAACACCTATGGAAAATGCATGAGTCTTTTTGGACATGAATAATAAATGTGTGGAGGGTTGCAAAGTGGGGATCCCCATATTTTTCTAAGTGTATTTGGTTATAACATTAACCTCTACACTAGTATCCACCATGATATCATAGATAATCTAGCCATCAATGGATGCTTTCCCAAGGACCTCTTAGTTACATTTTGGATTTGGTTGAATTTAGGTCTCTTATCATTGTACAAGGTTCAAATAAATTTCCTCCAATGAATTTTTCATTTGTTATCATAACCAATTATTGAGTAAAGTTATGATGTCCTCATTAAGCAAGAGTTTTCATGTCTCTCAAAACTCATCATAACCTAGATATTTTATTGATTCACATATTAGCATGCATGTTATCATCCATGTCCTTTAATAACTCAATTTCACTTGCAGTTCCTAGACTAAGGCCATTGTATAATGCAAAATGTATTTATAGTATTGATGATTTAAATAGTGTTCAAAATGAGTTTTTTCACATTGAACCTTTTTAGCAGCTAGATTTGAAACCAATTGGGAATGACTTCAACTTTATGTAGTAATATTAACCTTAAGTCCAGTTGGTGGAGTGGTAGGGCATGTTATCCATTTATAATTTGGAATTTTTGAAACATGTGTCATATTTACACCCTTGTTATTACATTATTTAGTAATGGAATCATTAAAATTAGGATATTCTTCCAGGTGATGTGACGGAAGCCTAACAATTAAATTAACCAAGCATAATTACTGAAGGTAAATCTTGTGCCCACAGAGGTGGATCCACAAACATTTTATTAATCAAGATAAAATAATTACATGAAAGGGTTTCTATATCCCATTATCCCTTTGACATTAAAAAACATGAATTTGTAAATTTTACCTATGGCTGATAAAATTAATTTACCTAATAACCATTTCTCATGAGAATCCAACTCGAAAAGTAGTTGTGATTTTTAACTCAAACACAAATCAAACTAGTAAATAAAAGATTATTGAAGGGGGTGTATTTATAAAAGATGCATGCCCCATTACATTTGTTAATTAATTAACATTTATTATTATCCTAATAATGTAACCTAATATTAAGAATTTAGAACAAACCCTCCCCACTCCCCCCATGATCCAAAATTAATTCTTTGGACACATGCCAAGTATTTTTTTGAATTTCTCAAATTTGATTCTATCAAGGGGTTTTGTGAAAATGTCAGTTGTCTGATCAGTAATTGGGAAATAAATTTGATAAAGTGCTTTATTCACCATCATAAATTGGAGATAGTGATATTTGACATCCATATTTTTTGTTTTAGCATGAAAGATTGGATTTTTAGACATGTTGATTACACTTTAATTGTCAATGTATAATTGTGTAGGAGAAATCTTATAAATCTAAAGATCTTCAGTACTACAACATAAATAAGCAATTTCTATGGAAGCATCCCATGTTGTGATGCATTCTAATTCTACTAATGAACTTGACATTGTATCATATTTAGTACAACACCAAACAATGGAAGTTGAACCAATATGCATAATGTATCTTATTTTGGACACTCAATCATCCACACATCCACCAAAATTTGCATCACAACACCGAAAATTTTTGAATTTTTTATTGTAGTGGTACTTAAGGCCATATGTTTTTATTACCTAGAGGTCATGAATTATTCCTTTTTCTACATGCCAATGAATTTCTCTAGGTTCATGCATAAACCTAGATAAAATTCCAATTGAAAATGATATATCAGGCCTATAATCATCAAGTATATCAAACCTCCCACTAACTTTCTATATTTGGTTCCATAAAAAACATCACTACCATCATCCTTAGATAATTTCAAGTTACTTTCCATGGGAGTGAGGATGGGCTTGCAATCATTCATGCCAAAGCTATCCAATAACTTAAAAATATACTTAGATTTTGTAATGAAAATACTTTGCTCATTTTGAGTTACTTTAATTGAAGATAATAGTGAATAAGTCAAAGATATATACTCTCAAACCCACCTTTTATTTCCTTCTTCATAGACTTGTTATGGTTTTCATCATTGCCTATGATAAACAAGTCATCAACATAGAGAACAATAATTACCAATATCTTACCCTAAACTCAAATATAGAGTGTATCATCATATTCACTACATTTAAATCAAATTTTATTTAAGTAGGAATCCATTTACTCATACGAATACCTAGGTGCCTATTTGATCCCATAAAGAGCTTTAATCAATTTACACACCTTATGTTCTATAACCACTTTCTCAAAACCTTAGGATTGTTTCATATATAATTATTCCTCTAAATCACCATTCAAAAAGGGAATTTTAACATCCATTTGATGTACTTTCCAACAATTCTATGATGCTAATGTAAGTACTATGTGAATAGTGTGCCATTTGGTAGTTGGTGGAAATGTTTATTCATAGTCAATACCTTCTTATTGTGCATAACCTTTAGTAACAAGTCTTACCTTATGTTTATCAATGGATCCATCTAATTTATACTTGACCCTATAAAACCATTTGAATTTTATGGGTTTAACATGTGGAGGAGGATCAACCAAAACCCAAGTATTATTGTTAAGAATTACATCATACTCACTTTTCATTCCCTATTGCTAAATATGTTCAGTAGAAACCTCCTCAAAAGTGAATGGATTAGTGGAATAAGTAGCAATAACCATTATATATTTCACCTATTTATGAAAATTCATAGGACCTAGTATACCAACTTCATTTGTTGTCAAGTTAGAAAAGGGACTTTGATCCCATTTTGGATACTTTTTAAAATTATTCAGATAAGGAACACTAGAATTTTCATCATATGCACCAGTTGAAGGAAGATACAGAGAATTTTAAACATTTTATAAGTCGTGAACATTTGAAGTAATATATAAATTAGAATAAATAGAAGGTATACTAGTCTCATATAATAATATTTGAGAGTTAGCCTCGTTATTCAATCCTTTATCATGTATTTTAATCTTCCTCTCTAACCTATCAACTTGAGAATCAATCTTTGAAGTGTTCATAGTAAAAAATTCATCAAATATCACATACATTCTGACTATTAATTTACATGTATCTTGTTTGATTCAATGGAATCTAATGAATTCCCAAGATTTGGACTAATAGTCATGACAATGAGTGATATTTGAATTTGAGTTCAAACTTAGTTTTCTCACCAGAAGGGATTTTCAAAATTTCAAAGTATTCTAAGTGGTTTAAGTGAGAATAAAGGTATGTAATTATTGAATAAAAATTTAATAGACCTTTATGGTATTATGAAAGGTCCTAATATTGGTTATTATTCATATGTCAAGTTAGAAAGTGAGGTGAAAGTCATGATGACCATCACCTTACAAGGGTCTAGGAGTGTTGATGAGTTTCTTGAATTAAGAAACCATTATAGATCTTGTTTTAAGAGTGTTGATCATTTAGAGAGCATATATAGTGTTTTGTGTTCTTTAGGAAAGAGAGATGTAGAAAATAGGGGTAGATAATATTGAAAAAGAATGAAGATCTGTGAAGATGTATGTAGGGTTGTGTAAGTCTATGTTTGTGTATTGAACTAAAGCTTTCAATGAGTAAAAATTATGAGATATTATTATATATCAAATAGATGTGTTTAGGGATTATCATAACTATAATTTAAATTATTTTATGTTTATGAACATTACCATGAAGGAAGAAGATCTCTTTTATTTGTAAGAAAGCAGTTTATTTTTTTGAGTGTCTTAAATAGGTTGTAGACTGTAACTTTTAGTAAAGTTGATTAATGGGATTTGATCCTAGTTATAACATTCTTAAGTGACTTTTTAATTTTTTTTTTACTTTACAAATTTCAAGATATAATAACTTATTCATTCGTTGATCAAGTTATATACATGCAGACCCATGTTTGAAAAGGTTATTCTTATGCATAGACTGTGTATTGATGTTAAGGAAGAAAGGACTATGTAATTGATTTATAATAAATTTTTTAAGGTTAAAATGATTTATAGTAGTTATTTATCATAAATTAATCCAATAAATATTAATAATATTACAAGGTTAATAGGTATATTTTGTGTTTCTTGAATCTTACTTTATTCTCATAGTTTGTGTAACATTTCATGTAAAAGATGATAAAAAAATGTGATTTTAACGAGTCTTGGGATGTGTTGGAAATATATTTGATCATGTTTAAATACTTATGGAAACTTTTTTGGTTATGTTATTTTTTTATACTAATTTATAGAAACTCATGGCTGTCAACTAACTTTTCCTTAACACAGTCAATTAAAATTTGATATAGAAAGTTTGGACAATGGATTGGATAACACTATATGATGATGGGGAAACATTCACAACGTAAATAAAGATGTATTATACCTATTTTTTATCTTTGAAACCCATGTAAGTTTTATAAAGTGAATTTTGTGTGCTCTCAGCTGAGATGGAATACTAGAAAACCCTAATCTAGGGTTTCTTGCATAACTCTACTTATAACCATTAAAAATTAATAAAATTTTGTATTATGGTAATAATAAACATTATTAAAGTGAATCACATGTTTTAATAGGTGTATGGATCCATTTTGATGCATTTTTAATGACTGAGTTAAATTAGGCCTAAAAGAGACCTAGTTGGGATAGGCTAAAGAAGGAAAGGGGATGTTATTTGTGAGTGAGATTGAAATAAGGGTTGATTAAGATAAAGGATGAAAAATGGTATCCAAAAAGATCAATATTTTTCCTTGTTTGATTTTACATTGCTCAGACTAAGAATTTTTATCCATTTGGAGGGCTAATTAGATTGACAAGTAAGCCTACAAATACAAGACTTTGCATAGGAACTATTGGGACCAACATACCCCCATTCTTGAGAATGGGGACCCTTGAGAAACCCTGAAGATTGAACATGTTAATTTATCAACTTAAGGTCATTTATATAATTTAGATATCATCCACTTTATCTATAACAATCTTACTTAGTTATGTTTTTCTTTAATTTTGACTATAGTGCTAATAAATGATCTTTATTGATTATAGTTGTTGTTTCCATGGTATTTGTCCTTGGAAAATTCATGTTCCAAAATCTTTACAAAAGCCTCAGTTTAAATTTGAATATTGGTGCGATCTAAATTGGTGGGAACCTTTTAAAACTTACTTTGGCTTTAAGCATAAATTTCATATCTCAAGTTTAGTCACATTTTTTAACACAACTAATACTTAGCCTAAAAATACATTGTCCCATTTGGTATTTCAGCCTTTAAAGTTCCTTATGTGCCTAAATAATATTCATTATATAGGGTCCTTTTAATAATTCCTAACTCAGCCTAAGATTTTAACCCTAAGGCCCCATTGTATTTATTAATACAAAGGGGACCTTAGTCTTAACACCTATTTTATTATTTTTGAGAAATTAAATGTTTAATTCCTAAATAATAAATAGGTATGAGTAGATAAAATTAGTAAATAATATACAATAATTAAGACATTGATTTTGTGTAAAAAAATAGTATTTTTTCCTTTCCTAAAAATAGTAATAAGTGAGAGAAAATATAACTTAGCTTATTTTAGGTTGTTATGACAAAGAAAGAGTCTAATACTAGAGGAACATGACTGGGACATGATCAAAAACTGAGATCTAGAGTTTCTATTTTGGTTGGATAGGACTACCAAAAATATGACACCCTACTATTTGAAAATATAGTCTTGGTCTTGTTGCTATTGTCCAAACTACTCATAAAGATATGATTTTTATAGGTTTTATTCAAAGTGTTTATGTGAGCCTATGTATCAAATTTAATGTCCTCATTGTCAATGAAAATCCTTATGTAACTAATTCTTCATGTTCTTGTGTCATGTATGCAATCAAATATAACTTTGGTAAATAGGGAAAAGGGGTTAGTGTGTAAAGGATACGCTGGATGCACTTCACACCCATATGTGGGTACGTTGCCTATATACCAATACTCTAAGGATGGATCAAGATATATGTAGTTTTCCCATTGAAGTGCTTGGTGCAATAGTGTGATGAAAATTCAAGTAAATGTGAAATTCGGTGTACTTATAATGACTAGGGATTGGTATGAGGTTTTGAATAAGATTGAAATACTATTGGATGGATGTATGCAAAGAATAGGGATAACTGCTTGATTGATCTTTCTAGTATTATTTATTCTCTCTTATAAATGAGTGTTAACCCTTCTAAATGGACTTTGAATGGAATTTTATAGGGGATTGATCATGGTTTAAATGAATTTACATTAGGCTAACATGAATTAGGATAAGGACCAAGGAAACAATTATCACTAGAACTTATTTTTCACTTCGATAATAGCATTGAAAAATAGATGCCCTAGGTTTTAACACTCATATCTAACTTGGGTACTATTTTCTAGAGGAAATGAGACCTATGGGGATGGATCTTTGCCTAAGAGAGCTACATGAATATGAAAGGGTAAAACTAGAAATTTGTAGATGACTGGGAATCAATAAAAGAAGAGCCTAAAAGGATTGTACAAGCAAGTAAGAGGACCTATGGATTGGATGTTCTTAGCAATACTCAAGTAACCAAATTTTACATTTTATATGAATACATTCCCCCCCCCCTTATTCTAGTTATGCAACAAAGATAAATAATAGGATAAAGGAAAAATAGAAAGTTTACCTAAACTTACCTATGAAGGTGAAGCTCACAAATCTCTATGATATTAGATGTCCATAGAGAGAGCATGATGTGAAGTGTGAATTTATAATGAAAAACATAGATTAGATTAGTCCTTACTAGATACACTATATCTAAAATAAAAACATATGAAAGCTGTGTAAAAGAGAGAGGAAGAGAAAGGAATGAATACATCTCACTGAGTACGTAAACCAATACAAAACCTATTATGGTGTTGAATTGTGTTGGGTGTGTGTTGTACTAAAAGTTATATTGTGAATGGAGTTGAGTGTTCAATTATATGGAAGTGTTTTAAGAATACAAAGGTAGGTCCTTTGGCTCCATTATCACCTTCTAAGTGAAGTTAATGAATCATGCGTGTGTCAATCAATGTTTGAACTATATGTTCAATCCCTTTGAATAGATGGCTCAAGAATATAAAGGCTAGATAGACCTTTGGATCCATCATTGCCTCATGAAATGAAGATATGAGGAAATATCGATATAGAATAGATGTCATATGAGATGTATCTTGAATCCCATCAATTTACTATAATCTAACAATGCTAGTATGGATAGCCAAATGTATGCTAGAAACTAGGCCACATTTGGCCATTTAAAAAAGATGGAGACTAGGCTTGTATGAAAGACACTCCAAAACTAGTGCAATAGGATTATATGGAAGCAAATCAAGAATGCAGGTACTTGGTAAGTTAAGCTTGTCTAAAATCCAAACTTGAAAAAGGTTGCCAACCACCTATAGAAAGAGTAAGGTAGGCAACTACTAAGAAATACCTAGAAGATAAACTGAACTTGAAAAAGGGGAGGACCAATGTACAATGCACATTACCCTCAATAACTAGGGTATGGAACATGGATTATGATCTAGAATTTATATCAACTATCTAATCTAAAACTGGAAGTGAGATCCATCATGTTGTGCATGATGCTCCATGTATTTGGATTCTCTGAGTAAAAACTATACTAAAACATGTTGAATTTGGACTGTGTTGTACTGACAAACCTATGACAAACTCACATTTCTATCTATTTTTGGAAAAAATAATTTTTTTATTATTTCTTTAGGAGCACCAAAAATAGGACACTGTATTGTTTGGTGCTTTAGTCCAACTTTGGTATTATTGTCCAAGGCCAAATTTGATGATTGTTCAAGATTCTTTGATGTTTTTTTGGTTTGTTCTCCCTGGTCTGATGTTTAGATTTTATTCTAAGTGTTTTAAACACTACTACTTTGACCACTTAAGATCTCTGATCTCTATGAAAAAACCATTGTTTTTTCCATTTCTTTTGAGGGTAGGAATAAGTACCCTGCAATGACTACCCTTAGAAGAAGAATCCCTACAAGTGTGTTAAAATAAAAATATACATGATATAGCAATGATAATCAATAAGATATCTTGAGATATATAAATATTTATATTGAGAGATTGTTAGGTCAAAATTAGTATGCCTAAATAGATATAACAATGTAATAATATATGTAATGTATTGAACTAGAATTGGAAATGTTAGATATTATTTATTAGTTGTTAGTTGTCAAAGATGGATGGAGTATGATGTCCATCATGGCATCTAATAAAGAAAGGAAAATGCATGATATGGATCATGGAATTGAAACAATCAAAAAATCAATCAAGCACATGGAGAAAGAAGCAATAAGCATACGAATTTGGCCAAGGGGCCAATCAAATAAGGGACATGGGCACAAGTCACTCAAACTGGAAAACAAGCATACAAGGCATGTTCAAATGCCACATAAACATACAATTGAAATGAACAAAATTGGCACAAGGCCCATAAGGACATGTTATATTAAAATCAAGGGAGATTGGAAAATGTCAAAAGGTACACGTGCATGAATAGTACCGAAGGACATTGGAAAATGTTCTAAGTCACACACAGGAGACAAGTAAGAACTAGAAATGCAATCCAATAAGCCACACTTAGTAAGAAGGGAAAACATGTAATAACTAAAAAGATAGAATCACATCTAACTAATAAAAGCAAGAGTGAAAGTATGTAAGACATATTAGTACAAGACTAAGGATATTCTAAAGATATATAAAAGAGCTAAATACTAGTGAAATGTTAATACAATAGTCTATGTAATCTATTAAGTAATGTACAACAACATGATAACTTGGAATATATAGTGTAGGAATGACATAACCTATATGGTGTAGTCATGTAGAAGATGCCCCCAGTGGGTATGTATATCGATGTGTGTCTCAAATTTAGAATTAGGATGCCCCTCAATGGGTAGAGTGAAGCAATTAAACATCTGGATGTCACTATACACACTCAAAGAAGATCAAGTGAAGCATGGTAATGTAGATAAATTGACAAACAATAATATGAAATAAGAAATGTAAGTCCTAGCATAGTAGTAGCAATGTAAAGCATGGATGATGCATACAAAATATATGATACTAACTGATGAGTCCCAGATGAGACTCCCTATCAAGGAGTCTTGTAGTGAACAAAGGTATCGTGAATAATCATGTAGCATGATGGAAAGGCTAACACTATGATTTTGAAAGTTGTATGCATTATATATGTTATGAAATCTATGAAGTAAAAACTATGGGATCCCTCTGTAACTCTATGAAGTGGATTCAACTATAGGTATTTTACAGACCCATCTAAAAGTAGGAGAAGCTCTCTGAACATGTGTTGTATGTGTAGATGCATGAGATCTCAATGACACTACTCTGGTGTGAATATTATAACTAGAAGCTATCTAGAGTTAGAAAGTGGTGGAGGTATATGAATATTTTATAATAGAAATAGATTCCTCAACTGTATCTAAATCTGTACTAGGGGAAGAGCTATAACTAGTAGGGAAACTAAAACTGGTGTAGAAGCTGGAACTAGTGATTATATAAGAGATGGCTCTGAAGTAGGCAGTGGTAACTCATATGGAACTCCACCAGCTATAATAACCTAATTAGTGTGAATGAATTTCATGCATCTATGAACTATAGATGGTACTACTCAAATTTTCTAAATCCATCAATGACCAAGTAACATATCAAAAACTCCTACACTAGGAACTATAGTGAAATGTGTGGTCATATATATTGGACCAGTTTGTAAAGGTAGTACAATCTCACCTAATAAACTCTATATGTGCCTAGTAAATCCATTAATAACTATATTTTTTGGAGTGATATCCTATTTTGAATAGCCCAAATGCTATAATAATGTAATGGTGCACATGTTGACACTAAAACCATTATTGATGAGCACACTATGAATGAGTTGATTATGAATATGTGCTCTAATAAAGAGTGCATTATAATATAAATTATCCTTAACAATATCTTGATCTAAGAAGGTTATCAAAGTTCTAGCTAAGACATTGGACTCACACACACCTATCATACTACTCAAAAGATGTGATTCAACTAAAGGTACTTGGTATGTAATTGGTGGAGGATGTGCATGGTATGTGTGGTGAATACTTGATGTGTCTCCTTTATCTTGCTTAGAATGTTGTGGGAATGGATATGAGAATATTTTTAAAGATTTATCCTATGTTGGATTAGCATGTGGAGGCTCAACTAAAGTTCTAATATCAACTAGGTTTTCATCTATCAAGTCCTGTATCTTATATCTCAAACTAATGCATCTATTTGTAGTGTTACCTAGTGCCCTATGAAAATCATAAAATACATATTGATCATATCCCTATGGAATAGGCTTTACTAGGTCAACTTCCTAAATAAGAGGGAGAGTAATGATGTTACATTATAATAACTATTGTAAAACTCTGGTTGAAGAAATTGGTAGATTGGTAAATGCACACAAAGGAGGTGTTGATAAAACCACACACTGAGGTGGCTCTGAAGTCACATTAACTATTGGTTGATTTTGATTCTTGTTATCATTGACATTGACCTTGTATGGGACTTTACTATTAATCTTTTTTGTTGTATCTATAATGCTTGTATACTTGAGTTTACCCATTGAAATGAGTTTCACTTCTCTTTCCTTTAATGTATGACACAATTCAGTTAAGTAAGAGAATCTTTTGAACATAATAGATTCATGCAATGCTTGTAAAAGGCTATGTTTGAAGAGATCTTGTAACTCCTAATATACCATGAGGCTAGTCATCTTAACCAATATGGTATTATATCAAATCATAGGTTATGATATGCTCATTTGATTTGTACTTCTATTGTGCAATTTTTGCATAAGAAATCTTATCACTAATGTTGATACTGAAATGTGCTAGGAACATGTCAGTTAAAGGATTAAATAGATTAATAGATAGATTCGGTAGACTATAGAACTATTATAAATCATAATCCTTTAAACTTTGAGGAAATATCTTGGTAAGTAGTGAGTCATTTGGTACATAATCCAAGCATGTTACACGGAAATGTCTCAAATGTGTCTCTAGATCACCCTTGCCATCATAAAGAGTAAGCTTAGGTTGAACAAAACCTTATGGAAAGGGTGTAGAAGCAATGTGATGTGCCAATGGTGTATGTAGAAGATCAAAAGAATCCAAAGTGGTACCTTGCTCAAGATGTAGCACCTTATATTGAAGAGATTATCTCTTGAATAAGGGCTACTACATCAGGAGAGAGGGATGTACTAGTTGTAGCTAGTGGCATAGAGGTTGGTTGGGATTTTATAGGGGTTGTTGAGACATAGTTGCTCATGTAGTTTTATTTTCAATTCGTTGCTCTATGGTTTGATAAGATTGACCATTGTTTTCTTTTTGTTTTTCCTCTTATAGAATTCTAAACATGTTGTCTTTCATATTTGGATGTTTGGTTAAGAGTTCTTGAAGTTCTCTTTTATCAGTATCATCAAAACTAGTATATTGGGACATTGTTAAAGTAGGAAAACAACTTGAAATATGTTTAAATATGTTTCAATAAGTGTTAATAAGCAATGTGGTAGAAAGGAAAGTATTGAATATAACAAATGAAAGGTCCTAAAAATAGTAAATTGGAATTTGTGAAAAAATGATACTGAACTGGTAAACATGTATGGTGATACCTTAAGAAGCAAAATAGGATCTATTATATGCAACTAGGGGTTTTTCAAAAATATTTTTGCAAAATACTATGAATTTTTGAATTTGAAATTGAATTTCTGAGTTAAATATGAAACATAAAATTCAAAATTTTATGGGGAAATGCTTGATTTAATGGGACCTAGTAGATGCAACTAGGGTTTTGAGAAAAAAATATTTTTTTGTAAATTACTATGGATTTTTGAGATTTGAAGTGATTTTTTTAATTATAATATGTAACTAAAAATTCAGAAAATGATTGGAAAATTACTAGGAGCTAGTTGATGCAACTAGGGTTTGAAATAAATTTATTTTAAAATTTACTACAAAATTTCCAAATTTGAGAGGAATTTATGATTTTAATATTCAATAAAAAATTTAGAAATTAATGTAAAAAATTAGGTTGGAATTTACCCCAGGGTTTCTATGATTTTTATGCAAAATTTGAAGTAAGTCAGGTTCACCAAATGTTTTATTATTTTTGAGAAATTATATGCTAAATTTATAAATAATAATTAGGTTAAAGTAGATAAAATCAATAAATAATATGCAATAATTAAGCCACTTATTATATGTAAAAAAGTAGTATTTTTGCCTTTCCTAAAAATAGTAATAAGTGAGAGAAAATATAACTTACCTTATTCTAGGTTGTTATAGCTAAGACAGATTCTGATACTAGAGGAAAAAGACTAGGACATGATCACAAATTGAGATCTAGAGTTTGTTTCTTAGTTGGACATGACCACCAAAAATAAGACACCCTACTGTCTGTCACTATAGTCCTAATATTTCCATTGTTATCCAAATTACACAGAGACATGATTTTTTTGGGTTTTGTTCATAGTGTCTATGTGAGCTTGTGTACCAAATTTCAAATCCTCGTTATTAATGAAAATCCCTATAGAGCTTATTATTCATGTGCTTGTGTCTTTTATATAATTAAATTAAACTTTGGAAAATAGGAAAAAGGCGTTAGTTTGTAAAGGATACATTAGATGCACTTTATAGCCCATGTGTGAGCACACTACTGACATACCAATACTCTAAGGAGGGATAAAGCTACATGTAGTTCTCCCATTGATGTGATTGGTGTAATAGTGTGATAAAAATGTAAGAAAATGAAAAATTGGGTGTACTTGGAATAATTAGGGATTGGTATGAGGATTTTAATAAGCTTGAAATTGTATTGGATGGTTGTATGCAGAGAATAGGGATAAATGCTTGAGTGATCTATCTAGTATTCTTGCTTCTCTCTTATAAATGAGTACCAACCCTTATTAATGGACTTTGAATGGCCCTTTATATTGGATTTAATGCTTTTGGGTTAAATGAATTTGTATTAGGTCAACATGAATTAGGATAAGGAACTAGGAGAAAATGAATGTTAAAACCTATTTTGCACTTGGACAACAACGCTAAAAACTAGATACCCTAGGTTTTAGTGCTCTTAACCAGCTTAGGTGTTATTCTATAAAGGGAATGAGACCTAAGGGGATGGATCTGGGCTTGAGATATCTACCTAGGTCTAAGAGGGTTAAGTCTAAAAGGCTGTGGATGATTAGTAATCAGTGAAAGAATAGCCTAAAAGTATTATGCAAGAAAGTAGGAGGACCTATGGATTAGCTATCATTAGCCATACTCAAGTAACCAAATTTTGAATTTTATATGACTACAACACCTTAGCATACGTTCTAGCTCCCCAAGTCCAATTTTATGTTAGATCAGTCTTTTGATTTATACCTTATCCTAAGGTTTTAATCTTAAGGCCTTGATGTATTTATTAATACAATTAGGACCTTAGACTTAACACCTTAGCCTAAGTATTTTTATCACCATGGTTCTAACTTAACTTCCTTACATCTTTTAATATCCAATGACTCTCTCTTTTTCATGGCATTCAATCCAATAGAGTGAGAAAACCTAAACTTTGACTTAAATAGTGTGCATCTCAGATGATCTAATGGTGCATGCTTCCTCATGGCCCTCTGATTGGATGGTGTGAATAAAAATGACAAAATACTACACGTAACCGATCAAACCAATCATATTCAAGTGCTCAAATCATGACCGATTTTTCTCTCTTCATTGTGAGGACTTGATCAAATGAAATGAAACATAGATGAAAGGTTAAAGGATTATGGATGGCCTATATGATTGACATGTGGTACCCTTGAATTCAAGGAATAAAAGTAAAGGGGCCTACCTAATATAAATAACCAATCATGAGCAAGCTCTCATATCATGATCCTACGACCCTCGACATGTCATAGATTTTGATCCAATAGAGTGAATTAAGTCTAAGATTCTTAGAAGCCCCATGGAGGTGCCAATTGGCACTCTCACATTAGGCATAATAATTTGATGAGATTAAAATTGAAATTTGTGTGACCATTACTTGAAATTCATGAGGATGTATTTGATGTCCACATGATCATCAACTTTAAGCCTATCAAATTAAAATCTTTACTAGCTTAAAATTGATGTTTTCATGACCATCATTCCACACCCATGAGGATGTATTTAGCATCTATGAGAACATAAAATTTAATCTAATGAATTATCAAGATTAGGATCAAAATACACTTCAAAATCTTGCTGAAAGGCTCAAAATTATTTTACAAGCTAAGGGAAGTGTTTGAAAAATGCTCAAACACTAGAAATCTTCAATCTGCAAAAATGGAAATGGTTTTATGGTCTAAGTTTATCCAAAATAAACCTAGTCTAAGTCTATACTTTAAAGTTCTCCATGATATTTTATTCAAACATCATGAAGCTTAAACTATAGACATATACTAAGTCTTATTTTTTAAAAAGAGGCCTTTGTTGCTTACGACGTACACCAAGTAATTTCTAGCTAAAGGTTTTAATGTGTTTTTTTAATACAATAAAATCCTATTTTTTATTGGACCATTATTTCATGTTGATCCTTTTGAGCATACTTTTATAAACTTTTCCATAAATATTTTAGACCAATACATACATTGTGTGTATTTAAACACAACATAAACATTGGATCAAAAAATTTATCCATTGTCCCCTTTTATATAATTCAAAAAACATAGACATAAATCCCTTAGCCTAAGGTTTGCTTCATGTTTAATAAACACGTAATAAACCTTAGCCCAAGGAATTTAAGCCTAAGTCCCATTTTAATAATGTATTAACTTAAAGTTTGGGCATCTTTGTAGATCAACAATTTTTGTTTTGTCATTGGAGGATGATCCAAAAATGTGAGGCTCTTGTAAAATTTTCAACAAGATGCCAAAAGCCTACGAGCTCGACATGTGGTGAAAGTGCATTCAAGGTAAACATTATAAGAGGATCTAATTTATCATGTTTTATCACTAGAGGATGATCTAATGGTGTGAATTCACACATGACTTTTCAAATGCCCAAGAGCTCACCGCATGGCCAATCCTCATTCAATAAGGGACTGGCATAGGATATGAATTAGGGGGAGACACACAAAAGTACCAAGTGCCATAACCTTGAAGCTTGTAATAACAAGATCCAATCATAGGTGAGTGCCTAGATTACAGTCAATGGCTCATGCTAATCCAAGATTTTAATCCAACAAATTGAAATAAAAAGGGAATTTTTAAATGCCAATGACTAGCGCTCAAAGGCATTTATGAAAAATGTCATGAAAGGTCTAGACCAATGCCACATAGGCACCATGCAAGTAGAAAAGGACAATAAAAAGATCTTGTGGGCTTGAAAATTCAAAGGTATAAAGGCAAAGGTCCAAATCAAATCCAAGGCATGTATAATCTAGAGTCTGAGTATCCTACCATTAAAGTTCCAAAACCCTAAACCTTGCATAAAAGTGACCCAAGTAGACTTACTTGGTCATAATTTGATCCAAAGAGAATGTGATTGTGTTTTTAAATGAAAAATATATTTCACATAGATCATTTACAATCCATTGTGAATAATTTGTAGAAGGGGCCATGGCAACTCATAGATAGAAATTGAAGGAGGAGACATAGTTCTATTTATCAATAGATAGTGAAGTATGAATCTTTAAGGACATCAAACTAGATCATGCAGCCTTGAAATTCCCATGTATTAGGAATTGGTTCAAAATTTTCTTCATGGTGGAGGAATTGAAGCCCATTACAAAGGAGGAGCAAAGGATTGCTATAATGAGTAGAAGACATTATGACTTAGTTGCTATCTAGATGGTTAAACTCCACCACACTAATACAAAACATGTGGTACTACATTATATAGACATTCTTGCTTCTTTATTTTATGACTGTAGGGTAGATAATGAATGGATCATTTGGGAAGGGAAGTTCAAGGGGATTACATTTCTTTTTTCTTGTAGCCTTTGAAAAGTATTACAACCTCCCTCTCCCTCATGTAGAACCTATCTAAAATTAAGGAATGGACTATCAATCATGACCTAGACTCTATCCTTAGACCCTAGATGCACCAAGGAACCCATATCTTCATGGAATTTGAGGGAAAAATCCCAATAGTCCAATTTAGGGATGGCATCAAAATTATAATTACCCTATTAAAGTGAGCCTTCAGAGCCACTTAAACCACCTATGTGAACACAATTAGGTTCCCTATGTGCCATTCATGGTAGAACAAAAGCTCACCCCTCTAATTGAAGATTTTATTAGTGTTTTCTTGGCCAATTAATTCACTACCATCAAAAGGATACATCTAAGAAATTTCATATGATGTCATACCTACTGGATTCCCTTATCCCCTCAATTAACTTCCCTACTATTATAAATTGGTCTCTTGAAGGAAAAACCATAGTTTCCCATCATTATTCTAAATTGCATATCTTTAAATATAGGAACCATATACAATTTATTTGTGACTATGTCTACCCAACCATATTGGAGGCTATCATAGGTGTTCCCATGCCTAGGGTCCACCCACTTATCAAGAATTATGTGGAAATGATGGGTGACATTTGGTACTACCCTAACTTCATAGTCATCAATAGTGAGGAGATTATGTCATAGCCTTATATATTGCCAACATATATTTCAAGTAAGCTTTCTGAGCAAGATATTACCTGTTATCTCATCAATGGCTTTGATGGGATTTACAATGAAAAGAGGAAAGGTATTCTCCACCCCTTCCCTCTAACCATTGGAAGAACTATACTTCAAGATTGGAAATAGGTTGATACTATGGGTAAGTATAGGGATTCATTTGGAGCTAATCTTGATGAACTCAAGACATGGGATCCTAAGAACATAGTGACCAATCATTTGAAGGAGTATAAAATCCCTAAGATTGAATACATGCATCATCTTAGTTTTCATGACATGATTTATATTAAGTCTAAGAATTATGAAGAAGTTTTGGCTAGGATCCAAGTGCACAACATCAATATTGAACAAAGATTCACTAAAAATGACAAGCCATCTAGAGAGTCATGGAATATGCATCCTTTAAAATACCATTTGTTATCTAGACCATCTAGGATAGTCCAAGAACAACTCTAGGTAGAACAACCACAACCTCAAGGATAGATTATGTAAGTCCAAGATGAAAAAGGCCATGGTAAGGAGAAAGTGGGAGAATTAAAATTGAAAGAGACATCTAGAGAGTAGCCCTCATCTTCAACACTACCCTCATAGCCACCTTACTTAGTTCAATACATAGATATGATAGCCTTATATCTTGAAGAGACACTCGAAGGTTCCCTAAAGAAACTTGTAGAAGCATCTGATACTAATAGGGAAGAAGAATATTTTAAAGAGGTTTAAGTCCATGCAGGGGATTTTGAAGAAGATAAAGGAAAAGATCTTGTCCATGTGGCATCCCAAGAGAAGAGGAAGGCAAAGCTAGAATTGGTCCCTATTGGACCAAGCAAGAGACCAAGATTGAAATTCACTCACCCCATTAGTGAAGTTAATCTCTTTAGTGATGAATTCCTAATTCATGGACCAATCATTCTTGACTGGTTCATTTATGAAAATTTTAGAAGATCCCTACTCTTTCCCATTCATGGTCCATGATAAATGTGGAAGTGCATGATGACAAGAAGCCATAGATTATGGCCATGGTAAAACATCAAGTAAAAAAGTGAATTATGGTCACTCTAGGAGTATAAATCAAAAATATGGATGCTCCCAGAGCATCAAGTAGGACTGATGTAGAGGTCTTAGAGCCTCTAAAATTTATAGGGTCAACCACCACTATGAAATTTAATCTAGAGATAGTTGGATGAGAGAGGGTTACCACCAAGATATACATGGTGAGAGTAGAGGAATTCGCCTTCCAAAATGTGGAGCCCTTTGTAGGATAAACACCAATTAGGGGGCAATAGCTAGGTGAAACTATCATTCATGAAGAAGATGTTGAGAACATAATTGAGGCTCAATCAACACAAGAAAAAGTAGGGTTCAGAGGAATTAAATAGAAGATATATAATTTTGAAAGAGAAAAATAAAACATGCAGACATAGGAAATTCTATCATTACTTGAGGAAATGACCAAAATGCTTGATGAGTCATTTTATGACATGTTTGAGGCTCTCAAAACAATGAAGTTGAGGCATAGTGCATTAGCACAATAGAGTATATTAGCCAAAGGCTCGGTCACCCAATGACAAGCCTCAAAGGAATAAATATCCAAACTTCTCAACATCCTAGGAAGCAAACAAATCCCAAGCTTCAAAACCATTAGTTTAGGACACTTGAGCACAATTCTAGAAATTGTGTTTGACAAGGTTCACAATTTGAGTGCAAGGAATGATAATGTGGAAAGACTCATAGAATATGATAAGTGTTTAATTATAAGAATTGAATAGATTTTTGGGACTATGATTATGGATCCTACACAATACACTTCGCTTAGAATCATAAGTGATGAATAATTCAAACATAGGGATACTTTGGTAACTCAAGAAATCAAAGGAAAGATCTGAGGCAAATTTAGGGTTGATAATAGTAAGATCTTGGACATGATAATCAATGATAGAGAAAGGATAAATGAATCTAGGAGCATTAAATAAGCCATGGCCAAAAATGGTAGAGAAATCAAGGACTTGGCAGATCAAGAGGAAGAGCATATCCTAAACACTTCTATGGATCTAAAGCTAGTTGCTGACTAACATAATAAAGCCATCAGCATCCTCCAATAATAAGTAGAGGCCCCACCAATGAATTAGATAATATTCTATTTTTTAGAATTTTGAAATATAATAATCCATTTTAAGGGCATATTCTTGTTTATTAACATATTTCCCCTAGGTCAGTCTAATTATAGAAAAGAAGTGTATTCTAGAACCATCTTATGAAGGATAGTTGTCCTTGTCTTTTTTACACCTATTTATTATAACTGACTGGTCTAATACCTATTATTTCTATAAAGTCATGTATTAATAGTTGTAAAAGAGAAATACTTTTGAGTAAATTTTGTAAACTTAAAGCAATTATTATAATCAAGGATTTTTGTAAAGATTGTCCACATTTGATATGTCAATTGCTAATGTATCTTTTCTCTTAATTGCTAGTTTATGTCTTGAATTTGAATGGTGTTTTTGAATTATAAGTTGCATTTTATAATTATAGGGTTTCTAGTTTATTCATATGATAAATTAGTTTCAAGATCTTAGATTTTGATTCCTTTCATTTTTCTTTATATTCAAATGTGTAAATGCTATTTGATTATAGTAGTAAATCCTTAAAGTAGACCTAGTTCTTAATTATGAATATTTACATTATCCTTTAAATTTTTCCTAGTATATAGTGGAATTTGAGCTTAGGCTATGTTGCATTATATATTAGTTGAATGTATACACAATTGCAATTGATGCTTCATCATAATTTTTGAGACAAAAATTGGCAATCACTCATTTATTTTCCACCTTACCCTTCCCTTTTATCTTTTTATACACCATATCACTTTAGACTTAGCTTCACTATAAATATCCATTTAGATTAGTCTGTAGATTAATTATAGATCATAATTCACTAAGTATTAACATAGATTTTCTATAATTCACAAAGAAGGGACCATGATGGCTCATAACCATCACTTATTATAAATTTGTTGGACACCAATACATATCTCTACCATTATTTCACCATAGGTGACATCAAGTTGCCACAACCTACTACTCATGCTCTAAAATAATTGAATTCTAAAATGAGAAGTATTCTTTGAATACTAAGAAAACCTATAATGCATTTAGAGGTATCAACAAGGCGATTTTCCATTGGAACTAGAAGGAAGGCCTCTGAATTCTTTGAATCTTTGTTGATATTAGGGTGTTTTGGTCTAATCTCAGTGTATCTTTGTATTTTTAAGTGAATTATTTTCTTATAAGTATAAATATCATTGATCCTTGTTGTTTGTGACACATCTTTGTGCTTCCTTAAATAAATATTGAAGTTCCTTAAGATATTGATGCTTGTTTTCAGTAAATATAGCTTAAACATTGAAAATCCATAGTATATAAGGTTAGGATGGCTCGTTTTGATCAAAGGTTGACATATATTTCATAGATATGGGTTACTTTAGGCTTAGACTTATAAAGATAGATCATATTCACGTAATTGAATGCATCTTTGAGCTAATTTAGTTGAAGATCAATGTCCTTTGTAGTTTTTCATACAACCTTTACAAAATAAGCTCACTATGTAGGTCTAAATCTTGTTATTTATAAATGTAAAATTGATACATCATATTTCAAGTAGGATCTTCAAGATTCAAGCTAAAATTGCCTAGGATTAGAAAAAGATCACACTTAGAGACCAGGGAGCCTTTGCTAGATCTTGAGGTTCACAAAAAAGCTAAAAGTGATAAAGGTAGATGCACGAGATCCAAATATATTTTATATTCACCTCCTTAAGTTATATTTTAATTCAACCTTAATCTAGGTATGGTTTGGTTGGGAGAGTCTTTAATCAATGTACCAGGTATAGTAAATGATCTCCCATGCAACCGTGAAAAGTATTTGCCTACATTTAGTCCAGCTAGTATTAAAACCACTGAAGATCACATTAAGTTTTTCAAATTTACCTTAAGGTTGTTGAATATTATGCATGAGGATGTGGCTTGTATTTTATTCCCATTTACCTTAAAATATGTTGCTTATGAATGGTTCTTAAACTTGCCTGATAAATACATCACCAGTTGGGATGGTCTCACTGATGTTTTTATAGATGAAATTTGTAAGATTGTTAGTCCTTGTATTATTTACCATCAGTTCACTAGTATGATAAGGGATTTAAGTGATCTTATTAGGTCCTTTAATGCTATATTTCAAAAAATGTACATAAGGACCATATAACCCTATAATCCTTGTGATGGCTTAGCTTTATAAATCTACAAGGATGTAGTAGATCCCATGACCTCTATATTTTTGAAGAGATCCATGCCAACTATAAATTCATTAGCTAGGGCCTATTTTTAGGTACTCACCATCAATTATCAAATGTATCCCCAAGGGAAAATGACATATTTTATGCCAAATGTCAACCCATATATGCCTATGATGAACTTATTTCCCAATAACAACCAAAATATTATAACATTAAACCAACTTCCAAATGTCAATAAATTTCCATTTAATTCATGCTAATCCCAATCAAAATTTAATATTCTTAAATAATCCTAATAATGGCTTCAATCTAAATGATCAAAGGGCTTTAGTACCATCTACTAGCAATAACTAGGTACATACTTCTAAAGATCCTAAAAATGAGAATGAATCTATCTTTAAAATGGTCTAAAAGTTGGGCACTAATTTACTTTACTTACAAAAACAAGTTGTAAATACTACTAAGAGCTCAAGTAGGAACTTTAGTATTCCCCCAATTTTAGCTTTGAGCTGATCCTTTGTCTTTCAGTGCTTGATAATGCTAACCATTTTCAATTTTTCAATGATGATCAATAGATATTATATTTCATGACCAATTCTAGGGCATTTGATGCTCATATTATTGATGAGACTAATGAAAGTGCATCTAAGAGGAAAATTTTGATGGTAAAGTCATTAAATTGAATGACAACAAGATCCCCAAGGGGATGATTGCTTTGGAGAGACTGTTTGATCAAGACAAAATGGCTAAAGTTTCTAAGGTTCTCAAGGTAAGTGGGAAAGATTATAATGTTGTGGATCTCAATCTCCAAGATTAACCCCAACTAATCAATGTTGGAAAAGGTTGCACAAACCTTGAGAACTCCTTACCCAATATAGGGATGTCATAGCATGGTTCTATAATTATTTAAATATTTTTGATCTTAGGGTCATCACTCATACCATCCCTCTTAAAGATAGCTATAAACCATTCAGGTAGAAGTAGAGGCCTATAAACCCTATCCTAGAACCCATGATCTTTAAAGAGGTCAATTTTTTTAGATGCTAGGATAATCTTCACCATCAGGGATTCTACTTGGGTGGCTAACTTAGTGTCAGTCAGAAAGAAGAATGGTGAGATTAGACTTTGTATTGACTTCAAAAACTTAAATAAATCATCAAAAAGGGATAACTATCCTATTAGTTATCTATACCAAGTGATCCAAGCTGTTTTAGGTTCAGCTATGATGTCCTTTCTTGATGGATTTTTAGTTTACAACTAGGTGTTGGTTGATAGAGAAGATAGGATGAAGACAACTTTTGCCACCAAGTGGGGAACCTTCAATTACAAGAGAATGCCTTCTGGTCTAATCAATACAGGAAAAACATTTTAAAGAGATATGGACCATGAATTCTAAGGTCTGATAGGTAAATGAATCATTATATATGGATGATCTAATAGTTTATTCTAAAATAAGGAAGATTCTTGCACTTACAACATCTTTAAGAGATCTAGAACGTATGATATTTCCTTAAACCATAAGAAGAGTATAATTAGGGTTACTAAAGGTAAATTTTTGGGACATGTTATAGCAAAATATGGGATCTATATATATCCTAAAATATTGGAAGCCATATCTAGAATAAAACCTTCAAATAGTAAGAAAGAGCTAAAATCAATCTTTGGTAAGATAAATTTGGTAAGAAAGTTTATTTCTAGCTTTGCAGAGTTTGCTAAGCCATTGACTAGCATTCTAAAGAAGGATTCAAAAGTCACATGGAATGAATAATCTAGAAAGGAATTCAATGATATCAAAGAGGCCATTAGATAGGCTCTAGTCCTCATAAGTCCTGACTTCTCAAGGCACTTCTACCTTTATTCCTTTGCATCTAGCAACACTATGGATATAGTGTTAACTTAGAATATTGATGGGTGTAATCACATAATAGATTTTATGAGCACTAATTTTAATAATTATAAGTTAAATTATTAATTTATTGATAAATTTACATATTCATTAGCTAAGGCAATTAAGAAATTTAGGCATTACATCCTTAGAAATAAGGTACATGCTATTTTACCTGACCCTACCACCAAACTTATGTTAACTCAGAATGAATTAGGGGAATGTAGAGGTATTTGGATGTTATTTTTGTAGGAGTAGGACTTGGAGATGAAAACCAAAAAATTTGTAAGGTGCCAAGGTTTGATCTAGATGATTGTTAATGTTAACCCTAGGTTATGTATTATGCAAGTGGATCAACAAAACTTTCAAGCCAATGAGTGGTATGATTTAATCATACATTTAATAATTAATGTTACTTGCCTTGTAAGATTATCTAGGAAGTAAAAGAGGGCCCTATGGTTAAAGGCAATCCATTATTTGATCAAGGATGGGGTCTTGTATATAAGGAATTTTGAAGGGGTTTATTTGATGTGTTTACAAGAAGAGGCCACCCAAGTCATGAGCACCTTTCATGAACAACTAGGTTGTGGACATCCATCTGGGATAACCACAACCCATAAAATTCTTAGAGACAGCTATTATTAACCAACTATTTTTAAGGATGCTCAAAAACATGTGAGGGAATTACACTCATGTTAGATTTTTAGCACCAAGGAGCCAAGGGCATCAATGCCTCTATAAGCAGTCATGATTGATAAAAATTTTACTCAATGGGGGTTATATTTTTTTGGGATGATCAAACCCAATTCATCTAAATGTCACAAATATTTCCTAACAGCCACAGACTATTGTATAAGGTGGACTAAAGATGCAACCACTAAATAATACAAGACTGAAGAGGTGATCAACTTCTTTGAGGAAAACATCTGTACTAGGTTTAGAACTTTAGTCTCTCCAGTGTGTGATAATGGATCTTCCTTCATATCTATAGAGATGAATGAATGGGATTATGATAATTGCACCACTCTCAAGTTTGCATCCAACCATTATCCCCAAGGGAATGGAGTCTCTAAATCCACAAATAAAAACCTAATGAAGGAAATAATGAAGTCTAATATAGACAAGCCTAGGACCTAGCATAAGCTCCTTAAATTTTCACTCTGGGTAGATAAGATAAGGATTAAACAAGATTTTAGAGCCTCACCATTTCAATTGGTGTATGGACAAGAACCTATCTTTCCTATCACCCTCAAACTTCCCACATATAGATTTATGTAGGAATGTATGGAAGAGGGTCACGAGTTAGAAAACTCTATATTTTTGGACATCATTCAGATGGAAGATGAAAGGGAGAAATCCTTTGATAATTTTAGTAGACATCAAACCACAATGAAGAGGTGGTTTGACAAAAGATCAAAGATCAAGGTGTTCAAATAAGGAGACCTAGTTATCCTTTGGGATAAAACATCTAAGATTAAGGGAAAACATGGTAAATTCACACCCTTGATTATTGGCCCATACCAAATTATAGAAAAATTGGGAAATAACACCTTTAAGATCAAGGATCTACAAGGAGCAGAGTTTGCATTGCCCACCAATGGGAAATACCTCAAGCATTACTTCTTTGTGGCTTCTCTTAAGGTCTTCGTGGACTAAACTATAAGATGGTTAGGATTAGTGTAGGTATGTTTTCTATTTTCCTTTCGATCCTTTCTTTATTTTCCTTTGTTTTTACATAAGCATGCATATATTTATTTACTTTCCTTTGCTTTCTTTATTTCCTACTTTCTGTTGTGTGTTTTTTTCCTTGATTCTAATAAGTCCTTTTGGACAATCCTAAGCTTAAATTTATGAAATTTTATTGAAAAATCCCAAAATTCAAAATTTAAAGTGTGTACCCCATGCACATAATGACCATGGTCTTGAAATATAAGCATAATACTGTAACCTATAGAAACCGGTAAAGACCTATAAAAGAAGTTGATCATTTCATAAAAAATTGACCTTTATCTTTACCCAAATTTGGTTTTAAGAAGAATTTCACTTGTAAGGTGAGAGGTCAAACTATCATGGAACAAAAACACTAGCACTTAATCAGTATCCTTTCTTGTGATAATGGTTTCATCCATAGGTGATTCTCTAAAGATCAAACACTTGACCAAATCATAAAACTTGGATATTATGGTTCCCAACCTTGCTAAAAGCATAAAAGTCTCAAGAAAGTACAAGAAAACAAGAATTCAATATAAAATCAAAAGTTTTATAAGCATAGGTGATTATTTTAATCTCCACTAGGAATATAGACACCTGGATGGTAGTGGAACAAGGCCTGGAGTGGAGCCAAAAACATCTCTATTGGGGCTATGGATGCCTGGCTGGTAGGAGAGCAATGCCCAGGCCTTCCCTATGTAAAATCATGGTTTTTAATGAACATCTCAACATGTTATACATCAAGTGTTAGTAATTAAGGATAATAAACATAGAATTTATTTATTGAACCCCATGGAAAATAATAAATGGAATCAAAGAACACACACAGTATGGTTATGTCATGGTGTTTGACCATAAGTCTATAAGTGCAAGGTTTGTTTTAGCCATAATCTAGTCTGGATAGTGATATTGATAAAATAGAGTGGATGACCTTATTATTTGTCTAAATCAAAGTCTCTAGGATCTAACATATTGCTATGTTCCCCTATGAGTCACCATTTAGTGGGATCAACATACCCCCATTCTTAAACATGGAGACTGTTAAGAAACATTGAAGATTGAACATGGATATTTAGCATGTTAAGGTCATTTATATAATTTGGAGATCATATAATTTATCAAAAGAAAGATTAATTATGTTTTTCTTTAATTTTGACTAATAGTGCTAATAAATGGTCTTTATTACTTATAGTTGTAGGTTCCATGGTGTTTATCCCTAGGAAATTCATGTTCCAAAACCTTGGCAAAACCCTCAATTTAAATTTGAATATTTGCAGGAGCTAAATTGGTGGGAACCTTTTAAAAATTACTTTAGACTTAAGCATAAATTTCTTATATTAATGTTAGTAATGTTTTTCTAACATGACTAAAACTTAATGTAAAAATGCTTGGTCCCCTTTAGTATTTTCCACTTTAAAGTTCCTTATGTTCCTAACTAATATTCATTCTATAGGGTCCTTTTAATATTTCCTAACTTAGCCTAAGATTTTAACCCTAAGGCCCCATTGTATTTATTAATATAAATGAGACCTTAGTCTTAACTCCTTAGCTTAAGTCTTACCACCCTAAGTCCAATTTTATGTTAGCTCGATCCTTTGATTTATACCTTAGCCTAAGGTTTTAATTCTAAGGCCTTGAAATATTTATTAATACAATTGGGACCTTAGTCTTAACACCTTAGATTAAGTATTTTTATGATCATGGTCCTGACATAACTTCCTTGTACCTTGTAGGATCTAATGGCCCTCATTTTATCATGACATTTGATCAAATAGTGTAAGAAAAGGCCAAACTTTGACTTAAATAGTGTGCACCTTAGATGATCTAATAGTTCAAACTTCTTCAAGGCCATTTTATTAGATGGTACAAAGAAATATGACAAAATCTTACACATAAACCCTCAAACAACTCATATTCAACCCTCATATCATGATCAATGGTTCTCACTTCATCATGAGGACCCAATCAGATTAGAGAAACATAGTTAAAAGGTTAAAGGATTACAAAAGGCCCAAATGATTGACATGTAACACCCTTTAATTTTAGGATTAAAAGTAAAGGGGCTTTCATGATAAAAATAACCAATCATGAGTAAGCTTCTATATCATGATCTAATGACTCTCACTGAATCATAGATTTTAATCCAATAGAGATAATTAATTCCAATATCTTTGGAAGCCCCATGGAGGTGCTAATTTGCACTCTCACATTAGGTCACAATAATTTTATGATCTTAAAATTGATGTTCTCACAACTATCACTTGACACCCATGAGGATGTATTTGACATCTACAAGACCATCAAATTTAATCGCATCAATTAAAATCTTCACTAACTTAAAATTGATGTTCCCATGACTGTCATTTGACTTCTGTGAGGACGTAATTGACATCCATGAGACCATAAAATTTAATCTAATGAATTATCCAACTCAAGATCAAAATACACTTCAAAGTCTTGTTGGAAGGCTTGGAATTGCTTTACAAACTAAGGGAACTTCTCAAAAAATGCTCAAACACTAGAAATATTCAATCTATAAAAATAGAAATGGTCTTATGGTCTAAGTATATGTAAAATAAACCTAGTCTAAGTCTATACATTAAAGGTCCCCTTTCCATTTTATTCAAATATCATGAACCTTAAACTATATACTTATACTAAGTCTTATTTTAAAAAGAGAGGCCTTTATTACATAAGACTTAGACCAAGTAATTTATAGCTAAAGGATTTATTATGTTTTTTCAGTATAATAAAGTCATATTTGTTATTGGACCATTATATTATGTTGATCCTTTTTAGCATATTTTTATAAATGTTGGCATAAATATTTTAAACCAATCCATACATTATGTTTATTTAAACACAACATAAACATTGGATAGAAAAATTTAGCCATGGTCCCTCTTTATATAATTTAGAAAACAAAGACATAAATCCCTTAGCTTAAGGTCTGCTTCACATTTAATAAACATGTAATAAACCTTAGCCTAAGGAATTTAAGCTTAAGTCATATTTTAATAATGTAATATATTAATTTCTATCATATTTTTAGATCAACGATTCATGATTTGTTGTTGGAGGATGATCCAACAATGCGAGTCTCTCATAGAATTTTCAATGAGGCCCAAAGAGCCTATGATCTTGATGCATGGTGAAAGCATATTCGAGACAGACCTAACATGATGATCCAATGGATCACACTTTGTCACTAGAGGATGATCCAATGGCATGAAGGCACTCATGATTTTTCAAAGGCCTATGAGCTCGCTACATGCCCAATGCTCATTCAATAAGGGACTGACATAGGATACGAAGCATGGGGAAGACATGCAAAGGTACCAAGTATCACAACCACAAAGCTTAGAATAAAAGGATCCAATCATAGGTGAGGGCCTAGCTTATAATCACTCATGCTAATCTAGGATTTTAATCCAATGGAGAAAAATAAAGAAGGAATTTTTAAATGCCAATGGCTAGTTCTCAAAGGCATTTATGAAAAATGCTACAAAAGGTCTAGACCAATGCCACATAGGCATCATGTAAGCAGAAAAGGACAAAATGAAAGATTTCATGGGATCAAAAATGAAAAGGTATAAAGGAAAAGGTCTAAATAAAATACAAGGCATGTATATGATAGAGTCTGATGTAGCCTACCATTATTGTTTCAAAACCCTAAAACCTACATAAAAATGACCCAAATGAACTCAATTGGTTACAATTTGATCTAGAGAGAACATGATTGTGTTTTTGAGCTCAAAAGATCTTTTAATTAGATCATTTGAAATATGGTGTGAATAATTTATAGAAGAGGGGACCATGGAAACTCACAAACATCAATTGAAGGAGGAGACCAAACTATACTTATAAATAAATAATGAAGGATGAATCTTCAAGGACACTAAATTAGACCTTGTAGCCCTGAATGTCTCAGGTATTAGGAATTAAACTGAACTCTTATTCATGTTGGAGGAATTGAATCCCATTACAAAGGAGAAGTAGAGGATTTCTATGTTGAGTAGAATGCATTATGACTTGGTTACTATCCAGATGGCTATACTCCACCACACTGCTAGAAAACCCAAGGTACTACATTGTATAAACATCCTTACTCCCATCTTTGTTGACTATAGGGTAGATAATGAATGGAGCATTCAGGAAGGGAATTCCAATGGGATTGTGTATATTTATCTTGTAGCCTTAGAAAATTATTACAATCTACCTCTTCCCTATGTATAGCTATCTAAAATAAGGAATAGACCAACAATCATGACCTAGACTCTATCCTTAGACCCTGGCTACTCCAAGGACCCCATATCTTTAGAGATTTTAAGGGTAAAATATCAATAGTCTAACTCAAAGAGGGCATCAAAGTTATAATTAACTTGTTAAAACAAGCCTTCATATCTACTTTTTCCACCTATCTAAACAAAATCTAGGTTCCCTATGTGCATTTCATGGTGGAGCAAAATCTCACCCCTCCAATTGGTGATTTGATCAGTGTCTTCTTGGCCAAGAAATTCACTACCATAAAAATAAAGACATATATGTAGTTTTATATGATGTCATACCTACTAGATGCCCTGCTCACAATGAACTTCCCTGGTATTATAAATTGGTCTTCGAAGGGAAAAACCACCTTTTCCCACCATTATTCCAAATTACATATCTTCAAATATAAGAACCATATGTAGTTTGTTTGTGATTGTGTCTACCTAGCCATAGTGGAGGCTATCATAGGTGTTGTCATGCCTAGGTTCCACCCATTTATCAATAAGTATGTCAAAATTATGGATGACATCTGGTACTACCCTGACTACATAATTGTTAAGATTGAGGATATTATGTCCCATCTTTATAGATTATTAGTATTTGTTCTAAGTAAGCTTTTTGAGCAATAAATTGCCTTCCAACTAATCAATGACATCTATGGGATTTGCAAATAAAAGAGGAAGGGTCTTCTCCACCCCTTCCCTATAACCATTGGAAGAACTATATTTAAGGATTGGAAACAAGTTGATTCCATGGCTAAACATAGGGATTAATTTGGATTTCAACTTGATGAACTCAAGATGTGGGATCGTAAGAACATAGTGACCTATCATTTTAAGGATAAGAAACTCCCCAAGCCTAAATACATGTATCATCTTAGTGTTCATGACACCATTTATATTAAGGCTAAGAATTATGAAATGTTATCCAAGATCTAAGGGTACAACATCAAGCTTGAACATAGATTGACCAAGAATGACAAGCCATCTAGAGAGGTATGGAAAATGCATCTACAAATCTCAATTTTCCATTTTATTGGTTTTTCCATAACTTCTATTCTTGTCCATTTACCTTGAAATTATTCAATTGTGTTCATCTCCCTTTTCTACTCATTTGTCCCTCTTTGATAAATTTTCTATTTTTTCGTTTTCACTTCTAAAATTGCCCTTTCCCTAATCAATAATACACCCATTATGTAAAAAAAATAGTTAAATTACCTTTACCCCTTTTGATTTTTCCCAAATAAAAAGAATTTCCTTACTAAATATATCTTAATTGTAGTTTTCCTACCCATTGCAAAAAAACTCTTTTTCTGTCCATGGTAGTAAGCCAAGCAAAAAACATGGAGGATGAAATTACCACCCTTAAGACCCAAATGAAAGATCTTCATGAAAAATTTCTTAGCCTCAATATTCAACATACTACCTTAAATAACAGATGGCATCTAAAGTCTTTTTCAGACACCAAGTTTTCTTCTCCCAATAATTTTCATAGACTAAAGCTTCATTTTCCTCAATTCAATGGTGCATATCTGACTGGATAGATCTATCAGTTAGAATAATATTTTAGTCTACATAACAATTTTGATGCCAACAAAGACCCAATTTCATCTTTTCACTTATAACATTAACCCCTTCAATGTTATTTGTTGGTATATCAAGGCTCATGATGAGCCAATATGGATCTATTTTTACACACTCATTTTGTAACGGTTTAACCTTGGTGCTTTTTATGACTTAACTAGAGAACTCACTAAAATTTTCCAAATAGGAACCATGAGAGAATATCAACCAAAATTTGAAAAACTATTCAAACACACAAAGGGATTATCTGATAAATTCTTTAGGAGTTGCTTTGTCAGTGGACTGAAGGATGAAATTCAATCTAAGGTCAAAAAAATTGGCCCAACATGATGATGGAAGCCCTAGGGTTGGATAAGTTATAAAAAGACAAGATTATAGATCAACAATGATTCAAATCCAATTTTTATCCATTCTAAAATATAACTCCACAATGATCTAAAACAATTTCAATCCCCAAAACCACTCCTATCAAGCATTTGACTGAAGTAGATATGTGAGCACATACAAGAAAATGACTATGATATAATTGTGATAACAAAGTAACTCAAGGAAATTTATGTGTCAGGTAAAATATCTACCTAATGGATGTAAAATCTCCACCCAAAACTAAAGTTTGGGAAGATGCTCATGATATAATAGATGATCTGGAAGAAGATTAGTCTATTATGTAACCTACTTATTAGGAAGACCAATTAGAGATTTATCTACATACCTTAGCAGGATTTGCCACCCCAAAAACCATGTGGGTAAAGGATTACTTCAAGAATATTCCTCTCACACTACTTATTGATTCATGTAACACTCATAACTTCATTAACCCTCGAATCACCAACCAAGATGATTGTTTTATCCTTCCTCTAACTTTGAAGTCATGATTGCTAATGAGGGCACATTACCTTGAAATGGGAGGTGTCGTAATGTGTGTATCTCTATTAGAGATTATATCTTATGCTCTAGCATGTTTTCCTTTCCCTTAGATGGATGTGATGCTGTTTTGGGAGCCCAATGGTTATACACACTTCGACCCATCTTATAGGATTTTGATGAAATTTAGATGTAGTTTTCAGATAATTGGGAAAAAATACACATTGAAAGGATTACACCTAGGGTCTCTTAGCATCATAAGTTCACATCACATGGAAAATATTCTTAATAAGAATTGACATGATGTTATTTCCTAGCTCCATTCCATTCAAATGCAACCATCAATGGTTTCCCTTACTCCTTCTGATCTACAAACTATTCTAGATAGGTATGCATGTGTCTTTGCCAAACTAATGGGATTGACACTTTCATCGCAATAGGACCATTATAGTCAACTCCTTCCTATAAGTGTTCCTCCTAACAATAGGCCCTAGGACTACCCATTTCATAAAAAAATTGAGATCAATATACTCATTCAATACTTACTAAAGTAAGGTATTATTCACCCCAGTACCTGCCCATATTCTTTCACAGTTCTTGTCCAAAAAAAATGATGGGTCATGGTGACTCTGCATTATCTTTCGAGCATCTAATCACATCACAATCAAGTATAATTTCTCTATCCCTATTATTTATGAGATTTTTGATGATCTTCATGGAACTCATTTTTCTTCAAGTTAGATCTTTGCTATGAATATGACTAGTTATGATGTCATGAGGATGATATCCCTAAGACATCTTTTTATATGCATGATGGCCACTATGAGTTTTTAGTCATTTCCTTTGGCCACACTAATTCTCCTTCAACATTATAGGTATTGATGAATAAAATATTTTTTCCCTACCTAAAAAAATTCATTTTGGTCTTCTTCAATGATATCCTCATCTATATTAAAATATGAGATGATCATCTCCAACATATGGATCTCATACTGCAACTTCTCTTTGATCATCATATCTATGCAAAATAATCCAAATGTGATTTTTTCCAAGATGAATTAGAGTATCTCGATCATATTTTTTCATCCCAAGGGGTTTGGGTGTATCTCAAAAAAATAGATATTATGACAAATTGGCCTCATCCTCAAACACTCAAAAGCCTCTATGGTTTTTTGGGGCTGACTAAATACTATCAAAAGTTTGTCAAGGAATACAAAAAGACTCCAAATCCAACAAAATCTATGTTAAAAAGTATGATTTTACATGGACACAAGTTGATGAGTATGTATTTGAAGAATTGAAACAAGCTATGTGTACTACACTTGTTCTATCTATACCATATTTTGTCAAGACCTTCACTATGAAGAGCAATGCTTTTGGTAATGGACTTCGTGTTTTTATCTGTCAATAAGGACACCCCATGGCATTCACTAGAAAATACTTTTCTAGAAATAATTTAGTACTCTCCACTTATGTGAAGGAAATGATGGCCATTTTACATGGAGTATAGAAGTGGTGGCCATACCTACCAGGGAATCATTTTTGCATCAAAACTGATCACCAGAGTCTAAATATTTCCTAGAACAATAGGTCTCCCCCCATCACAATATAAATGGGTCAATAAACTCATGGGTTATGACTATGAGATCACTTAAAAAATGGGTAAGGATAATATTGTGGCAGATGCTCTATCTCACACATTTACAAACCAAGATTTCCTTTCAAATATTCTCATGTGTATTTCAAAATGGTTGGATATTTTGTAATAAGGTTATGTCAATGAATGATAATTATCTCAAATCATTCAATAGTTGGACACTAACCCCTCTGCCATATCGTATTGTTATTGGGATGGATCTTCTTTACGATACAAGGGTTATTTGGTGCTTCCCCAAAGCACAAATCACCAACAAGCTAAATTCTATGAAATCCATGCTTCTCTATCCATAGGGAACTTAAGGTTTATCAAAATTTATGAGTAATCATGACATAAATTATTTTAGAAGGGAATAAAAAAGGTAATTCAATAGATGGTGACTAAATGTGGTATCTTCCATCACAACAAGGGTGAAACAACACTCATTCTTGGGTTACTCAAACCGTTGTCAATCCCTACCAAGGTTTAGATAGATTATATATGGATTTCATTGAGGGTATCCCTAAATTTGGAGGGTAAATGGTGATCTTGGTTGTGGTTTCTCACCTCTCTAAATATAGTCTTTTTTGTGCCCTCAACCATCCCTAAACCACCTCCATAGTCGCAAATATTTTCTTAGACTAGATTTTTTGTCTTCATGGCATTCCTTCTTCCATTATCTCAGATTGTGATGCAAGCTTCACGAACCATTCTTGGATAGAACTATTTTGATGTATTGGTACCCAAATGAAGATGAGTTTTGGGTATCATCCATAAATGGATGGAATTATCAACAAATTCTTGGAAACTTTTCTTCGTTGCTTCACCTTAAAACAATAAACTTAGTGGTAAAAGTGGATCCCTCTATTTGAATGGTGGTATAATACCTCCTACCACATTTTAGCTAAAATTACTCCATATGAACTAGTCTATGGTCAAGCACCACTAGTGTTCCTTCTATACACCCTCATTAGTTTACTAGTTTAAGTGGGTGACATGATTTTTTGAACTTGAGATCATATCCTTAGCACCCTATGAGACAATATTCATATCTTATAAAATAGAATGAAAAAATAGGTTGATCAACACCATTATGAGTGCACTTTTCAATTAGGTGATATGGTTTTTCTTTGCCTACATCTATACAATCAATCCTCCTAAAAAAATAAAAGGTGTCACAAGTTGGTTCCCAAGTTCTATGGGCTATATAAGGTTTTCCATAAGATTGGGTTAGTTTATTATAAATTGGAGATCCCACCTTCATCTTGAGTTCACCTAATATTTCATGTCTCTTATTTGAAGAAAGTTCTTGGCATAAACATCAAAGTGTAAACTATTTTAATAGAAATAGATAATAAAGGATCCATCCTTCTTGAGATGGAAGTAATCCTTGATAGCACACATTCCAACTTCACTCCTAGTCCATCATAGAGGTATTAATTTAGTGGCATAGAATGAAACTATAAGATACAACATGGGAACCACTATTTTAGATTTAACACCAATTCCCACATCTCAAGTTCTGAGGACAAAGCTTTTTCTGAGAGGGAGGGGATGTTAGGAACTCATGCTACCAATTCTCTTTAACTTATTAGTATATTAGTTTCTATGGATGAATATGATTTATATGTCATCTCACGAGCATTTTTTTTATCCCACATTCATGGGAAGTAGTAGTTTCTTAAATTAGACTTAGTATATAAATAAGTATTGAGGTTAATGAAGGCATCTATGAATTTATTGTATTGATCTTTCTCAAAGGATGTTTCCCCCTCAAAGTTTTTTGTGATCAACATAATCCTTTCAGTGTTTCTACTAATTATATAAATCTATTATTTCATGCATTTTCATTAAATAAATTTTTTATGTCAAGCATATTCATTAATTTGTTACAAGAGGATCCTCTCAATTTGATCAAATGGAAGAACTTGGATCTTGATGAAGCAATGTGGGAGGATGAATCATTCCTATAGAAACATCCTAGTTTGATTCAATGTTGAGGATAACATAGTTTTTAAGGGGAGGGTCATACTATGCCCTTAACCTATAGTGCATCTAGGGATATGTGTAGACAAGTTGTGGCTTACACATATTCATATTAGCTTTATGCATTTATTGATGTTCTTAGTATGGTTAGCCTATGGAATAACCATGGCTAAGTAGAGTATATATAGTAGGTAGTGGTTAGTCTATTATCATCATATTGTGAATTTTTTTCTTATTGCATTATTGTGGAAATTACCCCCTCGAAGTGGCTCAGTCCTAATAATCAAGTATTATGATATTTTTCCAATTATTTTTGTGGTTATACTTATTATGCTCTTAATTTTGCCATATTTAGTTATACTACTGTGAATCATCTAAGTAATTTCCTTACATCACACATGATCCTAATGGATTATTTTAAATAATATTAACTAATGCCTTTAAATTCATGGTGACTATATATAGAGTACTATTACCCTTGTTTTATGATATATACTTATAATTTGTATTAAGTTTTCCATATTTATATGTAAAATCATCAAACCACTTATCCACTTCATTATATTCTATATTATTTATCTCAACTAAAAAATTAGGCACAATGGATTCATCCCATTAGAGTGGACAAAATTAAACTAGAGTAACTTCCCTTATTGATCTTAGACCTAAATTAACCCTACGACTCAACATAGATTCTTCAAAATATTTTGTTACATCATCAAATTATATTTACCTAAGTACCTAACTTTTATTATTAACTTATCTAATATCTTATCTTTGTCTTATCCTTGATCACTTCAATCTTTTTCCATATATGGCATGATTTATAAATCCTAGTTGGTTTCCACTATCTTTTTAAAATTTTATGATTCCTTCCATTCCTTTGATGTATCCATATTCTATTATAGGTCTAGTTCCTTATATAGTATCTTTGGTCTATAGTCTACTCTTATTTTTATTTATTTTTAGCCCCATTTCTTCTATACTACTCTATTTATTCCATCTCTTTTGTTGTTGCATCTCTCATTGAATTTATATAATTACCTTCTTGTTATACTTATCTACATCAAACATATTCAAGGTTTAGGTTAAAGTTCTATCTTTCAATTATTCATCATTTTTCTCCTCTTAGTCCACAAACACATTAGAATAAACAAGTTGTGCATAACATCAAATGAAATATATCATTGTACATAATATTTAGTAATTTATATATCTATTATAGACTTCAACCAATGATAAATCATGCAGGTCTAATCTGTATCTAGAATATGTAGTTTCTCAATATTTTCTTCATTCTAAATAAAGTACTCCTTTTTTCTAGGTCTGAAGCAATAATATGTTATGCTTTGATGTTTTTAATATATGATCCTATTCTTTGACCTTATTATTTTTTAAATTTATATATTATTTCATCTTCCTGTTATAAATATCTATTTATCTAAGTAACCATCTCAACATATTCAAATCCACACTAACTACACCATTGTTAATATAGGTTCTCAACTTTCCTCATCATAAAATGATAGTGTTATTTTGTGAAATCTTAGTTATAGGTTCAAAATATTCATGTGGAATTATGGGCCTTGGAATTATTATTACTTGGTTTAAATTCAATTAAACATAGTATCTTATCAAATATCTTATATTTTTATTGTATTAACACACAAATTCAAACAAACAGGGAAAAATCATTCATACATAACAACACATAAAATTTTCAAAATAACCATAATTTTATCTCTATATCATCATCATTTTATTAAAAGAATCTAAACCATTTATTATTCATAATAAATTACTTATAGCACTACAAAGAGGCTCTATTACTTCATATTCTTGATCTTTCTATTCTAGCATCGAAGGTGTATACACATAATATTTTCAAACATTATCAGTTAATAATGATTTCTCTCTTGCAAGAACCTATCGAGTCTCAATATCTATGAGTAAATGCCTTAATGGTTGTATAAATAAATGGGTTAGTATACCATTAATGCTTTATAGGATTATTGTCCCTTTACTACCAATTGAATCTACATAACCATAATTTGAAAACATTCCCCTAAGCTTTTCCTCTTATCTTTCACCCTCCTCTAGTCATTTTCTGCCTTTACTAGCCCTTCCCTAGCCTGAAACCCTTTTTGATGATTTATTATAAAATGTTAACCCCATTGACCCTATACTCTAATTGATAAAAATCATTTAGGGTTCAGGTCCACCCTTGGCTGATCTAGACCAGGACCTAATTCGATCTTATCAATAATGATACAGAGTTGATTGGGTTGACCTTATCATCTAAACTTTTAGAAAGGACTAGTGTTATAGTTATCTATATAAACACATTCATTTTTACATTCTTCAAGAAACAACAAGATTTAATTATTCATTTGCACTTTTTTACAATCTGTTCTTCCACCATTCTACTTGAGGAGTCAGCTTATGATTTCTACTTGGAGAAGAATCTTGTGTTGTGGAAAAATCTTATATGTTTTGGCCTTTTTGAGTATTCATTAAAAACCATAAAAACCTCTTGTGAAGTACATTTGGCCAAGGGAGAGATTGAATCTTGATAGATTCATCTTCAAGGCAAGTATCTCTAATTTTACTCCTCTATTTTCATGGATAAAAGTAGAATAAGTAATGGATTTTGAATATATTTCTCTCTCCATGCATTAGATTTTTACCTATACCTAGATTAAATATTATTTTATTATGCATGTTTAGTTTTATTTTTACCAACCCCCATTTTATACAATAAGCTTTTGTGTCCACTAGATTATAATTTACTTTTATTTTTTCATTTATATATTAGTGAATATGAAAACATAGGACTTAGTTAGGGTTATTATATATTTTTTCTTGACTTGAGGCTTTGGAACCATCCTTAGTGATATTATTTTGGTAAGATATCCCTTGGCTAGGTTTAGTAGATCCATCTTGGTCATGACCCCAAATATCTAATGTATCATTAATCAGAAGTGTATGTAAGATTTATCTTCTCTGAGCTATGATTGATTTAATATATCAATTTCATTTCCATTTTCATAAAGGAGTCTTTACCTCATCTAAAATATTTTAATATTCAACCAAAATTCGAATTTCATATAATATATTACATATTTTAAACTTATAACTTATACATTACTTTTGTAAATTTACACTTCATAGTTCACCACAATCAAGACCATACAACTTCATACACTCCTCAAGAAAATGGTGTAGCTATGGGTCAAAAAATAATATTATGTCCTACTAGGTTGATAAATAAATTGAAATTAAAATAAAATAAAATCCTAAAAAAATCTTAATGATTTTTTTATTAATTTTGAAATGTATAAGAATATATATATATATATATATATATATATATATATATATATATATATATATATATATATATATATGTTTTATTAAGCTAAAATACATTTTTTTGATTAATATAGATGACCAAAACTCAAGATATTTTGAGGGGGTATTGGAATTATATATGACCTTTTTATAAAAAAATGATAGACATAATATTATGCTTTAACAATGAAAGGAAGAATTTCACAATGGTTGAAATTGAAAGGAGAATGCTAAAAACATGTAGATTGAAAAACTCTTTTTGAGGTGACACAGTTAATGGCATAATATATATTATCAATCGGATTCCCACTAGTGCACTTGAAAATATGAATCCATATGAATCATTGTATGAAAAGGATCACGTCTCAAATATTTTCAAAGTGTTTGATAGTTTATCATATGTTCATATAACCAATAAAAAAGAAATAAGTTAGATCCAAAGAGTGAGGCTTTTTTTTTTTTGCATACAATGAACAAATCAAAGCTTATAGGCTTTATAATCCTCTCACTAACAACATTATTGTGTAAATAGATGTTATTTTTCATATAGGGGTATTTTAAGGCCATGACAAAGATAAAATACATATTAACAAGTTGTCTAAGGCCATATTTTTTGAGACTTATGTAGTTCTCCCATGCATGTTGGGTTATGTGTGAGTCATGCAAAGTGTGATAATCAAGTAAAATAGTGAACTAGCTTGTAACTTAGAAAATATGGATCTTGGGTTGATCATTCAATACTTCAGGCCTATAGATGTGGTGTCCCTATGACTAATATGGAAATAGGATAAAATATGGAGCTTTATTCGCTTGATTTCTTGATATAATTCTTTTGGTAAGTTGTATTGGTATATGTTAGGTTTTTACTAGGTGAGGAATGGTGAGTGTTGATATTATATTTATAACAATCCATTTGGATAATATATTACATTAAAGAACTTATGAAGACCATAGGAATGCAATTTATTGGAAAATTATATGACTTTATGGCATTGGACACTTGTGTCGGGATCAAACATTTACATCAGCATAGGCATCTAACTATGACATAAGTATTTGAGAAACTCAAAAATAAGCATAGGTCAAAAAAATTTAGAGATGGAAGATAAGCATGTTTATAAAATTATAGGTAAGATAGAAGATGTGATTGGTCAAAATAACATTTCTCATATTAATAGATAATCAATTAGGCAAAGAGAGATAATGTATGCAAGTCGTTTATAAGTAGGAAAAGTCTAGAGGTTAAAGTTACATCCATGATATGTATCTACTAAGTGTACAAGACTGAGGTGATAAACAATTTATAAATATTTTATACATTTTTCCCCTCCCCACTTTTATATATTAATGAAACTTCTAATTTAAAGGAAAAATAAAGCATACCTAGATGTGCATAACACATTTTATCTTTGCTTGAGTCCAACATGAATGTTTTGTTAGTGATTTACATATAAACACGCGCATGTTACAATATATAATAAGTACATATAATCTAAAATTTAAAGCATTTAACTTATCTAAATTGAAAGAGATCAATATTTAAGATTACACCTGTGTATCGATGTAACCATATTGACATTTGGCAATTTGATTTGAAAGATGTATCATTATGAATCCCTGAAACTTATATTATGATAAATATAAATCTAGAAAGTGCATATATCTATAGATATGGAGAGATATTGGATAACACATACCCCAAACCTTGGATAAAAGGTGAGTTTCCACCCTATAGTTTAGATTAGCTCAACTATGAAACCCAACCATACTTAAAACCTAGTGCGTGTGAAACTCAAACTATAAAACTAGTGAGGTTGGATAATGAAATCAAGTTCAACCTATAAAATTGGAATGGTTGACTTATTTAATCACCTCAATCATACTAAAAATTGAGCCAATTATTATAGTATATTGGTTGAATATAATCCATAATAGTTCAACTTGGAAGGTGGTGATAGTCCCTAAAAGTGTTCAAATTTTGAAGTTGATTTGATTTTACAATATTAGGTTAACATTACATAGTATATTCGCCTTAAATATGTCTCATGCTAAAATTATGTATAATAATGGTACCAATGTATATAATTTTTCCACAAATGTGTATCTAAATCATATAACTATACAATTTTTCCAATTTGAAACTGTGTAAATGTGGATAACATGTTTCCAAAACATGCCCCCTATTATAATATGAAAATTGATATAATTGTTAATGTGAATGACATGTTTCCAAAATATACCCCCACTATAATGTGGGTATGATGAATACTGAATAATTGTGGGAAACATGTTTCTAAAACATACCCCCATTGAATATGAAATTGTGGAAAGTGTGGAGAGAATGGTTATACAACATGCCCCCACTATAATCTGAATTTGTGAATCAATGTGGAAGTAATGCCTCTATGGCATTCCCCCAATTATATGCCCCCAATTTTGAGGTGAGGGTAAGAAACAATAATTACTTACCTTAACTCAAAAGGATAAAATAACCATGTAAACAATGAATGTACCATATACCATATAGATGGAACATGTATAGTTAGATATATAATTGAATCACAAAGAATGTGATCACACCAAGTCCTAATATGCCTGATGTAGACCATGGTAACAACTAGATAGTAACAATACAAACATAAAATTTAAACAAGCACACAAACATGAGCACTCAAAAGCATAAAAAAAATGTTCCAAGGATGCCTTAAACAATGAGAATGTTTAAATGCCACATAATATAAGGAATATTACTTAGTAAAATGTCCGCAAAGCAATAAATGGCATACTCAAATGTTAACATACAACAAGCAATGACACATTCAAATGTCAAAGAGGAAAACAAAGGCACGAGGGCCATAAACAATGGAAAATATTCAAATAATCAAATAATAAATACAATAGTAAGGGAAAAATACCTATGAAAGTGCATAAATGAAATCATAAACAAACAAAATAATGTATCATAGTAGTCCCTAGATATATGTACTAGTAGAAAAATTTTAGGTACAAAACATATCATGTACAATGTGAAAAATATAAGCATGGATAAAGGAATGTGTAAGTACATATATTAGTTCAAAAATGATAATTTAAGGTGATCATAAAATGATATATCCTAGATATATCATGATAGAGTTGGATGCCCCCAATGTCTTGATGACATGAGTAGAGGGAAAGCCAAATATATAAAAGTGAATAGTTCATGTTTTTGTGTATGCTTCTATCATGCTCAAAATATGTGTGAAATGCATGTGTATATATAAAACATTGATATTCCATCTACCAACATGGAACCTACAACATGTATGTTGAGTAACTAATATGATATGTAATTATTGAACATATTTTTAGATTTTTGAACTTTTTTTATTTTTTTGGTATTTTTAAATTATGCAAAATAAAATGACTATCCTATGATCACATCCAACATATGGTCATAGTTGTCTCCCCATTATGAACCTGGTGTAATAAACTAGTGATAGTGATGAGGAGCATGTATAGGTAAAATATCTATCACTAGAGTATCTATGATGCTCAACATATGTAAAATAGTACTCTATTATCAAAAAGTAGAAATAATAGGAGTAGAGGTTTATGGAACCCGTATATAAATGGTTTGTGGATTATTTAGAACAATATTAAGAGGAAAATGTGTAGGTGTTATGGATATCTAACTATGGTGAACAATAGGTAAGGATTATATTGAACCCATTACCGATCTATGCTGGAATGGTATATCAAGTATTGCCCACCTAGTAAAGGGAATTATCTATTGTTTACCCTTTTATTGAGGATTAACCATATGAGGTTTTATAATTAATTGCTTGGGTATAATTTTTTATGCTTAAGAAGATGTTCATATAAAAATCTAGAAAGTGTAACTAATTCATTGAAATGAATGTATTTAACACATGCATGTATTGTATAAGATATTGATCAAAGTGTATGTATCCAAAGCCATCCTAATAACGTATCAAAGACACCCATAGAAGGTATAACCAAGAAGGTAGTAACCACATGGGCCAGATCACATGTAAAGGTAATTCAACCTCATGAAGAATCTATTATGAGGTCCCATCAAATGCTCTAATTGATCTAGTCAAAGGATGTAAATCATGATTTTTATAACCCAAATATGTAAGTAATGTCATAGTACAAAGTTTTTCACTTGAACAATTTCCTATTATAACACTATTTATACACTGATGGTCAAAATATTCTTGAATCAATAATGAATTAAGATCTAAGTCATCATTTCTAATCTTAATATCATCAAAAATACTAGAGGCTCTCTGAATCATAAGAGGTCTATGTTATGTATAGGTACTAGTAATCCCGTTGAATGGGTGTTCATGATGATATGTGGGAAGGTGTGCATTATATTCCATTTGTAATTTTGGTTCCTTCTTCAAATGATCTTTCAAAGGGTTGTTAAATATTTTTTAATTATGTTGATCACCATGTTGTGAACCTGATTCCTTTGGAGGATCATCAAATGTAATCTATTGGTCTTCAATGAGGTTTTGTATTTTATGATTTAGGGTAAACATTTGTTCATATAATTCTAAGGGCCTTGGTGATAATCATAATGAGAATTCACATCATACCCTTTGGGTACATGTCTACTCATAGATACCTCTATAGGATGAGGGAGATATATAAGATGACATTCTACAAGTCATAAGAGTAATGAAGAGGGAGACTAAAGTAAGTGTGTAAATTATATCCATGATGCATTAGATAAGTTGATTAGGTTATTGTGACACAACATTAACCATGGTGGTTATTTCATTTTTAGGTTCAGGAGGTTTGACCTTATAACTTCATTTGATAGTAAAATTGGTATTATATGTAGATGTAGTTGGTGTGTTTGATACATGTTTAAGGTTGTTCCATGATATAATTTTAATTTCATAGTTGAAAACGTTATGGGATAAGTCCTCAGAATATCTAAACTTTTTGAACATAATGGACTCATGTAAATGATAAAATAAATTTTATTTAAAAATATCTTTAAGTTCTATATCTATCATAGGATTGGTCACTTTAGCTAACATTGTTTTGTATTCAAAGATATTTTCATTGATAGGTTAATTGGTTCCTTGTCTGATTTTTGCAATTTGGGTATAGGAAACTATTTTTATAATGTAAAGAGAGAATTGTGCTTAAAACCAATTTGCAAGGGGTTTGAAGGCATTTAATGATTAAGTTACTAAATCATACAACCGCCTTAAATCATAGTAGTTTAACCTCTTTGGAAATAATTTGGTCAAAATTTTATCATTGGAATCATAATCAAGGCATGAAACATTAAAAGATCATATATGTTGTTGAAGATCACCTTTGCCATCAATAAAATGTGAACTTAGGTGCAATAAAACCAATTGGCAAGGGGTGAAAAGATATCTATGGTGTAATAAGATTATGCAACCCCTCTTGTGAATCAATAACATAAGGAGATTTCATAGATTTTGTTCAATATTTTTAACCTTAGCTTTTAAAAGTTTTATAGTTTGGACAAGAGCTTGCACCTCTTGGTATTTTAGGTTGGACATTTGATAATTCACCCAAGGAGGTATACTCATATTAATTAAAACTAGTATTTGAGTTGAAGAATTTAGCTTTCCCATATAATATGTAGTGATAGTAGTTTTAGGGAAGAAATTTTGAAAGGCATAATCCATTCCTTCACTAGATGTAGGTAGCAATAAGGTGTTTGAGGTGAGTGTTACTAGTATATTGGAATGACCCATAGTATGAATATCATGACCAATAGATGGAAATCTTTTTCATCTATGTCTTTTTATTTTTTTAGTTTCTAATATGGGTTTTAGGATTCCATCTATATATTCAACTTTTTGACAAAAATGCTCACAAAATAATGAAAGTCCTTGTAATTTTCATGATCTATTTTTTCATATTCATTTGTTTCATTAGACTCATGGTTTTCATTATCATAATCTTCTTTTATGATAACATCATCATTATGTTTATCATTCTCAACATTGGTATCATCATGATCCATAGGATTAAGTAATGCATTGGTTATGGACATCTTAGGTGGTAGGAGAGGAAGTTCATTGTTTTAAATATGCAAACCTCATAATATAGAGATACACCTAGGTTACATGAAAAATAAAATAATTAAGAACTTAAAAATTACAATAATATGAAACCCTAGCCAACTAAAAACCTCAGGAATCATAAAAATTTGCATTTGTATGAATTATCTTCACCAAATGTTTAACACTAAAATATAGACTAAGTGAATCTAGGTTTAAATGGGTAGAGATAGCTTAGGGTATAAGGATGACATATTATCTCTAAAGTAGGCTAATTATTTACAAAACTCTGATAAAACATATACTAAATTTATTATGTTGAGATACTAAAGATAGAATATACAACTGTGTTATACATTATAATGATAAGGAAAAAAATATACTTAGTTGATTTTAATGCTAATATAGATATGGATTTAGAATAGGAAAAAAGATGACTAGATATAAATTATGGAACATTCAATTGATTCTATAAATTATACCTCTATATCCATGGAAACTTGTGTTGGCCTGGGATGGTTGCATTAATGTTACTCTTTGACTTTGATGTAGGTATCTAGTATAAAATACTTATTTAAATTAGATAAAACCACCGAGATGCTTCTAGGTTTTCTGTCACCTTCATTATTTTGCAATCATATTTAGGTCATAGATTATCACTCTTTATCAAATATCATAACCCTAGTTATTCATCTTCATACTGGATATGGGAAAATGGGGTATTGGGAATACAATGTTGATTTTATTCAAATATTCCTCTATCAATGAACATTTCCTACATATCTAATACTTCTAAGAGTGCCTCGTACTTATTTCATTCTACACTACATGTTAGATTGTGTGTGAATCATGCAATGTGTGATAAATACGTACAACAATGAACTAGATTGTAACATGGAAAATATTGATCTTGGACCGTTCTTTCAATACTTAAGAGTTGTTGATGTTATATCCCTATTATTGATATGGAAATAGGAGAAAATAGGGAAGTTTTTCTCAGTTGAGTCTTGATAGAATGATTAGGTAAGTTACCTTGGTCTCTGCTAGGTTTGTGTTAGGTGAGGAATGTATGAGGGTTGATAATTTATTTATACCAATCCATTTGGAGAATATATCACATTAAATCACTAAATATAACTATAGGAATATGCATATTTTGAAAATTGGATAGATTTAGGGTACAAGGCACTTGCATTGACATAGATGTATGACTAAGATGAAAGTTTATGTGTAGTTAGAAAGCATGCACATATCCAAAACTTGTAGAGATGGAAGATAAGTAGATTTATAACTTTTTGGTCAAGATAGTAAATTTGAGTCATCAAAATAACATTAGTTAAACTAAAATATAATAAATTAGGCATAAAGAGATAGTGTATGCAATCATTTTGGTAGTGGGAAATGTCTAAAAGTTTAAAGTACATTTGTGATTTGTATTTTCTATGTTTAAAATGCTAAGGTAATATATAATTTCTAAATTATGTCTAGACAAGTCTAAATATATTTTAATGATTGTATTTATTATCATATCTCTAATGTGCATCCCACTAATACTGTAGTTAGAAGTGATACAAATTCACCAAGCAAAGTACAATAAGTCAAGCACCTAAAAATTATCCAAGAGGTGAGATGGTAAACTATGCTTTATTTACACAAGTAGATTTTGAACTATCATGTGTTGAATATGCATGTACTAATATTGTTTGGGTGAAAGAAATGAAATAAGAATTTGATTCCTTTCATATGAATCATACCTGGGAATTTTCATAAATTCTACATGACAAGAAGTGTATTGGTACTAAATGGGTCTACAAGAATAGGTACAATAGTGATGGCAGTGTTAAAAGATGCAATACATGTCTACTTCTAAGAAGATTCACTTAAAGATGAAAAATTAAGAGTAAATATTTTCACCAATGACAAGATAAGATATATTTAGAATGGTGGTTTCACTAGAAACTCAAAATAAATGTAGCATACATCACATGGATGTTAAAAGTACATTTTTGAATAGATAATTAGAAGAAGAAGTCTATGTACAACAACCATAAGGTTTTGTTAAACAAGGTAAATAAGAACATGCATAAAAGTTGAGGAAGGACTTGTATGTACTCAAGAAAGCATCAAGATAATGGTATGCTTGAATTGATTGACATTTTCAATAAAATGGCTTTTAAATAAACTACTCTATATTATAATCAAGAAAATAATGATATTAAAATTTATATGTTGATCACTTTTGGTATATGGGAAATAATTATAAAATGAAAGATGAATTCAAAATTGTTATGATGAAAGAATTTGAAATGAAATATCTTCATTCATGCAATACTTCTTGGGGATGGAGGTTTATCAAAATAAGGATGAAATATTCATTAGTTAAAAATAGTATGCAAAATGTATGTTAAATAAATTTAATATGGTTGAATGTAAACTAGTCTCCATTCAAATTTTTCATGGATTTATGTTGTGTAGGGAAAATGGTGCTAAAATGTCGGATGAGATAACTTATAAAAATATTGTTTGAAGCTTAATGTTTCTAACTCACATAAGACTAGATGTTCCTTAAACAAATTTTCTTGTTTTAAAATATATTTCTTAACCATTAAAAATTCATATGAGGGTAGCCAAAAGGATTTTGATGTATTTGAAAAATATTATCAATTTCGGTATTCATTACTATGCCACTAAAAAGTTTTCAATTTTTACTTATAGTGATTCTTATAGGGGAGGTAGTTTGGATGACCAAAAATCAACATTTGAATTTTTTTACACTTGGTTCAAGTTTGACTATATGGAGATCAACAAAGCAAATTTTAGTTCCAGTTTTGTGTACAAAAGAAAAGTATACGGTATTTACTTCAACAAGTACATAACATTATGGATCCAAAAAGTTCTAGTAGAAATTGGTGATAAATGAAATTAACTTACACCAATTTTTTTGTGATAATATAAGTGCTATCAAATTGGCCAAGAATCCAGTCCATCACAATAGATCAAAATATTTTGATTTGAAGTACCACTTTATTCAAGTTTTGGTTCATAATAAAGAGGTAGAATTGAAGTATATAAACACTAAAGAAGAATTCAAAAATATCTTCAATAAATTGTTACAAAAGTTCAATGTTTGAAACTCATATATCAAGTTGTTAGTTCACTCAACATCAAGGGTGAGAATGTTTGTTAAGTATTGTTGAATGCTAATCTTAGACTAGACAGATCTATGTAATTGCTTAGTGTATCTTTAGGCTAATTTTAGAGAAATAAAACCATGCAATAACTATAGCTAATATTACTTTGTTTTCCTGCAAGTAGTTTTTATTTTTATCTATTAGATACATTTAGAATAGTCTATTTATCTATAAAAAAGCATTTTCACATGCATATATACATTGTTGGATCAATTTTTAATAAGGATAATGAAAAGAAGAAATTGAAAAAGAAAAATATTCAATTCTAATTGAATGCATTGGTCTGAATTTTCTACATTGTATATGCCATTATTTAAATTTATCTTTATTAAATAGTGATATTTTATTTATTCAAACATAATTGATTGTAAAGCAAGTGTAAGTGTATTTCTTGATGATTGCCACTGTAAAACTTTTCTAAATGCGTTGTTATTTACAAGGTGTTTCAACATGATTTTAGAAGTAAAATTATGGTAAATTGAAAAATATTACGTGACTGAATCAAATAAATCAAATGTCAAATGAATTTGCATGTTAAAAATTTAACACAATTATATTTATATATATTATAAAATTGTCTTATAAATTGTATGTTAATTAATTTTATAATTATAAAAAATTATCAATAAAATTATAATAAAATAAAAACATCACTTAAATTTAAGTACTCTAAAAATTAAATTTTAATATACTATCCTCCTTTCATTTTTTTTAATTTTTTAAAGATAAATTATTATGATTTAGAAAACTTTAGTACCAAATTTTTAAATGTTGAGTTGGAATTTTTTTTTAATAATAATTTTAGAGTTTAAATGTTTTAAAAAAATAACTTTTCACTCAAAAAAATGTTTTACTGGGTTCATATCACTTTAAGAAAATTATATTTCAATTAAAATTTTTAAATTCGTAAAACCTTCTAATTATTATGAATCTTTTCTATCTATGATTTTAAATTATTTTATATTAATTGTTTTTAATAATTAAATATTATTTTTAATGTCAAATTAAATTTTGAATGTCAATGACGAACAGCATATGTTTTCGGACCGCAAGCAAAATTGACCACTGATTGGAATGGAATTCTGTCCACTGAAGGACGGATATAATCCAATTTATACAACCCTCACTAGTACATTACATTTTCGAATAAGTTACAGCAATGTCCGATGTCCCTCACTCTCAGATTTTATGTTTCTATGTCGTTTCCATCTAAAACTTTTAACCTTTTGAAAGGGATATTTTCATAGGAAACGTTATGAAAGCCTTTCTAATTCTAAAAAAAAAAATATTGAAATATACAATTTTATTTTCAATTATTATTTTTTAACTATTTTTACACTCTTTACACCACTTTTATAGTATATGTTAGAAAATATAGGTTATATATTATAATGCATTGTTAGACATCTTATATTAAAGGAATTTTCATTCAATATTTTTGAGGTATATTGGAGGTTAGATGTAGATGTTTGTAGTAGAAATTGTTTAATTATTTTTAATTCAAACATTATTATATATTTTCTACCAAAAATATCTACGTCTTATTTCATGGACTATCTTTATTTACAATATTTAGATCATATATTTCTTTTTGCCCATTTATAATTATAGTATAGTATATGCCACCTCTATTGCACTTTCTACTAAAACATCTTATTGAATATGTATTATCTTGGAGTCAATGTTACAATTCATGTTATTATCCCCTATGGACCATACGTTCAATGTGATTAGATTATATGCAATAATGTATAAGCAGTTATGAGTTTTATAGATAAAAGAGTGAATTTTATGAAGTTATGGATCCCATCATCATATTATAGAAATATGCTTTATGTTAGCTTATACACTACCATCAGGATCTGGACACTAGTATTGACATTTCTATCCATTGTAAAATATTGAATAGTTTTTACAAATTCCACTTGCACCTATTAGGGTTCACTGTCACCTTCTGGATTCTCTATTTCAATCATGCACATAGGTTCATGGTATCATTTTGTATCTCAAACCCTAGGTCCATCCATGTTAGAGCATTAAACCTTGTAAAATATGGGTTATTATGCTGAAATAAAGTTGAGCTGACCTCAAAGACACCTCTGTCAGTGAGTATTGCCTACATAGACAATACTTCAAGGATGTTTTCAAATCAATTTTATTCTCGCCTAATGCTAACTTATGTGTGAACAATGGTGTAATATTTGATATGGAAGTTCATGTAGTGATCTATCTTGTAACATGGAAAATATTAGTTAGAGGTTGTTCTTTGAGTGCTTCAGCCCTGTAACATGATTGCTCCTATGATTTATATTGAAATAGGAAAGAATAGGGTAATAAAAATAAGTTGTGAAAATTATTAAGTGTGAGATTGATAGGTGCTTGTTTAATATTTTCTATATGAATAATGAATAGGTTTTGATTTATATTTATACCACATGTTTTAAAAATATATCACAAAAGAGTTAAACAATACAAATAGGCTGACCCATATGTTTCGAAAGATTTAGAATAGTGGCATAGTTGGGAGACTAGCATCGATGCTAGACCTCATATCTAGATGGTAGTGTCTGACAGAATAGAAAGTTATCGAGGATCTGTACCTGATAGTGAAAGATATAAATCAAGTTTCTAGAAACTTATTAGTTATAAGTGATTTATATCATCATGATAATATGGTCTAACTATAGCATAAAAAATTAGGTACAATGAGATGGCATAAGTGAACCTTTTTCCCACAAGAAGGTTATGAACTAATGGGTACAATCCTAATTATTATTTTTCAAGTGTACAAGACTAAGAGGCCATGCAAGATCATATTTTAGTATCTACATTTTCCTAACCCTTTATCTAATAATTCATAAGGATGAAATTACTAGTTTGAAGAAAATTAATGTGTATAACACCCATTGATTATAATTGAGCCCTGATTGAAATTTTTGTTTGAATATTTATTGTATCCAAGAGCATATTATAGTATAAATTAGTGCATATAATATAAAAATTTAATAATTTAAAAATATTAAAATTAAAGAGAGCAAGGAAGGAGTACACTTGTGTGTTGACACAACCATGTTGTGCCTTGGTACTTTACTTTGGTAAAGATGCTTCATTATGAAGCATTAGATATAGAGGTTTAGAACTAAACATTGGATATTTAAAGAGTAAGATTGGAAGGTGATCATGATCCCAATAAAATACAAGGGTGAGTTGTGACAGGACTATGGAGATTAATGAATCTTGATTGCACAACTCAATTGTAAACATAATATAACCAATGTTAAGTGGTATAACCAACTCAACCTATAAAAGGGGAGTATTATTAAGGTAATCAAGGGTGTTGAATACTGACCACACCACTCAAGGGATCCAACTAATATACATAGCTAAAATGTCAAATCATGCATCTTGTTAAAATATTGGTTCTTATTGATAAAATATTAGTGCTTCTTGGTAAATAATTTGAACATGTATCTATGATTTTTGATGCATTTTTATGGCATATGCACATATAATGTTTCTCAAGTTGAAGTATCTATCAAAATGTAACCTCTTGTTGTAATTGTCTATAATATCTATCATAAATATGTGAAAATATATGTCAAATGTATAGGATTCTAACCCAATTGTATATCTAAATCATGTAAATTCTATCAAATTATGTTAAATATGTGTGGATTCATGTCACTATGCCATACACTCATTGATATGCCCATGTAAAATCTCAAATCATATATCTTGTTAAAATATTGATGCTTATTTATGAAATATGAATATTTCTTGGTAAATAATTTGAATATGTATCTATGATTTTTGGTGCATTTGCATGGCATATGAACCTATAATGTTTCTCAAGGTAACATATTTATCAATATATAACCTCTATTTTGTAATTGTCTATAATACCTGTCACAAATATGATAAAGTATGTCCCAAATCTATGAAAAAATATGTCAAATGCATAGGATTCTAACCCAAGTGTATATATAAATGATGTAAATTAAATAAAATTATGCTATGTATGTGTGGATTCATGTCACTATGAAATTCCCCCACAAATATATCCACTAACCTCCCTACCCCTCAGGAGATGAAAATGTAATGTGGTAGTTATCTTATCGTCATATAATAAGATAACTATATCATATGTGTATCAATCATGTAGTAAGAAAATATATAGTGGTATCATGCCTAAGTAGATATATAAATCTCATACTATGTAATCCAATCAAGCTATAAGATGCATGGTATGTATCATTTTGATTTCTATAAGTAATAAGTACATGCTCATTAAAAATAAAGCACACAAATAAGAACACTCAATGTCACACAAAAGGGGGTTTAAAGAGACCATAAATAAGGGGCATGTTCAAATGCCACACACTCGAAGGGAAAGACATTAAAATTTAGACACACTAAATAAAATAAAACTCAGTGGCATAGGGGCATACAAGTAAGGAACATATTCAAATGTTCCTCAATCAATACAAAATATAAAGGAAAAAATACACTCAAGTGATAAAGTGAATAATTAAATATAAGCAACCGACATAAGCATATCATACTAGTTCTTATATATGTTAGAAAAATTCCTTATAACATAGCATATAAAATACACTATGTAAGATGTAAACATGTAAGTGTTAGAATATAATCTCAATATAATAATGTAAAGTGACCACAAAAAATATAACCTATATCAATCATGATCAAGGAAGTAAATGCCCCCAATATACTTTGTTATGTAGGTATAAGAAATGTCCAATATCTGTATGTGAGTGTGTCATGTATGTAATGGATGCATGTATCACACTAAAGTAATTTTGAAGAATATATAAAATAAAGTAAAAAAGATATAAGAAAAAAACTAATAGACATGTGTATGTTGAATATTTATGTATTTTTGCTTTATTTCAATGTTTTTGTATTTTTAAATCTTTTTTTTTTTTTTTAATTTGGAATTATTTAGGTTTATTTGATAATAACAACTAAGAGATACTCATATGGTGATTTTAAATTACAATATGGTACATCAAACTAGTGATACTACCAAGGAGCATGTATAAGTGTCATATTTAAAATTACATAATATATGTTACTCTATGTATTCCTCACAAGACTCTGTGTTTGTAGAGGAAGAGTAGAAGGTGTAGTGGTTCATAGAACCCATTTTTTAGTTCTCTCTAGTTTCTTTCATGTAGCTATATTCGAAACATGTTTATTTGCTTTTAAAAAATAGATAGACTATGTAGGTGTAGGTGAGACTCAATGGAGTCCAATGTATATCTATAATGTTGGAATGATATTAATTTACCAAAAAAATAGAAATACAAAAATATATCACAATGATATGGAAATATATCATAAATTATGAGTAATAGATAAGCCACTTCGAGGGGGCAACCTCTTAAATGATTGCAATAAGAATAAATACTCAAATATGATGATGAATAACTAACCCTACCTCTTATATATAGTCTAAAAATACCATGTCCCACCCATAGGATGATCTAATAAGTATATAAATGCATAAATAAATGTAAAATAATATGCAAAAGGGTTATGTAAGTCACACGCTGAATACACATATCCTTAGACACGTTAATGGTTAAAGGCATATCATGACCCTCCCCTTTAAAATAACATTGTCCTCAATGTTGAATCAATCTTAGATGGTGTTGCATGAGTGATTCATCCTCCCAGATAGTATATTTAGAAGGTAGATTATTCCATTTGATAAGATACTCAATATTTAGTTTAGACTATAGCTATTTTGTACGTGTTTGAAGGACCGCTTTAGGATCAAGAATAACCCTCCCTTCCTCATCTAATTCTGGTAACTTAGTTTGAGTGTTAACTCTCTATCTAATGACCTTATTAAATTAAGATACATGAAATAATAGATGAATCTAATTGGATGGAGGAAATTCTAGATTGTAGGCCACACTACCAATTTTTTGTAAGATCTAATAAGGGCCATAACACTTGGGAGATAACTTATTATAATTTTTCTATTGCTTCAAAGATATCTAATTATATGTCTTTAAGTGAAAAAATACCCAATCATAAATTTCAAAGTGCCTCAAACTCCTATGCTGACTTATTTGTTGCTTCATGCGATTCTAGGCCAAAGCTAAACTTTTACGTAAACTAGCAAGGACTTCCTATTGACATTAAAGGTGTTCCTCCACTACACGTACCTTTGGGGGGTATTCAAGGGTGATGTGAGGGATGGAGGATGGTATCCATACAATTCCATAAAAGGAGACATTTTATATGAACTATGCACTGAAATATTATACCACCATTCAACCAAGGGCAACTATTGAACCCATTTATCTTGTTTATTAGACACAAAACAATGAAGGTACCCTTACAGACACTTATAGACTACCTCAATTTATCCATCATATTGAGGATGATAGGATGAGCTATGATCCAACTGGGTTCCCAAACATGCAAATAATTATGTCCAAAAATTAGTAGTTAATATAGGATCTTGATCACTAGAAATAATCTTGGGAGTACCATGTAATTTCTAAACCATATTAAGGTAGAAGCTACCTTACTAGCCACCAATGGTTGAGATAAGTAACAAAAATGAGCATAATTTATGAGTCTATCCATAGATACCATGATAAAATTTCTAACTTCTGATCATGGTAACCCAATAATGAAATCCATATATACCTCTTCCCATCGTTGACTAGGGATGGATAAGGGTTGTAAAAGACCTAGGGTTTTAATGGTTTCACCTTTATTTTGATGACAAACCATATATATAGCCACATATTTTTTCACATCCCCCTTGAGTCCTTTCCAAAAAATCTTCTTAATCCTATGATAGATTGTCAAAAACCCTGAGTGACCACCAAGTGGAGATGCATGAAGTTCTTGAAGGGGTTTTTTTTTATAAGAGAATTTTGGCACAGATATAATCTAACTTTATACCATAATGTATTCACATTCCATGTAAACTTTTCAATCCCATTAGAACCTTGCTACATATTTTGAATCAGTGCATGGGTAATATTGTCATTTTCCCATTCTTCCTTTGCTTCCTTAAGCCAGTATGCCTACCAAATGGTCATGGCACATATCAATGCCTTTATTGATTCATCTTGCTTATATATTGCATCAACCATCACATTTTATTTTATTTTGTTAAAGACTATTTGAAAATCAAAACCTAACATTTTCACCACCCATTTTAGTTTTTCTTCAGAGGATAACCACTTTTTTCAAAAAATATTTAAGGCTATCATGATCAATCTTTATATGAATGCATGTAGAATAGTCATCATCTCTTTTTCATAGATGGGTTTGAGCTGATTTTTACCCTTTAGTTGACAACTTTGAAAGGCAATGAGCCTACCCTCTTTCATGAGTACTACACCCATACCATATCTAGATGCATCACATTCAACCACAAAAGTTTTAGAAAAATATAGATTATCCAATACTGCGGTGGTGCATGGAGCCATTTTTAGTTGTTCAAATGCCTTGGTAGCTATATCAGTCCACTATGAGTGTTTATTCAACAAGGAAGTGAGAAGTGTTGTAATACTACCATAGTGTTTGACAAACCTATGATAATAACTAGTTAGCCCTAGAAATTCCCTTAGTTTCTTAAGTGTCTTGGGAATCTGCCACTTCATGATGGTTTGGATTTTCTTAGGATCAATGTTTACTCCCTCATGTGATACAATATGACCCAAATATTCTACTTATTGAACTCCAATAGCACATTTGGATGTTTTAGCATATAATTGATATTTCTCAAGAGCTAAGAGTACCTATTTCACATGATGCAAGTGGTATTATTAATTTTTACTATAAAAAAGGATGTCCTAAAAAAAACAAGTACAAAAATTCTCAAAAATGGCTTAAATTTGTATTCATCAAACACTGGAAAGTGGATGGTGCATTGGTGAGACCAAAAGGCATGACCAAAAATTCATAATGGCCTTCATGAGTACAGAAAGATGTTTTATAAATGTCCTCCTCATGGATCCAAATTTGATGATACCTATAGTGAAAACATAATTTGGTAAAATAAATAGCACCATGTAAATCATCTAGGAAATCATCAATTATAGGAATAGGAAACTTATATTTGATAGTGAACTTGTTGAGCTCTCTATAATATGTGCACATCTTCCAAGTTTTATCCTTCTTTCACACCATGACTACTAGAGAAGAATATTCACTTTGGCTAGGTGAATGTAACCTACCTCCAACAACTCTTGTAATTTTTTTTCAATTTCACTCTTTTGGGAATAAGTATATTTGTATGGTCTAATGTTAGGTGGCATACATCTAAGAATGAGTTTAATGGCATGATCATGAGTATGATTAGGAGGAAGACCTTTTAGCATCGGCCCAAGAACAACTAAATGCTCATCCAATATTTATTATAACTCAATATGGGTAGACTCCTTATTTTATTGAACATGAATGGAAAATAAGAGTGCCACAAATCCTTTAGCACTTTTTTTCAACATCTTAGTCATCTGATATGAACTAACCATTTGCGGAGATTTAAATCTCAATAGTGCCCAATGTGGTGAGCCATTATACTCCTAAAACAATGTCAGTCCTACCCATAAGAATAATAAACGTAGGAAAATCTAGCAAATAGTCCCCCATTTCTAACTTAATACTATGGTATTTTCTAGAACAATTAGTTGTACCACCATCTACAATCATGACTTAAAATTTTGGGGTTGGGTAGATTAAATAATTCAAATGATCAACCCACTTACTATTAATGAAATTATGTGTAATACCTAAGTCAATCAACACTACGACCTTATATTTATTAATAAAACCCACCACCTAAAGAGTCTGAGTAGAAATACCTACAAGGGCATGGCAGGAGATAGTAGGTTGAGAATATATAGCTTCATCTTTAGGTCCTTTAAAACCCTCAATAAATGTTTCCTCATCATCCCCTTCAATGTAAAATAATTTCTTTTTAGTGCATTGATGACCTTTGCTCCATTTACTATCATAACCATAACATAACCCTTTGGCACTCTTCTCCTCAGTTTATTACATTGTCAATCTAGTAGGTTGAGGTTGTGATAGAGTTGGGAAGGTACATTCCTAACTAGTAGTGAAAGTATGATGTTTTATCATCTCTTTTTATTCTACAAAACATGCCCTTAGTATAGTTTTGGATACAGTTGTGGGGTTAAACATATGAACCTCTAATTGAATATTATCTTTTAGTCCACCTATAAAAAAGTTAGTCAAATTTGCCTCAGTGATATCTATTGGTTGAATATTTTATCGATTAGTGTACTGATAAACAAAATAGGTCTGATCATCCAAACTAAGAAGATTGGTCGTCCAAATGTGTAGGTTTACCACATCAAAAGGGGAATAATCTCTCCTCTCATCAAGGGGAGGTTCCCTATAGATATATATATATATATATAGAAAATAATACTCAAGGGTAGGATACACCATCCATCTCTCTTTCTTCAGAGATGATGCGTGTAAATCGAAGAAAAAATCTCAAGGGAAATGACAGAAAACATTCTTCTTTCAGAAGTATTATTCAACCAACCACAAGAATACTCTGGGTAGTAATTGCAAAATGTAATCAAGGACATAGTAACCAGCAAATTGAGATGTAGCACAAAGTCTCCACCTGAATTGCCCAAGAGTGAGATATGAAGGACAATGAGGGCACAAAGTCGTCCCAAGGTCCTTTACACAGAAACAAAAAGAAAACACACTAAAGGCAATTATGGGGGCACAAATTCTCTCCATAGTTGACTTAGGACACCTTCTTGACTACTTTCACTAAAGGAACATAACATATATTAAGGAAAAAGACATAAGAACAGTTTCCCCAACAACAAAGATATCACAGCACAAAGTCTGAAAAGTCACTTGCTTTCTTATTCCAATAACAAAATATGATCAATAATCTAAGCTCAAAGTCTCAGTAATGCCTTTTAATTTGGGTAGAGTTTCATTTCTAATTATCAAAGAGAGCTCCTTTTACAATAACAAGAGAATCCCTTATATAGCCTCTTCAAGAAGGACTTGGGAATCATAATACATCATGTTGCATTGAATTTTGTTAAGAAGACATGCTAGAATTTAGGGGCATTTACCCATTTTCTTTTCTTAATGCAGAGAAATGGGTCACACTATTGAAAGTTTACATCTTTCAATATCCACATGGCGGTCTACTTCTAGAAACATATTCGATGTGTAAATGTTTCTGATCCTTCCTCATCATTCCTGCTTTTTTGGTTAATTGAATTGGGTCTTTGATTCAATTTGATGTTTTGTTCCTTAGTCACTTCCTTCTAGTATTGGCCTTAAAGCCTTTAAATGCATTTGGGTCCACGCTAAAACTTTCAAGGATCAACGGCTATTTCATCATTGTAACTTTGACGTCTGTGGGCATGTCACTTTCCTCAGTAATTCCTTCAACTTTGTCATTTGATCTCTCCTAAAGGGGACCTGCCTTTTGAGGCCTTGAGAAACAGTCTACTTTGAGTCGGGAAGAGCCCTCCACAAGGGTATCTGCCCTTCAGGTGATCTTTAGGTAGCCTTCGATCTTCTTTCTTCTAGCAGGTTTCTTGTTTTACATCCTCTCGAAGGGAAGGTGACCCTTTGGCTTTGGGGAAGTGTCCTTTAATTTGGCATCTGAGAGTCCCCCGCAAGGGTATCTACCCTTCAGGGTCCTTTGGTGGTCTTTTGTCTTTGGAGTCCTTCAGACTTTTTTTGTGAACATTTTCCTATGGACAAAAAGTCTGTAAGAATTGTTTAAGTTGCTTTGTCTTTAGCCTTCATAAATTCCTTCAAACTCTTCTCCCACAGCTTCCCCAAATTTCTTCAAACTTTTTGTCTGAAGGAATTCCTTCAGACAGAAGTCTAAAATATTTCATTTCTTGACTTAGTCTTTTTCCTGAAGGAAATCCCTTTGTCTTTCAGCCTTTTCAATTGGTCCATGTACCTCCTTCCTACCCTCCACAAGGGTATCTGATCCTTTGGCTTTGGGGCAACCCATTGAACCTACTAATTGAACCAACCGATTTGAACCAACTTTAGTTCAATGGTTCAATGGTTCATTCCCTTTGACTGCTTGACCCAAGATTCTTTGAAACAAGCCTCATTGAACCCATTAAACCTTGAACCTTGAACCCATTGAACCTTTGAACCAAAGTGGCTCAATGGTTCAACGGTTCAATTGGTTCATTCCCTGAAAATGACTAAGTGTCAGAAACTTGTTCTTTTGATTGAACCTATTGAACCTTGAACCTGTTGAACCTTTGAAGTGGTTGAACTTTGAAGCTTGACAAATGCACTTGACTCTTGTTGCTGATGTTTAACCTTGACTTTGAACTCTTTTCATTAAACCTAGTCATTGAACTAACTTTGAAATTGCCTAAGTGTTGAGAGCTTGCTTCTTTCCTATAGAGTCCATAGAAATCAACCTATGAAATACGTTGAACTTGGCCTATAGAGTCCATAGATTTTCTTCCTACAAAGTCCATAGATTCAAGCTTGTAGAGTCTATAGATTCAAGCCTACAAAGTCTGTAGATTCAAGAGAAGCTTGAAAACTGAGGAAATTGAATGCTTAGAACAAATTTTGAGAAGGGTAAAGATTATTTTGGTCTGAGGAACCAAAATAGTTTAAATGTTGTCCCAAAAATGAGTGATATTTTTTAGGGACAACAGTTGTCTCCAGTTTAGGAACTTCTATCAATTGTAAAAAAGAATTGAAGGGAGTAGAATCCAGAATCTCCAGTGTCTTCATGTGTACCATTGGGCTATGGAGTCATGTTATCCAGAAATGGAAGGCATCAAAAATGGAAACAAACAAAACAAAACAGAATTAAAAACTATAGAAAATATACATATGTATAGATACAATGATTTGATACTTCAAGAGTTGAAGTGTTTTAGATGCTGCCCATTGTGAGGTAGAGAAAAGAGTGTGCCATCTTGATATTTCAGCAGAAAGTTGTTTTCACCATTGTGTTCATCAATTATAAATGGGCCTCTCCAAAGGAAGTCAAACTTTCTCACAGCAAGACTTGATCCCCAATCTAGAAATCACAATTTTGGCCTTTTGGTCAAAGAGTTTCTTTACCAGACTTTGATGAGCAGAAATTCAGTCCACCACCATGGTTCTCTGTTCATCCAACTCAGTCAGGCACATGATTCTCTTATCAAGAGAGCTTTCATATGTCTAATCTTCAATTACCTTTGCCAATTTCAAGGCTGGCAATTCTAAGGTGATTGGTATTTTAGCATTGATACCATAAAGAAATTGAAAAGGAGACATACCAATTGCCCTCTTTGATGTGATTCTGTCTACCCATAGAGCATCAACCAATGCTTTATGCCATGTCCTTTGATTGTCATCTACTAGCTTCTTGATGATATTTACCAGGTTCTTATTGCTTGATTTAGCTTGTCCATTCCCTTGTGGAAAATAATCAGAAGAGTGAGAGAGTGTAAATCCATAATGGAAACAAAATTGTGTAATCTCCTAGGAGGTGAAACAAGCTGCATTATCAGTAATAATTTTGGTTAGAACTCCAAACCTAGAAATGATATTCTCCTTGAGGAAATTGCATACAACTTCTGAAGTAGCATGCTTAGTTGGGATTGCTTCTACCCACTTGGTGAAATAGTCAATTGTTGTAAGGACATAATCATGTCTAGAACTTGAAGATGGGTTTATAGTCCCAATAAAATCAATCTCCCATTGCTAGAATGGTTCTTCTATGATCATTGGCTTGAGAGGTAGGGTAGCTAACTTGGGTCTTCCAACAAATTGCTGGTAGAGTTCACATTTTCTCACCCACTGATATGCATCTTGGAAAATATTTGGCCAGTAATACCTGGCTTGCAGAATCTTTTGAGCAGTCACAGGAGCAGAAAAATGTCCTCCATAGGCTATATTGTGGAAAGATTTCAAAATTTGGCTTTATTGCTCTTTGTCCACACAGTGAAGGAATACTCCATCTATGCTTCTCTTGTACAGGCCATTGTCCCAAAGGACAAAATTGGTATCTTTCAATTTGATAGTCCTCCTTTATTTATAAAATAAATGAGGAGGACATTCAACATAAGTAAGGAAATGAGCAATACCTGAATATCACTCATTGGTAGTGGAGACAAAAAGGACTATTGGTGTATCTTCCACTTCAGCTTCTTCATGTTGTGTATCTTTTGGCTTGTTGTTAACAATTAATTGACATAGGCCTTTTCCCCTGACCAGCTTTTTTAGCTTGATGTCTAGATCTTTGCAATCTAATTTTCTCTTTTTGTGTCAAACTCCTGCTGAGTTAATATGGGCTTGACTGTGGTGTCAGGAACTAAGGCAGTAGTGTGTGAATTCAGGATATAGAAGCAAAAATGTTTGACTACTTTCACCAATGCATAAGCATGCTTCTCTACATTTGAATACTTCATCTCATGGGTTTTGAGAGGGCAACTCATGAAAGAGATAGGAGATTCCATACCTTCCTTGTCCTGTTGAACAAGAATTGATGAAAGAGTGTGTTTAAAAGCATAGTTGTAAATGATGAAATCTTTGTTGTAATTTGGACAAACCAAGGTAGGAGCATGGGCAATGGCAGTCTTGATATCCTAAAATGCTGACTTACCTTTTTTAGTCTAGCTGAAGGTCATCTTCCCTTTCATCATGTTCACAATGTGTCTAGTCTTCTTAGTAAATTTAGGGATGAACCTCCGTAATAAATTCACCTTTCTAAAGAAAGAGTGGACAACATTTTTACTTGTAGGAAAATTAAGATCTTGAATAGACTTGACTCTATTTGAGTCAATCTTTATGCCTTATTTAGACAAAATGTGTCTGAGGAGTTTTCCCTCTGTTACTCCAAAAATAGACTTCTTAGGGTCTAAGGAAATATCATTCTGGCAGTAGTGATCTAGCACTTATTGTAAGTGGCATACATGATTAGAACGATGCTTTGAAAAGATGTTTAAGTCATCAAGGTATACCACTATGAATTTACCTATCTCATCTTTGAAAGCTAGGTCCATTGCTCTCTGAAAGGTGGCACTAGCATTTATTAAGCCAAAAGGCATTCTTCTATATGCAAATGTACCCCAAGGTGTGGTGAATGCAGTCTTGTGTTGGTCTACTTCACCAACTTCAACTTCATTATATCTTGAGAAGCCATCTAGCATTGATAACATTTCTAAACCTGTCACTATTTGAAGCACTTGATCCATAATTGGCAAAGAATAATTATCTTTCAAAGATGATTGATTCAGATTCTTGAAATCTTCACAAATGCGAATTTCATCATTCTTCTTCCTTACAGGAACTATGTTTGTAATCCATGTAGAATGATGGATTGGGAAGATGATTCTAGAATTTAACATTTTTTGTATCTCGAACAGAATAGTACAAGATATTTTTAGATTGTACTATCTAGATTTTTGCTTATAGGGCATTGAGTCAACCTTGAAAGAATCTCATGGCAGATTTCATCAGGTCTGAGAGACTTCAAGTCATCATAACAATATGCTAAGACATCCATGTATTGATGGAGTAAAGTGGTGAACTTGAATATTTCTTCAGGGATGTAGCACTTACCAATGTTAACCATCTTGGGATTTTCTTTAGTAGTCAGATTTACTTGATCGAATACCTAAGAGGAGCTTGAATCTATTTGTTGTTGTTTGATGAATCTATCATGCTTGTCAAAAATTTTCTCAAGAGAAACCAAGCCTTTAGGAATTTTATATCCTTTCAGCTATAAGAATTATTCATTTATATCTAAACTAGATTCAGAGTTATTCACGGGTAGGGGATGGTTATCTCATAATAGTGTGAATACCATCCCCAATTATTGATGCTGCATATAGCTTCCTCATTCGATCTCTTAGGGGGTAAGGGGAACATCCAAACTAAGTATTTGAATTCAATGAGGACTTTCAACCAACTTCTTTCTCCTAACACAATGCATGTCACAATAGATTAACATCAATAAAAAATAATACAACTCAAATTCACGTTTGAGTACAATAGCTGAAAATGCATACCTTTTATCTGGTTTCAACATAAAGTTATTTGAGGCAATCATCTGATGTTCACTACCTTCAAAACTTAGTTGTTCAAAATTGTCTTTTCATTCCAAGAAGGTGATTATTTGATGATCATCATTGAATACTTTCCAATGATCAGCATTGTCAAGAACACTTGGTCTACAGACTAGCTCAATAGTATACCTGTCTTCTTTGAAATCTGATTGAGCAATTAAGAGAGTTCCTAAAATAGCAAGTGCATCAGCGCTATCATTAGATTCCCTGAGTATGGCAAAAATGTTGAAAGCATCAAATCTTTCAATTTGGTCCCAAACTAGGTTGCGATAGTGGCATAATCTTTCATTCTTGGTTTGGTATAATTTTCTCACTTGACAAACCACTAATTCAGCATCCCCTTTGGCATGGAGAAACTTGATGCCTTTGTCTTGAGCAGCCTTTAATCCAAATAATAAAGATTCATATTCAGGTGTATTGTTAGTGTTGCTAAATTGTAATTTGTAAGATGAAGGAAACATATCTCCTTGAGAAGATATCAACACAATCTCGGGTCTTGAACCAGTAGAGGAGCAACTGCCACCAAATTCCATAGTCCATATCTCATCAGATACTAATTTTTATTTAAACTTTCCTTCATTAGAGAAGGAGGGTCCTTCTTCATTTGTATTGAAACCTACTATTTATTTTTCTATTCTAGTTGAACTGATTTCTAGGTTGACACTTTTAAGAACTTTATCAGATGTTTCATGCACTTCATCTGTAGATAGAAAGTAGTTACCCATACTTGAGGATTCAAAAAGAATTTGAGCTTCAGGGGCTGATGTTTGGGTGACCATGTATTTTGTCTCCTTTTCAGGGAGAAATCTCTTCATTATGCCTTTGACAGGGATTCTTGCCTCAGATAGGTCCATGCTTAGTTCTCCTCCCACATCCTTACATAAATTTTGTCCAAGAAAAATGCCATAAGATGCTGGGACATCTGCCACCAAGATAGTCATCTTGATTCTCTTGTCTAGAAACACTACAAATGCAAATTGGGCATCTTTGATTTGCCCCAGCAATGGTACTTGCTTGTTTTCCATGGAGAAACATCTCCCAAATGTTTTGGGCAGTGTGAGGCCAAGAGATTCAAATGCTTTAGTAGGCATGCCATTATCAGATCTGCCTGAGTCTATAATATAATTACTTAGCTTGTGACCATTTAATAATAGGAAAACATAGAAAGGTTATATTTTCCTAGGAGCGGCTGGAGGAGTAATGACAAGATTATTCAGAATGGGCATGTTCCTTGGGGAATCAAGAGTTACCTTTTTAGCTTTTTGAACTGTAGGGATGGTTTGGTTCTTGACATATTAGACCAACTTATCCAATTAATCAGGATTGGACTGCAAATATTCAAATTCAAACATTTGTATTTTTGTCTTTTTGACATGATCGATTATGTCAAATGGCTGAATTGAGCTAGGTATAGAGAAAGGTATTTCAACCTTCTGAGTTTTAGGAGGGATGGGAGGAGGGCTAGTTTGTGAAATTGAAGTAGAAGGTGAAGGTGAAATTGATGTATTTTCTTTTTGGGTGATCACCAGATCCTTTGACTAGAAAGGTAGAGTGGTTTTATGCTTAGAAATTGTAATCATTGGTTGAGGTTGCTCCTCTATCTTCCCTTTATCAGCTTGCTAGACTGATTGGTTATTGGACCTGGTAAACACCACATATGATCCATCAAAATCTTCTCCTTTTCTTTTGGGTTCATCATGGTAGTTTAGGAAACCAATGTGGGAGTCGCCAACTGATTTTTCTTGATTTTCTACAAGGAGATCAACATCATTTTCTTCATTCAATTTATACTAGAAAGATAACTTTGATTCCACTTCAAGATATCCCATTGTTGAATTGGTTGGAGGAGCTTCTAGGGCAAGTTTCCCTTATGGGGGAGGAAGATGATTTTGTTGCCCTTGATTCCTGGCAGCATTACCCTGATGTGATTGATTTGGAAATGTCCTTCTTGGCATATCTCTGTATGAAGGAGTAGAAGACATTCTATACACCATTTGCTTTTTGAGAGCAAGCAACTCATTTGCCAACTTCTACACCATTGGATCTATGGTGCTTGTAGATGAATATTGAGAAGATGATGAGGGTCTATTTTTATTTGGATCTCTTCTTATCTTCCCTACTAAGATGAGATCATCTTTTACCTTAGTGGCCAAATGTTGAGCTGCAATAAGATATACTCGACCAGCACGTCTCAAAAAAAAACTTACTTCAAGTAACTAAGAATTAATGAAGAAGCATTTGAGATTCTCAGCTGTAGGTCAAGCAATTACAGGAATTCTATTTCTTAGTTTATCAAACTTGGCTATGAAGTCTCTCATTGGTTCATGAGGTTCTTTCTTCATCTATGGAAGTTGAGCCAAAGTACATGTGCATCTTCTACAAGTTTGAATCTAGCTTCAAACTTAGCTTTGAGGGTATTCTAATCAGTTACTGACTGAGCTTATAGATGATAAAATCAATCTACAGTAGCACCTTGTAATGTTTCTACAAATAGCCTGATTGCTACATCTTCAAATTCTACTCCAATTATGCCATAAGATATGTTGAAGGCTGTAATGTGTTCATCAGGATGAACTTTTCCATCACCATAGAATTTGGGGAAATTCTTCCTTGAACTGCATGGAAGCTCATGTAGAGGTGGAGTAAGATTGAGAGGACCAAAAGAATTACCCCAGGGGCCTTGAATTGCCATTATAGGATTATGAAAAGGAGGAATAATAAATCTCAGAGGGGTAATTATTGGCAAAGCTTTATCAACAGTAGAAGTGGATACATCATTTGGCAATGGAGATATGACTTTAGTAGGAGGAAAGATCTTGGTTTGTTGGAGGTGAGATGGTGAAAGAAATAGATCAAAATTACTTTGATGTACCAACTCGAATACAGGGTCAACAATACCTTTAGCCCTTTGGCTTCGTGTATACCTTGAATCTACCAGATTGTGAAACAAGAATGAAAAGAATTGACCTTGCTTTAGTTTAAAGCTTGAGGCTTTAAATTGCATGTTCTTTCTCAGTTAGTGTGGAGGTGAATGGTAAGGTTATAATAATAATGGGTAAAACACAAAAATGGAATGGAGTCTATAATGGATAATGGTAGAAACTGATTCAATCTAAAATGTGAGGTTTTAGAATGCAAATAACTATATCCCTAGCGGAGTCACCAAAAACTATTGGTTGAATATTTTGTCAATCAGTGTACTGATAAACAAAATAGGTCTGATCATCCAAAGTAGGAAGATTGGTCATCAAAATGTGTAGGTTTATCACAACAAAAGGGGACTAATCTCTCCTCTCATCAAGGGGAGGTTCCATATATATATATATATATATATATATAGAAAATAATACTCAAGGGTAGGATAAACCATCCATCTCTCTTTCTTTAGAGATGATGCATGCAAATAAAAGGAAAAATCTCAATGGAAATGACATAAATCACTCCTCTTCTTTTAGAAGTACTATTTAACCAACCACAAGAATACTCTTGGTAGTGATTGCAAAATGTGATTAAGGACGTAGTAACTAGCAAATTGAGATGTAGCACAAAGTCTCCACCTGAATTTCCCAAGAGTGAGATACAAAGGACAATGAGGGCACAAAGTCATCCCAAGGTCCTTTACACATAAACAAAAATAAAACACACTAAAGGCAATTATGGGGGCACAAAGTCTCTCCACAGTTGACTTTAAGACACCTTCTTGACTACTTTCACTAATTCTGCTTGTTGAATTAAAGGAACAGAAAATATATTAAGGAAAAAGACATAAGAACAATTTCCCCAACAACAAAGATATCACAGCACAAAGTCTGAAAAGTCACTTGCTTTCTTATTCCAATAACAAAATATGATCAACAATCTGAGCTCAAAGTCTTAGTAATGCCTTTCAATTTGGGCATAGTTTCATTTCTGATTATCAGAGAGAACTTATTTTACAATAACAAGAGAGTCCCTTATATAGCCTCTTTAAGAAGGATTTGGGAATTGTAACACATCATGTTGCATTGAATTTTGTTAAGAAGACATGCTAGAATTTAGGGGCATTTACCCATTTGCTTTTCCCAATGCAGAGAAATAGGTCATGCTATTGAAAGTTTGCATCTTTCAATATCCACCTAGTGGTCTACTTCTAGAAACATATCTGATGCACAAATGTTTTTGATCCTTCCTCATCATTCCTCCTTTTTTGGTTAATTGAATTGGGTCTTTGATTCAATTTGATGCTCTATTCTTTAGTCACTACCTACTGGTCTTGGCCTTAAAGCCTTTGAATGCATTCAGGTCCATGCTTAAACTTTCAAGGATCAACAGATAATTCATTGTTGTAATTTTAACATCTATGGGCACAACACTTTCCTCAATAATTCCTTTGGCTTTGTCATTTTATCTCTCCCAGAGGGGACCTGCCCTTTGGGGCCTTGAGAAACGATCCACTTTGGGTCGAGAAGAGGCCCCCGTAAGGATATCTACCCTTCAAGCAGTCTTCGAGTGCCCTTCGAGCTTCTTTCTTTTGGTGGGTTTCTTGTTTCACATCCTCTCAAAGGGAAGGTGACCCTTTAGCGTTGGGGAAGTGTCCTTTAATTTGGTAGCTAAGAGTCCCCCACAAGGGTATCTACCCTTTGGGGTCCTTCGGCGGTATTTTGTCTTCGGAGTCCTTCAGAGCTTTCCCACAGAATTTTTCCACAGACATTTTCCCACGGACAAAATTTTTGTAAGAATTGTTTTGATCTCTTTGTCTTTGGCCTTCAGAAATTCTTTCGATCTTTTCTCCCGCAGCTTCCCCAAATTTCTTTAGACTTTTTATCCAAAGGAATTCCTTTAGACAAAAGTCTAAAATAATTTGTTTCTTGCCTTAGTCTTTTTCCTGAAGGAAATCCCTTTGTCTTTTAGTCTTTTCAATTGGTCCATGTGCCTCCTTCCTTCCCTCCACAAGGGTATCTGATCCTTTGGATTTGGGGCAACCCCTTGAACCTACCGATTGAACTAACTGATTTGAACCAACTTTCATTTGACGGTTCAATGGTTCATTCCCTTTGACCGCTTGAACCAAGATTCTTTGAAACAAGCCTCATTGAACTTGTTGAACCTTTAAACCAAAGTGGTTCAATGGTTCAACAGTTCAATTGGTTCATTCCCCTAAAATGACTGTCATAAACTTATTCTTTTGATTGAACCTTGAACCCATTAAACCTTTGAAGCAATTGAACTTTGAAGCTTGAAAAATGTGCTTTACTCTTGCTGCTAATGTTGAACCTTGATATTGAACTCTTTTCATTGAACCTGGTCATTGAACCAACTTTGAAATCACCTAAGTGTTGAGAGCTTGCTTCTTTCCTATAGAGTCTGTAGAAATCAACCTGTGAAGTCTGTTGAACTTGGCCTGCAGAGTCCATATATTTTCTTCCTGTAGATTCCATAGATTCAAGCCTACAGATTCTATAGATTCAAACCTGTAGAGTTCATAGATTCAAGCCTACAAATTCCATAGATTCAAGCCTGTAGAGTCCGTAAATTCAAGAGAAGCTTGAAAAATGAGCAACTTGAATGCTTAGAACAAATTTTGAGAAGGGTAGAGATTATTTTGGTCTGAGGAACCAAAATAGTTTAAATGTTGTCCCAAAAATGAGTGATATTTTTGGGGGACAATAATATCCTACACACATAAGGATATATTTTTGAAACTGATGAATATAATCCTTCACTATTCCTCTTTTTCATAGTTGGGCTAGTTGGTTAATGTAGTTTTCAAAAACATTATCTTGATAATGAGACATTAGTTCATTATAGAATACTGACCATGTAACAAGAGCACCAGTCTTCTTCTTTTGATCACAAAACCAATGATACCAAATGAATGGCTCAAGCTATAGATACAAAGATGCCACAACCAACTTTAGAGAGATGAGAGTTTGGTGTAAATAAAATAGATTTTCAATTTGAGTGATCCAAGTGAGTAGATCCTTACCATCAAACATACACAAGTCTAATTTTGGTAACATCAATTTTACCCCCATATTGGCAATGTTAGTATTTAAAGGAGGAGGTTTAGAAGGAAAAAGTGGAGGGTTGTTGAGTGTTAAATGAGATGAAATGGTAGCTAATTATGTCATGATTTGATGCAACAGATTATTTATGCCATTAAGCTCCCCTTGAATTATTGATATTTGAGTTTAGACTTAAACATCCTTCTACATTAAGCCATGTATATTTGAATAGATTTGAGAAATTGTATCAGATGATTCAGACTCCATGTCATTCCCTAATGGAATTTTAAGGGTGTCTTGCCCTTTCCCCCATTCGTGGGTGTTAGGACCAACCGTACAAAGGCTTGATGGTGAGCCTTATTTTTCCCCATTGACCCAACTTTGACCAATAATTTTTTAAAATATTTGGGCCTCAAATAATAGACCCAAACTAATGATTTCCAAGGTTTCCAAAAATATTAAAATAAATAAAAAATTCTACAAATTGCGATTTATGGAGCAAATTTATGAAACACCCTAAAACAATGATATTTTTTAAAAATAGATCCAAATGAGCTTAAATTTTAATTTAAACTTAATGATTTTTCAACTCCAATAAAAAATGTAGAAAAAATCACACCTATTTGCACTACATATCTAAATTTCAAGATCTAGGGTTTTTAACTTGATTATGACCCAAATCAATGCTTTGATACAATTGGGAATGATATTAATTCACCAAATAAGCATAAATACAAAAATATATCACAATTATTTGGAAATATATCATAAATTATGAATAATATCTAAGCCACTTCTAGGGGTCAAGCTCCCAAATGCTTGCAATAAGAATGAATACTCAAATATGATGATGAATAACTAACCCTACCTCCTATATATAGTCTAACAAGGCCATGTGCCACCCACTCCAACCTAATAAGTATATAAATTCATAAATAAATGTAAAATAATATTAAAAAGGGTTATGTTAGCTACAAGTTAACTTCACACATCCCTAAACACACCAATGGTTAAGGGCATAGCAAATGCAATGGCCTTTCAATTATTGGTCACCTAGGAAAGATAATTTAATTTTGTTTACCTTTTATCGCATTATTAACCTTAGTGGGTTGAATAATTATCTATCTTGAAATAAGTGTTAGTATATAATCTCAACATAATAATGTAAAGTGATAGTAAAAATATATAACCTGTATCAATCATGATTAATGATGTAGATGGCCCCAATGTAGTGTGTCATGTAGGTAGATGAAAGGTCCAACATATTTATGTGCATGTATCATGTATGTACTATATTATTATATCACACAAAATTAATTATGAAACATATGTGTCTATATAAAATAAATGATATGCTATCTAATAACATAAAGTAAAAAAACATATATGCAAAACCTACTAAACATGTGCATGGCTAATTTTTTTATTTTTTATTTATTTGAATGTTTTTTGTATTTTTTTTTTGGTTTGATTTTTTGAATTTTTTTATTTATTTAAGGCTATCCAATGGTATCATATAAGGGATGCTCATATGTTGCTTTGAGAATGTGTTACATCAAATTGGTGACTCTATTAAGGAACATGCATAGGTATCATATTTGTAACTATAGAACTTGTTATGCCCTTAACCTATAGTTCATCTAGGGATATGTGTGGTTGAATTATGGCTTACACACCATCATATTATCTTATTGAATTTATCTATGTTCTTAGTATATTCAACCTATGGAATAACCTTGGCTCAATAGAGTATACATAGGAGGTAGTGGTTAGTCTTTGATCATCATATTGAGATTTTTTTTTGTTATTTCATGGTTGTGGAGGTTACCCCCTCGAAGTGGCTTAGTCTTAATATTCAATTATTTTTCTCTTTCATCAATTGTTATTATCAATCTATTTATTCTATTCTTAGTTATGTAATATATAATTCCATTTTTATGAATCATCTATGTAATTTCATTACAAGTGGTATCAAAGATTTGATTTAGCCAAATTTTTTGCAAGGAAATTTTTTCTGTTCTAGCATCTTGAGCACTAGGAGGCCAAAAACACATAACTTATGATCTGGGAGGAATTAAATTTTTTCATCACCATAGTTTTGTTCATGAGGTTTATTTACAAAAAATAAAAATTTGAGTAAAAAAATAAAATAAATAAATAAATAAGTAAATAAAAGTATGGAATTTTTTACCTTGTGTAAATTAGTAGTAGTTGGGTTCATCTCTATGAGATGATCACAATAGTTGATTCTACCATTACACATTTTTGGGCTAAAAATTTCACCCTTGTGCACATTAACAATTATTGGATTCATCTTGGTGAGGTGATCACAATGGTATCATTTAATAATACATTTTTATTTTGGTCATGACCATCTTAAGGTTTGTGCATGATAGATCCTATGACTCATGGTTATGAGAAAGGGAAATAAATGTATAAAGCTCCTCACAAAGATGACATGGAGTCAGAAACTTCTAATCCAAGTATTTCAAATATAGTTCAACAACTTAAATTAGAGTTGTAGTGCATGGTGTATAAATATGATATTTATGTAGTTAAAGGGGGGCTCATATGGCTAAGAGGGTACCTAAATAGATTCATATATCAATTGAAACAAATCATTATGAAATTATTGACTTTTAAAATAAGAAATTGTAAAATAACACTCCACCATTTAAGTTTGGTTCTTCTCCTCCAAACAATCATAATGCCAACCATGGTATAAAGTCATTGTTTCCAAAAGTGGATGTACATAAGTTTGATGGTAATGACCCACTAAAATGGATTAGTTAAAATAAAAACTCATTTGATCTACATCAGACTCCTTATTCAAAAAAGGTGTTCATGGCCTCTCTATATCTAAAACATGAGAAATTTATTTGGTATCATTAGTTATGTGCTCAAAATAAAAATAAGGGTCTCTTCATTTCTTGGTTTATATTTTTTGAATAAAGGAATTTCCATTATTATAATAATGTCTTAAAAAACTACTTCAACCATCTAGCCAACTTGTGCCAAACTGGGATGATAAAAGATTACATTCATCAATTTTAGAATCTCTCATTATGTGTGGTAAACATCATTGAGGAAAATTTTATTGACCTATTTTTGGGTGGAATCAAATATCACATCCAATTAAAGGTTAGCATGTTTCATCTAGTAATGTATTTGAATCTATACTATGGGCATGTCTCACTAAGGAAAATGAATTGATCAAATGAAGACCTTTCACCAATGTGTATAAATTCACCTTCTCAACACCATCATTTGCATAGTCTACCATATTAACACCTCAACAAGTTAAAGAAAAGTGTGAAAAAGGTTTGTGTTTTGGATGTGATATAAAATGGATCAAAGGACATCGATGTGCTAAAAACAAATAATTTTACATTGAAGGCACCAATGAGAAGGAAGAAGGTCATGAGGATTCATGGGTATGTTTGGAAGCACCCAAGGATGAATCCAAAGATTCTCAATCTACTATTTTATGTCATGAATATTTAGGAATCATTACTATTCAAACTCTTAAGGTGGTGGGTTTTCTAAATAAGTAGAAGGTGACTATGTTAATTAACTCTGAGATTACACATAGCTTCATCAACATTAAGTTAGCTACTCATTTGAACTATTTCATTTACCAATCTCTAGAATTTTAGGTCATGATTATAGATGGTGGTATAATCAACTAGTCTAAGAAATATCATAGCATTACTCTTATTATGGGAGAATATCTTCTATATTCCCCTATGTTTGTTATTCCCATGGGAGGATCTATCAATTTTTTGGAGGTGTAGTGGCTCACCACTTTGGCCACTATTGAGACTAATTTCTAGGAACTATTTATAAGGTTTGATTCAGAAGGCAAGGCCTTTAAAATTTAGGGATTATAGGCTAAATATCTATAACTAGTTAGTTTTCATTGAAAAAAATGAAGATTCTTAGAAAAGATGTAGAAAGATTTGTGGCACACTTATTTTCCATAAAGGTTCAACCAACCAAGGAGTCTACACAACCTAATGTGAAAAGGGTGTTGTATGACCATTATGGTGTTTTCGGTGACTTTAAAAAAATACTTCCTCCAAGTCATGCATGTAATAATGACATCAAGTTCATTCTAAGAAGTAAACCACCCAACATCATACCCCATAGGTATCCCTAAGCTAGAAGATTTAAAATGAAAATATGATCGAAGATATTTTGAAGGTAGTAATCATCTGGGATAGTCAAAGTGAATATTCCTCCCTAGTGTTCATGATGTGGAGTAATGATAATAGTTGGAGGATGTGACCATATTATATATAACTCAAAAATTACACCATCAAAGATAAATTACCTATTCTATTAATTGGTTATTTACTAGATGAATTTTTTGGTGTTCTTTATTTTACCAAGTTCAACCTTTGCTCTGGTTATCATTAGATTTACATCTATTGGAAATATTGTCATTGATGTCAAAGGTTTAGTATTATTGGTGATAAAGTCCCCATTGCATTTAATGTTGTTTGTAATAAATATATCTTGGCTAATATGAGTTAATATTTATTTAATATTAACGAATATATTTTTGGTTGCATATGAGACAAAAGAAGGGCCCATGGAGAAGTTGAAGAGCCACAGGGTAAAGACAAAATAAGGATGGGACGCATTTTACCATGAAGAGTCATCTTGGGGAACACCAAGAGTCACCAAGTGAAGACAAAAGAGTAAGGGCGAATTTCTCATGAAGGGACACTTTGAGGAATATGAAAAGTCACCAAAGATAAGGACAAAAGTGGGAAGGACGTTTTTGGTCATGAAGTGTCACCACATGACTTTTCAAAGGCTTGAATATGAAGGGTCATCCAAGATTGGTGACATTTTCATGAAGATTGAAGGGTCACAAAGGGGGAAGGCCAAAGGTCATTTGGAAAGCTATAAATAAAGGCTTGAGAAGCCATTTCTAAATGTGGAAGTGAGAGGTTGATTTGATATTATAATATCTATCTTAGAAGATAAATTGTGAGAGATGAATATGATTTGTATTTTTTATATCTAGCTTAGAAAAGAAAAGTTGTGAGAGAGGAAGGAGATGTTGTATTGATCTATCATTTGTTGAGATAGAAACATTGAGAGATAGGTGTGTGGTATACACAAAGGGGTTGGTGCTCCTGTGGGTTGGTGCTCATGAATTGTTGCTAAATCGGTGCTTGGCAAAGGGGTTGGTGCTCCTATGGGTTGGTGCTCATGAATTGTTGTTGGGTTGGTGCTCGGCAAAGGGATTGGTGCTCCGGTGGGTTGGTGCTCATCAAAGGGGTTTGAAGCTCCTATGGGTTGGTGCTCATGAATTGTAGCCGAGGTTTTTACTTGGCAAAGGGGTATGGTGCTCCTATGGGGTTGTTCTCATGAATATATTTGAGATTGATTCTTTATGGTTTTTCCCACATTGGGTTTCCACGTTATATCTGGTGTCTCTCTCTGTCTTGTGTGATGTTTATTGTTTGAGTTTTTATTGCATATCTTGAATGTTTGATTAAGTGGATTTTGGTTAAAGGGAAAGTTTTATAAGATATATAATATACTGATTCACCCCCCCTCTTAGTATATTCTGTGCTTAACAAAATCTGTGATAAGGACATACCTAAAATAGTTTTTATAACTCATGAAGGCCTTTATGAATCTATGTTCATGCCTTTTGTCCTCATAAATGCACCGTCTACATTTTATAATTTAATGAATATTATTTTTAAACATTTTTTGAGAAATTTTGTATTAGTATTTTTTGATGATATACTCATCTAGATTAAAAATTTGTAAGACCATTTGAAGCATGTGAAACATGTACTTTTAGTTATAGAACACCATCAACTTTATGCCAAACCTTCCAAATATTTTTTTCATGTCCAAGAGGTGGATTACTTTGGTCATATTGTTTCGTATGGAGTGAAAGTTGATCCTAAAAAAATCTAGGCAATGATGGAGTGGTAGGTTCCCATGACCCTCATGAACCTTCAATAATTTCTAGGGATAACTGGTTATTATCATAGGTTTATGAAAAATTAAGGTAGTATATAATCCCCAATCACCTCTTTGTTGAATAAAAACTCCTTCTAGTGGACTGATTCAACTAATAATATAATTAAGCAATTAAAAATGGCTATGTGCATAATTCTAATTTTGGATACTCCAAAATTTAAAAAAAAAATTGTGGTGGAGTGTGACACATTATGATATGGCATGGGGGATGTAATCATGAAGTAAATTAGATGTTTAGCATTTGAAATTCACCAAGTAAAGACAAAAAATAGGCTCAAACAAATTTATGAAAATATATGATGGCTATCCTTCATGCAATGAAATAATGGAGACCTTATTTGATGGGTCATCACTTTCAATTAAAGACTAATCATGATAGCCTCGAATATTTTTTTAAGTAATGATTATCATTTTTTTTTTAAAAACATGGATGAGTAGTGTTGGTAAATGATTTTTAAATAGTGTATAATAAAAAAAATAGAATTTGGTTGCAGATGTCCTCTCCTAATGGGGCGAATTAGTTGAGGCATTATTATGCACCTTAACCATGTACCAGGCATGTTGGTTAGAGGAAGCAAGATCTAAAGAGGATAATGACAATGCTACCAAGAATTTAATTCAAAATATTTAGTGGGGGTATAATGAATCTAGAAAACATACATGGAAGAAGAACACATTATGGTATAAAGATAGATTAACCTCTATAATCATTCTCTCCTCAAATGTAAAATTCTTCAAGAACTTCACACCTCTCCACTTGGAGATCACTATGGATTTTTAAAAAAATATCATAAAATCAAGTAATATTTATTTTGGGAAGGACTCAAGGGGGATGTATAGAAATATGTGGCTGAATACACTATATGTCAACAAAACAAAGGTGAAACCATTAATACCCTAGGTATTTTTCAACCTTTATCCATCCCTAACTAGCATTGGGAGGAGTTTTCCATGGATTTCATTATGAGGTTATCATATTCTAAAGGTAAAAATTTTATCATGGTATTTGTGGATCTACTCACTGAGTATGCTCATTTCTCCCCTTATCATAGCCATTTGTTTCCACTATAATAGCTTTTAATTTTCTCAATATAGTTCAAAAATTACATGGTACTCCAAAGATAATTGTAAGTGATTGAGATACCATATTTACTAGTAAATTATAGACTCAATTATTTTCATGTTTGGGCACCCAATTAGTTCATATCTCATATTATCATCCTCAATCTGATGGACAAATAGAGGTATAAAAAAAATGTCTATAAATTTATCTTTGTTGTTTTGTTTCTAAAAAATAGGACAAATGGGTTCATTGGCTACCACTTATTTAATGGTGGTATAAAACTTCTTTTCACATTTATTACAATATGTCTCCATTTGTGGCATTATATGGGTATCACCCCCCATTAATCACTTTAGATTTGAAAATGCATCCTAAGGTTTAAGTTATTATGTAATGCATTCACCATCAATAAGAGGTACTAGTAAGTTTGTGAGAAAAAATAATGGCATAAATTCAAATGAAGCAACTAGTCGATCAAAACTGTAGTAACTTTATTACATAGGTGATTAGGAATTTGTGTGTTTTTTTCCATATAAGTATGTTTATGAAGAAACATAAAAATCATAACAAGATGTCATGCAAGTATTGTATCCCTTATCAGATCTTGTAGAAAATTAGTAGTGTGGCTTACAATCTAGAATTACTTCCATCCACTAACATACATATTGTATCCCATGTGTCTATCCTAAATAATTTAATTGGATATAGATTTTTTAATTTTATTGGGTTTATTAAATTTGTTGAATAAGGTCAATTCATTATGGATCGTAAAGAGATTCTTCACACACACACTAAGCAACTATGGACTAGAGTCATTAAGGAATATTTGATCAAATGGAATAGCCTACATTTTGAAGAAGAAAAATGGTAAGATGAATCGTTCATGCAAGAACATTCTAGTTTGATTCAACATTAAGGAGAAAATTATTTTTAAGAGGAGGAGCATATTACACCTTTAATCTATAGTGCATATATTGATATGTGTGGTTGACTTATGGATTACACACCTTCATATGAACTTATTGTAATTCTCTATGTTCTTATTATGGTTAACCTATGGAATAACCTTGGCTAAGTAGTGTATATATAGGAGGTATTTTATATTCTTTCATCATATTATGAAATCTATTCCTATTTCATTTTTTTGGAGGTTGTCTACTTGAATTAACTTAGTCATAATATTCAAGTATTTTACTCTTTCACCAATTTTTGTTGTGGATCTATTTATTATGCTCTTACTTTTATGATATATAATTTTATTTTTGTGAATAATCTAAGTAATTTCAATAAAAAAATATGTGGTACTCTATGTATGACTCATACAAATCTACGCATGTGAAGTGGTAGTAGAAGGTATAGTGGTTTGGGGAACTTATTATTTAGTTATCTATGGTTTCTTTGGTGTATGTCTAAATCAAACATATTTATTTTCTATTAAAAATTATTCAAACTATGTAGGTATAGTTTAGGACTCTTGGATTCCACTATATATGTGTAATACAATGACCTCTCAAGTATAAATTACCTAGGAAAATGGATTCTTTGTTTATTACACTTTTTCACATAGTTAAATTTAATAGGTTGTATAATTATCCATCTTGGAATAATTTTATCTTGTTGAAGTGGATGTTCATATGTAATTTTAGAATCTATTATTATGTTAATAGTACAGATATATTTAATACATATATGCACTATGGAGGATATTATAGCAATTTTATGCATCCAATATCATCCCAATAACATATCAAAGACTCTTTTCTATTTTATAATTGAGAAGGTAGTGGCCACATTTTATAGACCAACTTGTAAATGTAAATCAATCTCACCAATAATATGATGTGTTGTCCCATAGAATGCTCTAATAGTTTTGGTCAAAGTGTATAAATCCTCATGTGTATATCAATAAAATGTATAGGTTGATGATCAAAGTATGCTATAATAAATAATGACTAAAGATATGAGTCATCATCCATAATTTCATTATGATCAAATGTAATATAAGACCTCTAAACCATAGGAGTTACCATGCGTGTAAGTGTGGCAATAATCCCATATAATTGGTGCCTATAATATGGTGGAGGAGGATGTGTGTTAAATTCCATATGAAGTTATAGTGTATTATTAGGATGATCTTATAATGGATCATTAAATATCTTTTAAATTTGATGGTCACCAAGTTCTGACCCTAAATCGTTTGGAGGATCAACAAAGGTAATCTTATGGTTATCAATAGGGTCTTAGATCTAGGGTTTTAATTTATAACATCAGTATGTAAAATGCATAGTGCCTTGGTGATAGTCACAATAATAATTATCATCATATCTTTTTGGTATAGGTTGACTTGTATTAACCTCTATAGGATGAGGGAGAGATATAAGTGGCATTCGACAAGCTTCAAAAGTAATGAAGTTATAGGCTTAGTTTATCATGTAATTTATCTCTTATATGCATTGGATAAGATTAGTTGATTAGGTTGTTGTGATGTATTATTAGCTATTGTTGTTGCTTCTTTTATATGTTCTATAAGTTTAAAATTCCATCTTGGTTCAATAAGAAACTTGTTACTATATGTAGTTAGAATCTTTTTAAATAAAATAAGATACATTTTTCTATCTTGGAAAATATGACATAAGTCATCAAAATTTTTAAAATTCTTAAAGACAATAAACTAATGTAATGGTACAACTAAAATTTTCATAAACATGTCTTAAATATATTAATTCTCCATTGGATTTATCATTTTATCCAACATTGTTTTATACCTCAAAACATATTCATTAATACAATGATTGTTTCCTTGTTTAATATTAGTAATTTGTACAAATGACATATTTTTATGATGTTAATAGATAAATATGCTAGGAATTAATAAGATAAAGCTCTGAATTATTTCATTGATCAAATTGGTAAATCATATAAAAATAATCAATCATATTCCTTTAATGTCCTTATATTTAATTAAATCAAAATTTTATCATTTGAAGCATGATCAATTCATGTTTCATAGAAACATCAGAGGTGTTATTTAGGATGACCCTTTCAATCATATAATGTGAACTTGGCTGCTAAAAACCCCATTGTTAAAGGGTTCAAATAAATTTCATCTCTAAGAGGATTATGAAATACATATTATTACCAATATAATGAGGATAATTTAAATCATTTTGTTCAATATTAGTAACCTTATCTTCCAAAACATTAATAACTTAGAGAAGAGATTGCACAGTAAACCCATTAGGATTAATATTTGATACTTGAGAAGTTACTAAAGGGGTTCTAAATATTTTTGTGTTGATATAGGCATTGAAATAGGTATTTAAGTGAAGCATTGATTAACCCCATGGAAGATATAGTAATAGGATTTTTTTCCTTGAGGAACAATGGTTTGAAAACATATTTCATATTCCCACTAGATGTACTAATCAATGGTGTTCTCGATGGGAGGTTTAATGGTAAATAGGTATATTAAATAGTCCCAATATTTGAGTCAATAGATAAAAATGGTTATTCATTGATTCCTTTTATTTTTTTAGTTTCGAATAAATATTAAAGATTTTATCAAGATCCTCAAGATTTTAATGAATATGATCTCAAAACATTGCAATAAATTTAAATTTATCTTGATCTACTTGTTGATGTTTATTATTATCATGTGATTTATTATTTTCATGATTATATGCATCTTTTATGACAACATATTTAGTGTTTTTTTCATTCTCATAATTATCACTCCCAGTATTCATAGAATTTTGCAATGCACTAGCTTAAAACATTTTAGGTGGGATGAGAGGAAGCTCAAAATGTTTTATAGCTATACCATCTAATCTAGTATTATGCTTAGGTTACATAAAAAATAACTAAATCAAAATTTTAATAATAGATAAAATATGAAACCCTAAAAGGCTAAAAACCCTAAGGAAAGCTAGGATTTGCATAAAAATACTTAGAGGTTGGTTTCACCAAATGTTGAACCCTTTTTATTTTTATAGGGTTAGGGGAGAATAACTTAAACAAGTTAATGAATAAACTATTCTAAGATTAGGTTAATAAATGGAATTCAGATAATAAATATGTTGAATTTGAAAATATTCTAAATATAGAAAATACATTACCAAAAATTAATTTAAAAGTAGAAATATGAAGGAGAAATTGTACTTAGTTTATGAAATGATGTGGAAGCAGATCTAAGTTGTTTAGTTTTGGGAGTGGATTGTCTAAAGATTTGGATCCCATTATTAGGTTCTAAAAATATTATTTATATCATCCTAGATACTACCATGAGATTTGAACACTAACATCAATGCTTGTCCCTAATTTGAATATTTTATCAAGTACATAATATTAAATATTATATAAATATTCCACTTATGCTTGTTAGGTTTTATTTCTTCCTTCTAGATTCTCTATATATATCTTGTGCACAAGTTCTTGATGTCACTTTGTATCTCAAACCCTAGGTCCTTCCAAGTTAGGGCATCACAAATTACAAAGTATGGGTGGGTTTGATCAAGTGAATCAATTGAATTTTAGATGACCTAAAGGAAATTTTTATTAGTCAATGTTTCCTACATATCCAATACTCTAAGGAGGACATCATAATGATGTTTTTATCCCCCTCGTGTTGGATTGTGTGTAAATAATGGTGTAATATTTGATATACAAGTGCATGTAGTGATCTAGATTATAAATTGATAAATAATGCTCATGGGACATTCTTTGAGTGATTCAATCCTTTAATATGATTGATCCAGTGGATGATATTAAAATAGGAAATAATAGGGGCATATAAATAAATTGTGAAAATGATTAAGTGTGAGCTTGATACGTGTTTTCTTAGTAGTTTGTAGATAAATAATGAGTATGATTTCATTTATATTTATACCACACCTTTTGAAAATATCTCATGTAAGGGTTATAAAATAAATATATCCCAACCCATATATTTCAAAATATTTTAAAATTAGTGATTTGTAAGCTACAACACTAATGGCAGGGTTGGGACACTATCATCAACACTAGTGTCCTTATTTGAACAATATTTTCTGATAAGATAGAAAGTTAATTAGGATCTATAATTTATTGTAAAGTATTTAAATCAATTTTATAGTACATGGTTTGCTACAGGTGATATGTATCATCATATTAATAGGTTTAGAGTATATGATAATCAATTAGGCATAATGAGATGGATAATGTGAGCCTTTTAGTAGTAGGAAGGTTATAAACTATAGGGTAGAGTCTTGATGGGTATTTTTAAAGAATATAACATGGAAATTCCATAGTATATCATATTATATTTTCTAAATTATTCCACCTTCTAAATAATCCATTTTTATACATGTAAAAGAGACTAGTGATTGCATTTCTTATACTAGTTTGCCTCTTCTTATTTCACCTAAATAAAAAATTATGCCTATCCCTTCTTAATGTGATCCTAGTGTTTAATTAGTTCTTTCTATAAATAATCCATGTTATAGAGATTTTATTCAACCCACACCATTTATTTAAATATTTATTAACCAAATAGAGCATTGATTCTCATGTTTGTTGTTTTTACTTTGGTTTCACTTCCTCAAGATTCACTCCATACAGTTATTCAAAACATGAAAGATACAAGTTAAGTAGTTCCTAAAGGATCCAAAAATAAATGCATAACATGTATTCATGTGAAATATTACTCAATAATTTGGATTATGAGGTTATTATATACCCTTTGCCTAGAGGTTTTATAGTTCCAAAGCTTGAACTATTCAATGGAATGCATGATGGTTATAATCCTATGAAACATTTATGTGTTTATTGTCTTGAATTTTAATATATATATATATATATATATATATATATATATGACTAAAATATTTCTTAAAATACTAATGTATTATTAATTTTATTATTTTTATGGCATACCATCGACCCTTGTGCATAACTTTAGTTCTTTGGAATATATTTTATTAGTTCATTTTTAAATCAAAATTATATAAAATGTCACATTTTCTTACCTAGATCATCTTAATCAGGAATTTAATGAGAATTTTAGTAAAAATACACTTACATTCAAAAGAATACTTAGAAATATGACTTACCATATAATTATAACATAATTACATATTAAATTATTTCAATGTTTGTTCGAACCTACTAAATACAATGATTTTCAATTCATATCAATCTTTCAATGTATTTAAACATTTTTTATTATGTTTTAGATTAGGGTAAAAGGTGTATAGTAACCTATACACAAGGATGAATAAAAAATTTATATGGTAGGATAATTAATTAAAAACTTAGATAAATGAATATTCTAAATTAAAATGTCAAGTTATGTTAAATATAGAAAGTACACTCAAAATAATAGTTTGATTACATGAACATGAAGAAGAGATAATAGTTAGTTTATTTACAAATGCATAGATAGATCTAAGATATGTAGAGGTGGGAATAGGTGGGAACAAGATCAATATCTAGTCATCAGATTATGGAAATATTATTTCTACAGGCCTAGGTATTTTTGTCAGCTTTTACATATTTGCATCAATACATGTGTCTTTATTTTAATGGAACTCTCCAATGCAAAATAATCACTATATTTCAAAGTGACCACCTAAAACATTCTAGGTTGTGAGTCACGATTCTATTGATGTATTTTATTCATGCACATAGGATGTTAATGATTGTATGTGGATGAAACCCTAGTCCTTCACCTTAGGTCTTTTTACCTACCAAAAATGGGTTAGTGGGCTCATAGTGTTAAACTAACCTTAAGGGCCATTCTATCAATGAGTGTTTTCTATATAGCCAATCCTTCAAGGAGGGCCTCATAGATATATGGTTATCCCCTAAGTGTTTGCCTATGTGTGCACAAGGGTGAGAAATATTATATAAAATAGAATGTATTTATCTAGATTTTAACTTGACAAATACTTCTCATGGGTTATTATTTAATTGTTTCAGTCATGTAATATGACCACTCATATGGCTGATATGAAAATAGGGAAGAATAGGGTAGTGGAAATTAGTTGTGAAATTGATTGAATGATCTTAAATAAGATTTTAATTGGTATTTTATAGATAGGTAATGAATATTTTTATATTTTTATATGTGTCCATCATTTACTAACATTCATCCATGAAATGGTTTTTATTTGAAAACCCATTACTCCTTCTATTTCATCCACTCACAATGCCTTCTCAAATAGGGGCAAAGTATACACATTTAAATTATATCTCTCCACTTATGATCACTAATACTACTATCAGTCAACGCTAATTCTTCCTATTTTATCTAATATAATTTCTCTCTTCTTATTATGTTCTAACATCAATGATTTTTATCATTTATCTAACAACCCCCTCCATTTATTCTTCATCCACTAACCTTATATTACCGAACAATTCAATTAATTCACCTAATTCCCTATTGTCCTCTAACTAATCCCACTTAACGATTATATTGGAATTTAAAATTGTAATCCCACTTACCCTACCCTAATCCTAGTATCTCTTACATCCCTATCCCTAATCTCCCATATAATAACCTCATTTAATCATTTACTAATCTTTCTTAGTCCCTAAATGGATTCTATAATTCTCCAATTCTATAACCCTTCTCTATTCTATCCATCCTTTCTAGAAGCCTCTAATTATAGAAGCTTCCAACAAATTTTTAATTCCTTTTAATTCTCCAACATTCATATTATTACATCAAAAAACCTATCATATTGTCTAAATATAATCATTTATCCAAAAGTATTTAATCTAATCATCGAAGTCCACTCATCTAGTATCCAGTCATTACTCCATGTCATTTATCATCACATCTATATCCTATCATAAATCATCTGACATCTCTCCAATTTTCAACATCTCAACTCAAGTCTCAATCCAGTCATCATTACACTTAATATCTATCTAACAACTAGCATGCCTAATAGTCATCATCATCCTAATATTATAATCCATCAAAATAATCTATCATCTAGTTTTCACTACATTATCCTAAGGTCTTTTTAGACTATGTATGTAGTGCTTAGTCACATAATGTGTATAATTTTATCTTAGCAACTCTCTCCTCTTTCCCCATCATTTTCCATCATATTCATCTTGTCTTTCATTATCCCCAAGTCTTACATTAGTTAAATTATTAAGCTATAATATCAATCATTAATCAATCAATCTATTGATCCATAATCATCCTTGTAATCATCTCCCTAATATTACCATCTAATTTCCCACACCTATCAATTAGGCCCGACAAGTCACAACTTGTATAATCATCCATTATCACCAATTTATCAATTTACAATTTAAAGTTTACAGTTTCCTACCTTGATAGGGGCATGACCAAGACCGTAACTTTATCATCACTCACTCTCTTACATGCATCCTTTCTAGGGTCACCATCACTATTAATCACATTAGGACTCAGTGATTCGATGTACTACCACCTAAATTTTTCCAATCATCTTTTGGAGGATTGATCATATCATTTTATTTCATCCCCGTCATCATATTTATTGACTTCAAATTTGAGCTACGCTCATTATTAATCTTCTTAAACTAGTGTCTTATTTTTTCCTAATGCTCTCCCATGAATTTGTCCTTACTTAGAATATGTCTAAATATTTCATCCTTTTATCTTATCATCATCATGTTATGGTTGATTCCCATTTGGGATGTGTTGATAATCATGACACAATTGCTTCTACTAAATGTGCATATGTCTTTTCTAGGGGCATCATCACTTTACAACTCACTATTTATGTTTAATTCCTTTTCTTCATTGTCTATCCCATATTTTTCATCCCATCCCCTTGTATATTTGTTACATCCCACCCCTCATTTATTCCTTTGATGGGCCATCTTTCTCATTTTTCTTTTCATGTCCCCTCTAGGGGGTTCCATTTGTCCATCATTTACTAACATTCATCCATGAAATGGTGTTTCTTTGAAAAACTATTACTTCTTCCATTTCATCCACTCACAATTCCTTTTCAAAAAGGGGCAAAATGTACACATTTAAATCTTCTCATTTCATTTATGATCACTAATATTACTATTAGTTGACACTAATTTCACTTATTTTATCTAATCTCATTTATCTATTCTAATTATGTTCTAATATCACCCCTTCTTTTAATTTATCTAACAACCCCCTTCATTTATTCTTAATCCACTAACCTTATATTACCCCAAAAAATCAATTAATCAACCTAATTCCCTATTGTACATTAACTAATCCCACTTAACCATTATATTGTAATTTAAAATTTTAATCCAACCTACCCTACCCTATTCTTAGGCTCTCCTACATCCCTAAACCCTAATATCCCATCTAATCACCTTATTTAATCATTTACTAATCTTGATTAGCCCCTAAATGGATTCTATGTTTCTCCAATTCTATAACCCTCCTCTATTCTATCCATCCTCTCTAGAAGCCTCTAAGTCTAGAGGATTTCAAGGAATTTTTAATTCCTTTTAATTCTCCAACATTGATCTTCCTACATCCAACAACTTGTCATATTGTCTAAATCCAATCATTTATCCTAATCCTTTTTTCTTCAAGTCAATCATCTAGGTCCACTCATCTAGTATCCAATAATTACTCCATGTCCTTTATCATCAGATCTATATCCTATCATAAATCATTTTCCATATTTATAATTGCCAACATCTCAACTCAACTTTCAATCCACTCATCATCACACTTAATATCTATCTAATAACTAACATGTCTAACAGTCATCATTATCATAATATTCTAATTGATCAACATAATCTATCATCTAGTATGCACTAAATTATCCTGAGGTCTTTTCAGACTATATAGGTAGTGGTTAGTCACATAATGTGTCTAAGGTTATCTTACTAACTCTCTCTCCTTTTTCTTCATCATTCGCCATCACATTCATCTTGTCCTTCACCATCCCCAAGTCTTACATCAGTCTAATTCTTGAGATATAATATCAATCATTATTCAATTGATATATTGACACATAATCATCCTTGTAATCATCTCCCTAATCTTACCATCCAATTTTGCACACCTATCAATTGGGCCTGACAAGTTACAACTTCCATATCTACTTCCATCAGTCATCCATTATCACCAATTAAACAATTCATAATTTAAAGTTTACAATTTCTTCCCTTGATTGGGGCATAACCAAGACCGTAACTTTATCATCACCCACTCCCTTGCATGCATCATTGGTAGAGGTACCATCACTATTAATCATATTATGACTCAGTGATTTTATGTACTACTACCCAATTATTTCCCTTCATCTTTTGGGTGATTGATCATATCATTTTTCTTCATCCCCTTCATCATATTTCTTGACTTCAGCTTTGAGTTATGCTCATTATTAATCTTCTCAAATCAATGTCTTATTTTACCCCAATGCTCTCTCATTATTTTGTCCTTAATTGGAATATGTATAAATCTTACAACCTTTTATCTTATCATCATCACGTTATGGTTGATTTCCACTTGGGATGTGTCAATAACCATGACACAATCACTTCTACTCCATTTGCATATGTCTTTTCCTGGGGCATCATCACTTTATAACTCGCTATTTAGGTCAAATTCCTTTTCTTCATTATCTATCCCAAATTTTACATCTCATCCATTTATCTATTTTTCACATACCACCCCTCAATTATTCCTTTCATGGGCCATATTTCTCATTTTTTTTGCATGTACCATCTAGGGGTGTCGTTTATCCATCATTTACTAACACTCATCCATGAAATGGTGTTTCATTGAAAAACTATTACTCTGTCCATTTAATCCACTCAAAATTTATTTTTAAAGAGGGGCAAAGTGTACACATTTAAATATGCTCAATTAATTTATCATCACTAATATTACTATTAGTTGACACTGATTTCACTTATTTTGTCTAATCTCATTTATCTCTTCTAGTTATGTTCTAATATCACCCCTTCTTTTCATTTATCTAATAACCCCATTCATTTATTCTTCATCCACTAACCTTATATTACCCTAAAAATCAATTAATTCACCTAATTCCTTATTGTCCACTAATTAATCCCACTTAACCATTATATTGTAATTTAAAATTCCAATCCCACCTACCCTATCCTATTCCTAGTCTCTCATACATCCCTATTCCATAATCTCCTATCTAGTCACCTCATTTAATCATCTACTAATCTTACTTAGCCCCTAAATGAATTATATAATTCTCCAATACTAGTATCCTACTATATTCTCTCTATCTTCTCTATAGGCCTCTAATTCTAGAGGCTTTCGAGCAATTTTTAATTCCTTTTAATTCTCCACCATTGATCTTCCCTCCATCCATATATTTAAACACCAGCCCATCCTCCATTGAACTAATTTTTAATCCAAGATCTTCCATGCAAATCTTATGATCAAATACATTAGTCCTCGCGATCATCCTGTCAACAAATCCAAGCCTTTTGATCAAGATAAAATCAAGCTGAAATTTTGAGTCTACTTGTAAGCAATCCACGATCCATAAACATCTAATCCTTTTATATTTTTTAATCTTGATCTATAATACATAGATTTATGATTTAATGATGGTATGAATGTTTCATTCATATTTGCATTGTAATCCTAATTGGCTTTATATTTTACTTGTAGATTGGTAATTTGGGTGTTTTAGATATAATTTGCATATCTAAATCCATAGCTCAAATTTTGATTTTACAATAATAATGAAACAAAATATATTTAATTAATTGTCCCACATTTATTAAAATGACCACTTTATTTTATATTAATGATATGTAGATTTTGTTATGTACTTTACATCATATTTTGATATAGAATTTTTAAAGATAGATATGGAAATCTAGGCCACTCATGATTGAGTGAAATCATAATTAATCCATTAGGCATGGCCTAGATTTCCATATAACCCTATGGTTTTTTTTTGTTGGATATAGATGTGTTGTTTCTGTAAAGATAGATATTTGGAGAGATAGGGTACTAAATGAATGACTTTTGTAAATGTATCAAATGAGATCAATGGAACTAATACTTTGTCTACAAATATTGATGTCTAAAATTTGTTTGGTGTTAATTATGCTTCATGATAATAGTTAAGTACATACACTTTGTTAATTCATTTAATGGTTAAATATAGAATGATGTTTGTAGTAACAATGATTTAATGTGTTAACTCAAGCACCTAAGTAACATTTGTATATCCACCACCACATGATATAAATAATGGCAACTAGTCTAGGCTATGTTCCTCAAGTGAGAATGTGAGATCAGTCATTTTATATTATAGTACACTATCATATTGGCTTCTTCCTTCCTCTATGTGTGTGACTAGTAATTAGTCATGCAGAACTAAGGATAAAAATAAACCTAACATTTTGGTTCTATTAGAAGGAATCATTGTATTTGTTAGCATGATGGTATAAAGATACTTGAGTGGATATATTTGGAAAATTTTGAGCATTGGTTTGACATCATAGAAAACAAATTTATGCTTGTATATATTAAACCAAGAGTTTTTATGTACACATGGGTAGCAAAACACCTAAATGATTCTCTATATGAAATATTGTTTGTAGAATTACATATTCACTTGTATGCTTGGGTTTTGGAATATGTGTAAGACCATTCAATAAATTATGAATGGAAATATCTTAGATAAATAGATTATTATACATCCTTAGAAAATTTGAAAGCTACCTAGACACATGTGATGGACATGTGGGGTAAGGGATTGATCAATAGCTATGTTTTTAACTATGTTATGTATACATGTTCTTGTCTAAGGGAATCAAAGTTTAAAATCTTAAGGTAGGCATGTGGAGGGTATCTAAATCACTTTCCATTATAAATTATAAATCTTATGGTTGATTCTATACTTGATAATTTCCCCATGGATGACTAAACACTCTCATACATGAGTAATGTGACTAGTGGGGAGATGGAGTGGTATGAATTAGTATGGGATTGGTAGTTCAACATATTAGTCAACTAGAGAGAAGTATTAAATAATAAATATGATGAGGTGAGGATTAAATCTAGGAGAGGCATCGATCCTCTGGGTAAATAGGAGGATATTAGAAGTTCCATGATTATTCATAGGTGTGCAAAAAGGAAAGGTGAGTACTCCCTAACCATGTGTTCATGCCCTTTGTTGGCATAGGTACATGTGGAATAAATAGAAAAAGAATTATTTATATAAGAACCCAATCAAAATAGACCTAATTCACCTACCATATCACTTTCCCATGCATTTGAGTTTGATACAATTATTGTAATAAATTAAAATACTCATAGTGTGGATTTTGAATTTAAATTTGATGTCAAGCCTGTAGAGGAATCTATGAGAGTGCAAGTTTTTCATAGTGAATTACCATTATCCTTTACTTTTCCATTAAAATTATGACCTATATCTCACACTGGAATGCTAGGTGGACCAAATTTAAGTACTTGTCAAAATATAGGCTCAATAATAACTAATGAACCTCCCTCAACACCTATTCTTTCTAGTATACCTATTACTATAGGAGGCATTGGAGGCATTACTAGTGATGGTTATACTAAAGGTATAAGAAGATAAAGAGGTGGATATATAGGAATTAGAGGACCTCCACCATAGCAAGGTCCACTATAACCACCTAGTGCACCTATAGTGTACTATTAGGTGATGCTTCATCTACCTAAATATGAAGGTGTTGAAAATATAATAGAATATGGTCATAAGTGTGTACTCATTTGGTGAGCATGGGGAATAAATTATACTAAATAAAATTAAAATTAGTTTTACACTAATTTACTAGATTTATCACATAAATGGTATCAAAAATTTGATCCTCAGTAAGTGGTTGTGAATTAATAACTATTTAAGATTAGTTTTCTCCAAAAAATTTACATTCTAGAATTTGAAAAATAGAGTATTGATGCCTTGAAGGATATTAAACAAGAGCTTATTGAGAGTGTGTGTGTATATGATGTATATTTTAAAATGCTTATTTTGAATCTATCATTTGATATTAACCCAACTCATCATTCTCAGTGTTTTTAGGAGGCTTATTATTTATATTTTTATGATCCTTATCTGAAAAGACTTTCATTAAATTGTGTGAAGCCCTATAAGTTTCCCTCTATGCCATTGTTGTGGGAATTATAAATATAGGTATCAAACCATTTATGGAGGCTTAGATTATTGCTATGAATTCTCAAATAGAAAAAACTTATGGATGATAATGCTCATAATGATCAAAATGGATTTTGGTGTGTTGACTATGAATTAGAGGATCATAATAATAATAACTATCCATAGATGAATGTTAATGATGTATTAAATCAGTCCTATGAGATCTGCAATGAAGATCATGTAAAGAGTTGTCCCTTACTTCATCACACCACTCAGGACAAATTTTATCCATACTATAAAATGTGTGATGCATATACACATGTTAATAATTACTATAGTCTCATCAACAACATTCACGAAGCACACATATTAGGTATGTGCCAAACTTACATATATAACAACCATGAAGTTGGTATAAGTTATTATTGTAGAGGTTAAGGGTGAAAAAATGGGCACAGAGGTGGTCATTTTCCACCTAGGACATGTTACAAGTGTAGATCTTTGGATCATTACTAGTGTGATTTCATGGTCTATCCAACCTACACCTTCTATAAAAATGAGCATCATTTTAGGACTTATTCTAAATTAATAACATTAGGTTAGGTTATTAGGTTAAGAATAAATGTTAAGTAAATTATAAATGTAAAGGATCTTGCATATTTTATAAATACACCCCCTTTATTAATCTTTTATTTACTAGTTTGATTTATGTTTGATTTAATAATCATAGCTACTTTTTGGGTTACATTGGCATGAGAAGTGGTTATTAGGATACTTGCTTTTATTAGACATACGTAAAATCTATAAATTCATGTTTTTGTATTTAAAAGGGTTAAAATGATATACAAATCCTTTCATGTACTTATTTTATATTTATTAATAAAATGCTTGTGGATGTGACTTAGTGGGTACAAGATTTACCTCCAGTAATTCTACTTGTTTAATTCAATTGTTAGGGTTCCATTAGTGATATCAGATCATGGTTGAGCATGGTAAAATGAGGCATGATGATTTTTGGGTTATTTTTATTCACATGAAATCAAATTTAAAATATATGGTATGTTCTTTGGTTAAATTTTTGGTGTAAAAACATTTGAAATATTATTCAAAAGTCAATGTTTTTGAATACATATTTTTCAAAGCCTATGATTGGTGGAAATAATACATTGGAAAGTAAATATTATTGATAAAATATTATTTTTCATAGTTATATGCCTATGGAATTCTGAATCTACTCCTTTGAATCTTTAAACATCCTTGAGAGGGTGATTGTTTGCATCCAAAATCAAATTATTTGGCTCAAAACTCAAATTTTCTGATTTGTATAACCATTTTTGGATTCAAAAACACTTGTTAATGAATATTATGGCTTCCATTTATATGTTACATAAATATAAAATTAATTTGAAATGTTTTTTGAATGTTTATTCCTAATTTAAAGCTTCTAAATCCTTAGAAATCTATTTTTAGATCATTTTGAAAACGTTTGAATCTATTTTTTGGAGTTGTACAACCCGTATTCAAATGTGTATATCATGAACATGCATAATAAATAAATAAATATGAAAGTGAAACTAGGATAATTGATAAGTTACCATTTGTTTTGGAGCCTAAAATTATTAAAAACATGTGTTGATTCCATCTTGAATGCATTTTCATCAATCTTGTTGAGTTGTAAGGACTCCAAAAAGCACTAGTATAGCTTCCATCACATCCCATTACCAGCAAAAAATTTTCATTTTTCATAAAACCTCTTTCATTGTACTTAGATTTGTATGAAACTCCCCAAAATCCACCTTGTAGGGCCTTGTATGGCCCTATACAATTTACAAAAGTCTGGAAAAGTTCATTTGGTAGCCATGCCATCCTAGGTAATTTGTATGGTGTTAAAATGAAAGCAACATATATTTTTTTCATTATACAAAGTATAATATACTTCAAAATAAATATTAGGGTTTTGGGGGGTCCACCTAATTAGAATCTTTTCAATTCATTTCACAAATTCATGAATGATTCAATTTCTACTTGCAAAAGATATTTTTTTAAATTTACATAGTGAAAAAATCAAAACTAAATACATATTTCTCCTTTATGTGATATAAATTTTCATAGAGTAAATGGCAAGCTTTATTTAGTAAGAACCCATAGAAGGTGGAGGTCCAGGGTTCAAATCTTCATTTTGGTGAAAAGTACAACTTTGATATTTTATTTTTGAGTAATATTCCATTTGTTTTTGAATATTTTACATGATTCGCATATTTTAAAGTGCTTAAAATGTGTAAAAGAGTGGTTTCTAGTGAGAGAAAAAGGGTTTGTAATTGGTAAAATACGGGTGTAACTGCATGTTATTTTAGTGAAATAAAGTTGTAATTGGTGAAATAAGGGTGTAATATTTTTAAGTTTGTTGAGGTTAATTACAAAACCCATCAAAAATATCTCTTTTTTTTTAATCTACATGGAGGTTAAGTTAAAAACCATGTAGAATCATTGTCTTGTGCAAAGTGCTCTTAGTGTGTGTGGTGTTCTTTTCTTTTCTCACACATACTTTTATTTGTCACACTTGCTTTCATTTCAGGATGCTAAAGATTCAAAATTTGCATTGAAATGGTGATATATTAATGATTTATAATTAATATAATTATAAATTTTTGATGTAATATTCTTTATTTTTTAATGAGTTATGGGATATTGTAAAGAATGAAAATATTACATTGCCTATAGAAAAAGCCAAACTCGATAGTTTTAATCTATATGATTCTTAATCCTTAGATTTAATCAAATGTTTTTGTACTCAAGATACCTATATACATATTGAAAAATATCCTCACAGTTACACTACATGGAAGACCTTGTCTACTTTGTATGATAAAAATCCTAAGTGTAAAAAGATAACTATCCACATGTAATTGTTTACTTTGTCACTAGAAGAAGATGGGGATATAGGAGATTACATGTCAAATTTGAATAATATTTCTATTGATGACACTGAGTCTTGGTTTAATAAATTATGTGATGATCTCATAGTTATTTTTGCATTGAAAGCACTACCTATGTCTTATAGGAACTTTGTAGAAATTTTACATGTCTCTGACAAGATCACAAGCATCACTTTTGATAAATTAAATAAGTTTATTATTCAAAATGACCTTTATCTACCCAAAAAGTACAAGAAAATTGAGTAATCCCATGTTTTAGAGTCCAAAACTAGTTCATCTTATTTTGGTCAGCAAAACTATAGAGGGCATAGTTATATAGGCGGTCGAGGTTATAGAGGAGGCAAATTTCAAAATAGAGTTAAAAGATATAATCATAAAAAATATTGAAATCAATATTCTATCAACTCATTAAAATGATATCAATAATCGATTATGTGGTTAAAACTCTTATAGAGGTAGAATTTGAGGTAGATCAGACATTCAATGTGATATATGTGGGAGATTTGGTCACATTACTTCTCAGTTTAGGATTATTTTTTATAAACATTAGAGACCAAAAAAAGTGACTATCAATTTGCTCAAGATGATGGCCATGATTATGATGAGTCCAACATTGTTTCTCATGATTCTACATTAATTACTATGAGGAGAATTGCTTATATGGAATATGAGGCTAGAGATGAGTTCACAAATATGTGGGTTTTAGATACATGAGTAAATAAACACATGACACTCATGTGAGACTTAATTTGGACTTTTAAATAAGCTTATCTCCCTTTGGTATCCTTGTAAGATAAGTCTATGCATACTCCATAAGGTCTTTGGTCAATTCTTATTCTCCTTCCTAATGGATCTATCAAATACTTGGAGAATGTTTTTTATGTTTCCACATTGCAAAATCATCTATTTTTTTAGTAACTATTCACAAGAAGGGTTATAAAATTGTGCTTGAAAATGGACTCATTTATATCAACTTAGTGAAGGATGGATACAAAACCATGTATACAAGATATGAGGATGTAAATTTATTTGTATTTCATTATAATGTGCTTGATCCCATAGTGGAACTTGCAAAAATTGTTTATACATGTACAATTACTATGCCTACATAATGGTTATGGAATCTCTACTATGGACATTTGAAATTTCACTCTTTAGTGGACTTGTAGAGATATGGTATGGTGAGTGGTTTTCCCATTTTTTTCAAAGATGTTATTATTTATGAATCATGTGTTTAAGGCAAATAAAATAGTGAAAATTTTCCTAAGAATACTTCATGGCAAGCTAAAAGATGTTTGAAGTTAGTTCATAGTGATTTATGTGACATTAAGAAGTCATCCATTAGAGGGTGTAGGTATTTTTTGTTGTTTATCGATGATTTTTCTAGGATGACTTGGGTGATTTTCATGAAAAATGAATCATAAGTTTTCACTAAGTTTGTTAATTGGTTACACTTAGTTGAAAAAGAAATAGATTCACACTTATACACTCTTCATTTAGAAAATGGTCATGAGTATACTTAAAATGAGTTTTCAGGAAACTATGAGGAACATGGCATTCATTAACAATATAGTAATGCTTATAATCTATAGTAGAATGGATTATCTAAATGAATGAATATGACGTTAGAGGGCATAGCTCAAGTTATGATTTACTATAAATAGCTCCATGGTACATTTTGGTTGGAAGATATTGGTACTATAGTGTATTTGAGTAATAGGGCCCTTACAGTTGTACTTTTGGTAAAACTGCATATGAGGATTGGTATGGGTTTAAAGCAAAATTTAAACACTTGAAAGTTTTTAGATGCCTTTATTTCACTTTATTTGCCACTAAACACAAAAATAAGTTGAAACCATGAAGTTTAAAATGCATCTTTATTAGATATTATAAAAATAAAAAGGGGTATCATTTTCTTGCACAGTGATGCAGAAGAGCTCTTTCTGTCTACCTTCACTTCTCTTACACTTGATTTCGAACCTTCCATTCCTTGTTTGGTGACAAATAGACCAAAATCTCAAATACTTAATTATAAAATTTTATAAACATATAAAACATTCAAATGCCTAATTTCAACTCATATCAAACCACTTTTATCATTCAACATTTTGCATTTAAAGCAATAGTCAATTTCTTGTCTTTTAAGCCTTCTAACCCCATTTCAGGACAAATCCCTCATTCCATTATATAAAAAATATCATATATGAAATTTAAATATGTTTTTGTGTACCCTTTTCTATGTCATGAATTTACCCAAAAAATTAGGTTATGTTCCTTTCCAAAGTTTTGTAATGTAGGCTTACTTGTCACTCGAATTAGCCCTCCAAATGGACAAACCTCCTTAGTCTGAGAAATGTATGATCAAACATGGAAAAATATGGAACTTTTTGGATACCCATTTTTCTCCTTTATCTTAATCAACCTTTATTTCTATCTCACTCTCAAATGACATCCCTTTTCCTTCTTTAGCCTATCCCAACTAGATCTCTTCTAGGCCTAATTCATCTTAGTCACTAAAAATACATAAAAATGGATTAATACACCTCTTAAAACATTTTATTAAATTCATTAATGTTTATTAGGACCAAAATACAAAATTTTATGAATTTTTAAAGGTTAGAAGTGGTGTTATGCAAGAAACCCTAGTTTAGGGTTTTTTAGTGCTCTATCTCAGCTGAGAGCACACAAAATTCACTTGATAAAATTTTTATGGGTTTCTAAGATAAAAAACAGGTATAAAAAGTATATCTTGACCTTGTGAAAATTTCCCAATCATCATATATTTCTATCTAATCCATTGTCCAAACTTTTCATATCAAATTCTAATTTACTCTGTTAAGGGAAAGTTAGTTTATAGGCCTAAGTTTCTATAGATTAGTAGAGAAAAAATACCATGACCAATAAATTTTTAATAAGTATTTTAAAATGATCAAATATATTTATAAAACATCCCAAGACTCATGCAAATCACATTTTTTATCATATTTTACATGAAACGTTACACAAACTGTGTGAATAAAGTAAGATTCAAGAAACACACAATCCACCTATCGACCTTATAATATTTTAAAGATTTATTTGATTCCTTCATGATAAATAACTAATATAAATAACTTTAACCTTTATACATGTATTTGAAATAACTTACATAGTTCTTTCTTCCTTAACATTAATACATAGTCTGCACATAAGAATAACTTTTCCAAATAAGGCTTTCCCTGTATATACCTTGATCAATAGATGAAAAGGTTATTACACCTTAAAATTTTCAAACTCAAAACACGTTTAAAATTAAATAAATAGTTTTATAACAAGTATCAACTCCCATTAATCACCTTTACTAAAAATTATAGTCTACAACATAGTCAAGACACTAAAAAAACAAATTACTTTCTTGTAAATAAAAGAGATCTTGTTTCTTCATGGCAATGTTCATAAAGACAAAATCATTTAAATTAAATTTATGATAATACCTAAACATATAAATTATATATATAATAAAATCTCATAATTTTTACTCATTTAAATCTTTATTTCATTACACAAACATAGACTCAAATAGTCCTACATGCATCTTGGCAGACCTTCATTCTTTTCTAATCTTGTCTGCCCACCTGATTTCCCCATATCTCTTTCATATGGACCAAAAAACATTATATATTCTCTCTACATGATAAAAAATCTTAAAATAATATCTATAATGGTTTCTTGATTCAAAAAACTATTCAACACTCCTAGACCCACATAGGGTGGTGGACATCATGGTCACCGCTTCATTCTTCCAACTTGACATATGACTCATAAAAATTCTTAGAACCTTTCATAAGACCATAAATTTATATTACATTTTTATTAAATAATTACATACCTTCATTATCACTTATACCACCTAGAATACTTTGAAATTTTGAAAATTCCTTCTAGCAAGAAAACTAATTTTGAGCTCAAATTCAAATTTCACTCATTGTCATAACTGTAAGACAAACTTTTGGGAATTCCTAAGATGCCCTTGAATCATACTCCCAAGGGGATAAAATAAATTGACCCCCACACTCTTCTTCATTTAATTTATTCTTAAAAGTTTTATGTTCTCTACTTCCACACCTATGCCTCTACTTCCTCATCCATATTATCTTTTGCTCTTATTTTTGTTGATTCTTATACTGCTATTTGTACCTATAGTCACTCTTTTTTATTTGTTTTCTTTCATGTTCTTCTTCAATATTCATTTATTTTATCATGAATTACCATTGTCTTTCTATGACCTCCTCTAACATTTCTATATCTACCTCTTCATCAACATTCCTGATCCACATCATATTCTCTTCATCTTTTGGCCATTCCAAGGCCTGTTGCTTGTTCATAATATTTCTATCAACATCATCTATCCTATTCTCCTCCATTAAAACTACTCTTTCTTTCATTGTCTAATTATCCAACTCATCACCTTTCATATTCATTTCATGGACTATCATTTCAGTCTCATATTCCTTTACCTACTCTTATCTTTCCTCAAGAACTTCATCCACTTCTTGCTTCTTAACTAATCTAATGAAATCATTAAAAAAACCTACTATATCTTGATACAAAACTTCATATTCATCTTTAAAATATTCATAAAAAATTACATGCACTTCATTACCTATTGTGACTTTGTCTTCTTTATCACCTATTGTTTGCTTTTCATCTCTCTACTCTTATTCATCAAATAATTCAACATCTTTAGGTTGAAGAAATGATTCACCTTCAGCTATACCTATGATTTTACATGCATCATCTTCATCATCCCACTCATGCTCCTCAATTTCCAATTCTTTTCATCCATTCAAAAATGAAATATCAATGTTAAATTGAAAATTTTGAGGTCCAACTACCTCCCTCTACTCTTCCATGTCAATTTATGTTTCCATCTTCCTCTCTAAATGTTACATCACTTGTTGGTTTTATTTATCTTGCATTCTATCTATATGGGTTTCTTTCTCTTGCAGTCTTTCTATAAAGATACACTTATCTCTTTTCTTAATCTTGAGTCCACACTACAAACTATACACATTCCACAATTCACAATAACTCTCTTTCCATCTTGGCTAGTGCATTCTTAATTTATTTTATCTCTATCTCCATCATCCTCTCATCATGGTTTTCATATTTAATAGTATATTTCACTTTCCTTTCTACTTCTCCTTTCATCTTCATCTTGACTACCTCACTTGGGTACATTCTTCTCTTTTTATTGGTCTCTCTTGGACCACTTCCTTTGGTTCACACTTGGAACCCATCCTTCTCTATTTTAGTCCTCACTATCACCTTTCCACTATTGTCCTTTACATGTAGACTACCTTCTCTTTCCTGATCTCTATTTATAAACTTATTTCTCACTTGAGCTTGTTAATAGCTCATATTAATTCAAGGATGCCACAAATTATTCACTATTTCTTTTCTTCACCTATCACATACCACCAGAAATACATTCAAACCAATAAATAAACCAAAACTAACTCATACCTTTCTTTATTTGCCTTCTCAATTTTGTCTTTCAACAAGTTTCCTTGCCACTACCTCCTTGCTTGCTTACCTACAAATTCTTAATTAATATGCAACATGCATTAATTACTAAATTAATACTAGTATAAACCTATTATTAGAGTATCTAGATGGCTTTGATACCAAAATGATGCATATCTCTTTTGATCTACCTTAACTTCTCTTACACTTGCTTGCAAACTTACCAATCCTTCTTTGGTGATCAATAGACCAAAAACTCAAATGCTTGATTATCAAAGTTTATAAATATATAAAACATTCAAATGCCTAATTTAAAATCATCTCAAACCACTTTTATCATTCAAAATCTTGCATTTCACTTAATAGTCAATTTCTTGTCTTCTAAGCCTTCTAGCCCTATTTTAGTGGAAATCCCTTGTTCTATTCCATACACAATATCATTTGGGAAAAATAATTAGGTTTTTGAGTACCATTTTCCATGCCATTACATTACCCAAAAACTTATGTTAGGTTCTTGTTGATTCCTCTAAACACACAAGTTTCCTTAGTATTCAAAGAACACTTCCCATTTTGGACTTCAATGAATTCAAAACATGAGTAGTAGGTTATGGAAAATTGATGTCACCTATGGTGAAATAGTATTATAGATATGTATTGGTGTCCCACAAATTTGTAATAAGTGATTTTTGGGATCCATCATGGTCCATTATTTGTGAATTGTAGAGAATCTATTTTAATACTTAGTGAATTGTGATCTAGACTTAAGCTACCAACTAATCTAAGTGGATATTTATAGTGAAGCTAAGACTAAAGTGATCTGGTGTAAAAAAAAGAGCAAAGGGAAAGTTAATGTATAAAATAAATGAGTGATTATGAATTTTAGTCTCAAACATTATGACAAAACATCAATTGCAATTGAGTATACATTTAACTAATATATAATGCAACATATCCTAAGCTCAAATTCCACTATATACCTGGAAAACATCATAAGATAATGTAAAGAGTCATAATTAAGAACTAGGTCTACTTCAAGGATTTACAACTATAATCAAATATCATTTGCATATTTTAATATATAAAAAAATAAAATGAAGTAAAACCTAAGATCTTCTAACTAATTTAGCATATGCATAAATTAGAAACCCTGTGATTAGAAAATGCAACTTAGAATTAAAGGGCACCATTCAAATTCAAGACATAAAATAGAAATTGAGAGAAAATATATATTATAAATTGTCATATCAAATGTGGACAATCTTCTTATAACTCCATGATTATATTACTTACATAAAGTGTAAAAAAATTTCTCAAAATTCTATCTTTTACGATAGGTAATACATGCCTTTATAGAAGGATTAGGTAGTATACCAGTCAGTTATAATATATAGGTGTACAAAATATAAGGATATTTATCCTTCATAATATGGTTATAAAATGCACTTGATTTCTATAATTAGACTGACCTAGGGGCAATATGCTAATAAACTAGCATATGCACTTACAATGGAATATTTTAGTTCAAAATTTAAAAAATTCTATAAAATAGAATTTTGTGTAATTCACTGGTGGGGCCTCTTATTATTGTTGGAGAATGATCATAGATTTAATATGTTTCTCATCAACTAGATTTAGATCCACAATAGGCTTCAGGCTATGCTCTTCTTCTCGATCTACCAAATCCTTGAGTTCTTTATCATTTCTAGCCATGGATTCTTAAATGCTCCTAGATTAATTTATCCTTTCTCTAGTATTTAATATCATGTCCAAGATATTACTATTATCATCCCTAGATTTGCCTTGGATCTTTCCTTTGATTTCTTGAGTTACCAAAGTAGCCCTTTATTTGAATTCTTCATCACTTATGATTCCAAGGGCAGTGGGTTGTGCAGGGTCTATAAGCATAATCCCAAGAAGTTGTTCAATTCTTGAAATTATCTCCTTATCATCTTCTAGGAGTATTTCCACATTTTTGTGCCATGCACTAAAAATTATAACCCTATCAACCATAATTCCTAGAATTATGCTCAAGTGTCCTAAACTAATGGTTTTTAATCCTGAGATCTATTTCCTTTCTTGGATGTTGAGAATTTCATATATTTTATCCTCTAAGGCTTTCCATTAGATGACCATGACTTTGGTTAATTCACTCTTCCTTAGATTCATTATTTTGAGTGCTTAAAACAGCTCATAAAATGACTCATCAAAAATTTTGATCATTGCCTTAGGTAATGATAGAATTGCTTATGTCTACAAGTTTTATTTTTCTCTTTCCAAATTATAGTTCCTCTATTTAATTCATATAACCCTTTATTTTACTTGTGTTTATTGTTCCTCAATTAGGATCTCAAAATCTTCTTCATGAATGGTAGCTTCACCTAGTTTTTGCCCCACAATTGGGGTTAATCCTACAAAGGGATCCACCTTTTGGAAGGTGAATTATTATACTCCCACCATGGTTGTCTTGGTGGTAACCCTATCTAATCCATCAATATCTAGATCAAATTTCATATTAGTATATGAACCTATAAATTTGAGAGGCTCTAGGACCTCTACACTAGTGCTACTTGATGCTCTAAGAGTATCCACCATCTTGATTTATGGTCCTGGAGTGACCACAATTCTCCTTTCTTATTGATCTTTTACCATGGCCCTAATCCATGGATTCATATCATCATGAACTTCTACATTTTTCATGGCCCATGAATGGGAAAGAGTAGGTATCTTCTATAGTTTTCCATAAATGAACCAGTCAAGAATGACTGGTCCATGAAATGGGAATTCATCACTAAAGAGATTGACTTTGCTAGTGGGACGAGTAAACGTAAATCTTGATCTCTTTGTTGGTCCAATAGGGACCAATGCTAGATCTAACTTCCTCTTCTCTTGGGATGCCATAGGGATAGGCTATTTTCCTTTATCTTCTTTAGACTCCCCTACTTAGACTTGAACCTCTTCAAAATTTTCTTCTTTCCTGTCAATATCATATGCTTTTGTAAGTTCCTTGAGGGCACCCTCAAGTATCCCTTTAGGTTATAAGTCTATCATATCTATATACTAATTTTTGGAAGGTGGCCTTTGAGGTAGTGTTGAATATGAGGGCCCCTCTCTAGGTCTTTCTTCTAATTTTACTTCTCCCACTTTCTCCTTGCCATGGCCTTATTCATCTTGGCCTTGCACAATCTATCCCTAAGGTTATGGTTGTTTTACCTAGGGTGGTTCCTGGACTATCCTATAAGTTCTAGGTAATGATTGGTATTGTAAAGGATGCATTTTCCATACCTCTCTAGATGCCTTGTCATCCTTGGTCAATCTATGTTCAAGCTTGATGTTTTACCCTTAGATCTTGGACAACATTTCATAATTCTTAGCCTTAATATAAATGGTATCATGAACACCAAAATGATACATGTATTAAGGCTTGGGGAGTTTCTTGTCCTTCAAATTATAGGTCACTATGTTCTTAGGATCCCACATCTTGAGTTAATCAAGTTGAAATCCAAATGAATCCATATGTTTAGCCATGGAATTAACCTGTTTCCAATCCTTAAGTATAGTTCTTCTAATGGTTAGAGGGAAGGGGTGGAGAAGACCCTTCCTCTTTTATTTGAAATTACCATTGATACATTGATGAGTTGGGAGAAAATTTATTTCTCCAAAAGCTTACTTTGAACATATACTAATAATCTATAAGGATGGGACATAATATCTTCAATCCTAACGATTGTGTAGTCAGGGTAGTACCAGATGTCACCCAAAATTTCAACATACTTCTTGATAAATGGGTGGACCCTAGGCATGTGAACACCTATGATAGCCTTCAATATGGCTAGGTAGACACAATCACAAACATACTGCATATGGTTCTTATATTTAAAGATATGTAATTTAGAATAGTAGTGAGAAATGGTGGGTTTTCCCTTAGGAGACCAATTTCTAATACTAGGGAAATTGATTGAGGTGAGTAGGGCATATATTAGGTATGACATCATATAAAACTACTTATATCTCTTTATTTTAATGGTAGTGAATTTATTGGCCAAGAAGACACTGATCAAATCTCTAATTAGAGGGGTGAGATTTTGTTTCACCATGAAATGCACATAGGGAACCTAGATTTTGTTTAGATAGGTGGCTAAAGGTGATATGAAGGCTTGGTTTAACAAGGTCATTATAAATCTAATTCCCTATTTTCATTAGACTATCAGGATTTTACCCTCAAAGTCCCTAAAGATATTGGGTCCTTAGTGCAGCCAAGGTCTAAGGATAGAGTCTAGGTCATGATTGTTGGTCCATTACATAATTTAAGATAGGTCTACATGGGGGAGATGGAGATTGTAATAATTTTCAAAGGCTATAGGATAAATATACACAATCCCCTTGGAATTCCCTTCCTGAATGATCCATTCATTATCTACCCTATAGTCAACAAAGATGGGAGTAAGGATGTCTATACAATGTAGTACCTTGGCTTTTGTAGCAGTGTGGTGGAGTCTAGAAATCTAGATAGTAACCAATTCATAATGCATTCTACTCACCATATCAATCCTATACTTTTTCTTTGTAATGGGATTCAATTACTCCATCATGAAGAAGAGTTTAGACTAATTCCTAATACCTAGGACATTTAGGGCTACAAGGTCTGATTCAGTATCCTTAAAGATTCATCTTTCATTATTTGTTTATATTTATAGTTTGGTCTCCTTCTTCAATTTATGTTTATGAGTTTCCATGGTCCCCTCTTCTATAAATTATTCACACCAAATTTAAAATGATCTAAGTGAAATCTATTTTGAGCTCAAAAACATAATCATGTTCTATTTTGATCAAATTGTAACCTATTGAGTTCATTTGGGTCATTTTTATGTAGGGTTTAGGGTTTTGAAACAATAATGGTAGGCTACATCAGACTCTATCTTATACATGCCTTGGATTTGATTTAGACCTTTGATTTTACACCTTTTCATTTTTTATCCCATGAAATCTTTCATTTTGTCCTTTTCTACTTACGTGATGCCTATGTGGCATTGGTCTAGACCTTTTGTAGCATTTTTCATAAATGCCTTTGAGCACTAGCCATTGGCATTTAAAAATTCCCTCTTTATTTTTCTCCATTGGATTAAAATCCTAGATTAGCATGAGTTTTTTATTATAATCTAGGCCCTCACCTATGAATAGATCCTTTTTTTCTAAGCTTTGTGGTTGTGACACTTGGTACCTTTGCATGTCTTCCCCATGCTTCGTATCCTATGTCTGCCCCCTTTTGAATAAGCATTGGTCACGTAGTAATCTCACATGCCTTTGAAAAATCATGAGTGACTTCATACCATTGGATCATCCTCTAGTAATGAAGTGTGATCCATTGGATCATCCTATTAGGTCTGTCTCGAATGCACTTTCACCATGCATTAAGATCATAGGCTCTTTGGGCCTCATTGAAAATTCTATGGAAGCCTCGCATTGTTGGATCATCCTCCAACAACAAAGCATGAATATTTGATCTACAAAGATGCTAAAACTTTAAGTTAATACATTATTAAAATAGTACTTAAGCATAAATTCCTTAGGCTAAGGTTTATTACATGTTTATTAAATGTGAAGCAGACCTTAAGCTAAGGGATTTATGTCTATGTTTTCTAAATTATATAAAGAAGGACCATGGCTAAATGTTTCTATACAATGTTTATGTTGTGTTTTAAAAAATGCAATGTATGCATTGGTTTAAAATGTTTATGCCAAGGTTTATAAAAATATTCTCAAAAGGATCAACATAACATAATGGTACAATAACAAATATTACTTTATTATATTGACAAAACACAATAAAACCTTTAGCTATAAATCACTTGGTCTAAGTCTTATGTGACAAAGGCCTCTCCTTTCAAAATATGACTCAGTATAAGTCTATAGTTTATGGTTCATGATATTTGAATAAAATGTCAAGGGGACCTTTAAAGTATAGACTTAGTTTAGGTTTATTTTGCATATACTTAGACCATAAGACCATTTCTATTTTTATAGATTGAATATTTCTAGTGTTTGAGCATTTTTTTAGCACTTCCCTTAGCTTGTAAAGAAATTCCAAGCCTTCCAACAAGATTTTGATATGTATTTTGATCTTGAGTTGGATAATTCATTATATTAAATTTTATGGTCTCATGGATGTCAAATACGTCCTCACAAAAGTCGAATGATAGTCACGGGAACATCAATTTTAAGCTAGTGAAGATTTTAATTGATGGGCTTAAAGTTGATGGTCTTACAAATGTTAAATACGTCCTAATCGGTGTCAAGTGATAGTTGTGCGAACATAAATTTTAAGATCATAAAAATATTTTGACACAATGCGAGAGTTCCACTTAGCACCTCCATGGGGCTTCCAAATATATTGGAATTCATTCACTCTATTGGATTAAAATCTATGATGCAGTGAGAGTCATAGGATCATGATTTGGAAGCTTACTCATGATTGGTTATTTCTATCATGCAAGCCCCTTTACTTTTAATAATCAAATACAAGGGTGTTACATATCAATCATTTGGGCCTTTTGTAATCCTTTCACCTTTCAACTATGTTTTGCTATATCCAATTGGGTCGTCATGATGAAGCGAGAACTATTGATCATGATCTGAGGGTTTGAATACGAGTTATCTAAGGGTTTATGTGTAAGCTTTTTTCATATTTATTTATAACATATAATAAAATGGCCTTGAAAAAGTGTGAACTATTAGATCATCTGAGGTGCACACTATTTAAGTCAAAGTTTGGGCTTTTCTTGCTCTATTTGATCAAATGTCATGATAAAACTATGGTCATTAGATCCTACAAGGTGTAAGAAATTTATGTCAGGACCATGATGATAAAAAGACCTAATCTAAGGTTTTTAGACTAAGGTCCCAATTGTATTAATAAATATGTCAAGGCCTTAGAATTAAAACCTTAGGCTAAGTTATAAATCAAAGGATTGAGATAACGTAAAATTGGACTTAGGGAGGTAAGACTTAAGATAAGGTGTTAAGACTAAGGTCTCATTTGTATTAATAAATACAATGGGGCCTTAGGGTTAAAATATTATGCTATGTTAGGAAATATTAAAAGGACCCTATAGAATGAATATTAGTTAGGCACAAAAGAAACTTTAAAATGGGAAATACCAAAGGGGACCAAGCATTTTTAGGTTAAGTTTTACTCATGTTAAAAAAACATGACTAAGATTAAGATATTAAATTTATGATTAAGTCCAAAGTAAGTTTTAAAATGTTCCCACCAATTTAGCTCCTGCCAATATTCATATTTAAATTGAGGGTTTTGCCAAGGTTTTAGAACATGAATTTCCTAGGGACAAACACCATGGAACCTACAACTATAAGCAATAAAGACCATTTATTAGCACTATTAGTCAAAATTAAAGCAAAACATAATTATTTAAGATAGATTTTGATAAATTAGATTATCTCCAAATTCTATAAATGACCTTAGGATGATAAATCTCCATGTTCAATCTTCAAGGTTTCTCTATAGTCTCCATTTTCAAGAATGGGGGTATGTTGGTCCCACTAAATGGTGACTAATGGAGAAAACATAGCAATATTTTAGATCCTAGAGACTCTAATTTAATAAGGTCATCCACTCTATGTTATCAATATCACTATCTAGACCATATTATGGCTAAAAAGAGCCTTGCACTTATAGACTTATGGTGAAACACCATGACATAACCATACTGTGTATGTGCTTTGATTCCACTTATTATTTGCCATGGGGTTTAAGAAACAACTTCTAGGTTTCTTATCCTTAATTAGTAACACTTGACTTATAACATGTTAAGATGTTCATTAAAAACCATGTTTTTTGCTTAGGGAAGGCATGGGCATTGCTCTTCTATCAGCTAGGCATCCGTAGCCCCAATAGATATGCCTTTGGCTCCATTCCAAGCCTTGATCCACTTCCATCCAGGTGTCTATATCCCTAGTGGAGATTAAAATAATCACCTATGATTATAAATCTTTTGATTTTATATTAAATTCTTTGTTTTTTTGTATTTTCTTGAGACTTTTATGCTTTTGTCAAGGTTGGGAACCATAATAGCCAAGTTTTATGATTTGGTCAAGTGTTTGATCTTCATAGAATCACCTATCATTGCAACCATTATCACAAGAAAGGATATTGATTAAGTGATAGTATTTTTGTTCCATGATAGTTTGAGCTCTCACCCTACAAGTGAAAGTATTCTTAAAACCAATTTGGGGTAAAGACAATGGTCAAGTTCTTAAGAAATGATTAACTTCTTTTATAGGTCTTTACCAGTTTCTATAGATTATAGTAGTATGCTTACATTTCAAGACCATGGTCATTATGTGCATGGGGTACACACTTTAATTTTTGAATTTTGGAGGTTTTCAAGAAAATTACATAACTTTAAGCTTAGGATTGTCCAAAATGACTTATTAGAATCAAGGGAAAAAAATAACAAGAAAGAAACACACAATAGAAAGTAGGAAATAAAGAAAGCAAAGGAAAGTAAATAAATATATGCATGCTTATGTAAAAACAAAGGACTGAAAGGAAACTAACTAACATACCTACACTAATCCTAACCATCTTATAGTTTACTCCATGAAGACCTTAAGAGAAGCAACAAAGAAGTAGTGATTGAGGTATTGCATATTGGTGGGAAATGTAAACTCTATTCCTTGTTGATCCTTGATCTTGAAGGTTTTATTTCCCAATTTTTATATAATTTGGTATGGGCCAATCATCAATGGTGTTAATTTACCATGTTTTCCCTTAAGCTCAAATGTTTTATCCCAAAGGATAACTAGGTCTCCTTATTTGAACACCTTGATCTTTGATATTTTGTAAAACCACCTCTTCATTGTGGTTTGATGTCTTCTAAAATTATCAAAGGGTTTCTTCCTTGCATCTTCCATCTAAATGATGTCCAACCATATAGATTTTTCTAACTCCTGACACTCTTCCATATATTTGTACATAAATATTTATGTGGGCAGCTTGAGGGTGATAGGAAAGATAGGTTCTTATCCATAAACCAATATAAATGGTGAGGCTGTTAAATCTTGTTTAATTCTTATCTTATCTACCCATAGTGAAAATTTAAAGTGCTTATGCCAAGTCCTAGGCTTGTCTGTAATAGACTTCTTGATTGCCTTCATTAGGTTTTTATTTTTGGATTTAGAGACTCCATTCCATTGGGAATAATTGTTAGATGTAAACTTGAGAGTGATGCAATTATATTAATCCCATTCATTCATCTCTATAGATATGAAGGAAGATCCATTATCACACACTAGAGAGACTAGAGTTATAAACTTAGCACAAATGTTTTCCTCAAAGAAGTTGATCACCTCTTTAGTCTTGCATTATTTAGTGGTTGCATCTTCAGTCCACCTTATACAATATTCTGTGGCGATTAGGAAATATTTGTGACCTTTAGATGAATTAGGGTTGATCATCCCAATAAGATATAACCTCCATTGAGTAAAAATTTTATCAACCATGACTGTTTATAGAGGCATTAATGCCCTTGGCTCATTGGTGCTAACAATTTGACATGACTGGAATTCATTCACATGTTTATGAACATGCTTAAAAATAGTTGGTTAATAATAGCTAGCTCTAATAATTTTATGGCTTGTGGTTATCCCAGATGGATGTCCACAACCCATTTGTTCATGAAAGGTGCGCATGACTTGGGTGGCCTCTTCTTGTAAACACATATCAAGTAAACCCCTTCAAAATTCATTTTATATAAGACCCCATCCTTTATCAAATAATGGATTGAATTCAACCTTAGGGCCCTCTTTTACTTGATATATAATCTTGTAAGGCAAGTACCATTAATTAGTAAATGTATGATTGAATCATACCACTCATTGGCTTGAAAGTTTTGTTGATCCACTTGCATTATACAAAACCTAGGGTTAGCATTAGCAATCATCTAGATCAAACCTTGGCACCTTACCAATTTTGTTGTTTTCATATCCAAGTCACACTCCTAAAAAAATAACATCCACTTACCTCTACATTCCCCTAATTCATTTTGACTTAACATAAGTTTGGTGGCAGGGTCAGGTAAAATAGTGTGCACCTTATTTCCAAGGATGTAATGCCTAAATTTCTTAACTACCTTAGCTAATGCATATGCTAGTTTATCAATAAATGAATAATTAAACATATCAGTCTTAAAATTAGTGCTCATAAAATCTATTAGGTGATCACACCCATCAATCTTCTAAGTTAACACTATAGCCATAGTGTGGTCAGATGCAAAGGAATAAAGGTATAAGTGCCTTGCGAAGTTAGGACTTATGAGGAATAGAGCCTATCTAGTGGCCTCTTTGATATCATTTAATGCCTTTCTAGATTCTTCATTCCATGTGACTTTGGAATCCTTATTTATCATGCCATTTAGTGGCTTGACAATCTCTGCAAAGCCATATATAAACTTTCTTACCAAATTTATCTTACCAAAGATTGACTTTAGCTCTTCTTAATATTTGGATGTTTTATTATAGATATGGCTTACACTCTTTTAAGATATATATAGATTCCATATTTGGTTATAACATGTCCCAACAATTTACCTTTAGTAACAAAGAAGATACTCTTCTTAGGGTTTAAGGAAATATCATACCTTCTACATCTCTCAAAGACTTGTTGTAAGTACAAGAAGTGATCTTCCCTATTTTAGAATAAATTATTAGATCATCCATATATGTAATGATGCATTTTCCTATCAGACCTTAGAACTCATGGTCCATATCTCATTAAAAATTTGTTTCTATATTGATTAGACCAAAATGGATTATCTTGTAATCTAAGGTTCCACACTTGGTGGTGAAAGTTGTCTTCATCCTATCTTCTCTATCAACTAACACCTAGTTGTAACCTAAAAATCCATTAAGAAAGGACATCATAGCTGAACTTGAAACAACATGGATCACTCAGTATAGATAAATAATAGGATAGCTATCCTTTTTTAATGCTTTCTTTAAGTTTTTGAATTCAATACAAAGTCTAATCTCACCATTCTTCTTTCTGACACTAAGTTAGCCACCTAAGTAGAATGTCTGATGGTGAAGACTATCCTAGCATATAAAAATATTTTGACCTCTTTGAAGATCATGGGTTCTACGATAGGGTTTATAGGCCTCTACTTCTACCTAGATGGTTTATAGCTCTCTTTAAGAGGGATCGTATGAGTGATGACCCTTAGATAAAAAAATCTTTAAATCATCATAGGACTAGGATATGACATGCCTATATTAGGTAAGTAATTCTTTAGATTTCTTCTTCTCAAGGTTTGTGAAACCTTTTCTAGCTTTGATTAGTTGGGGTTGATTTTGGAGATTAAGATCAATAGCATTATAATATTTCTCACTTACTTTGGGAACCTTAGAAACTTTTGTCTTGATCAAACAGTCTCTCCAAAGCAATCATCCCCTTGGGGATCTTGTTGTTATTCAACTGAATGACTTTAGCATCAAAATTTTCCTCTTAAATGCACTTTCATCAGTCTCATCAACAATATGAGCATAAAATGCCCCAAAATTGGTCATGAAATCTAATATCTATTGATCATCATTGAAAAATATTGATCATCATTGAAAATTTGAAAATGGTTAGCATTATCAAGCACTGAAAGACAAAGGATCAGCTCAAAGCTAAAATTGGGGGAATACCATAGTTCCTACTTAAGATCTTAGTAATATTTCAAACTTGTTTTTACAACTAAAGTAAATAAGTGCCCAAATTTTAGACCATTTTAAAGATAGATTCATTCTCATTTTTAGGAGTTTTAGAAGTATGTACCTAGTTATTGTTAGTAGATGGTACTAAAGCCCTTTGATCATTTGGATTGAAGCCATTAGTAGGATTATTTAAGAATATTAAATTTTGATTGGGAATAGCATGAATTAATGGTAATTGATTGACATTTGGGAGTTGTTTTAATGTTAGAATATTTTGGTTGTTATTAGGGAATAAGTTCATCACAGGCATATATGGGTTGAATTTGGCACAAAATATGTCATTTTCCCTTGGGGATACATCTGATCATCGATGGTGACTACCTAAAAATAGGTCCTAGCTAATGAATTCATAGTTGGCATGAATCTCTTCAAAAATATAGAGATCATAGGATCTACTGTATCCTTGTAGGTTTCTAAAACTAAGCCATCACCAGGCTTATAGGGTTCCATGGTCCATATGTACATTTTTTGAAATATAGAATTAAAGGACCTAATAGGCTCACTTACATCCCTTATAATACTACTAAATTGATGGTAAATAATAAAAGGACTAATAATCTTACCAATTTCATCTATAAAAACATTAGTGAAACCATCCCAACTGGTGATGTATTTATTAGGCAAGTTTAAGAACCATTCATAAGCAACATATTTTAAGGTAAATGGGAATAACCTAAAATCCACATCCTCATACACAATATTCAACAAACTTAAGGTATCCTTTAAAAACTTAATGTGTTCTTTAGTAGTTGTAATACTAGTTAGACTAAATGTAGGCAAATAATTTTCATAGTTGCATGGGAGATCATTTACTATACCTAGTACATTGATTAAAGACTCTCCCAACAAATCCATACCTAGATTAAGGTTGAATGAAAATATAACTTAAAGAGGTGAATCTAGAAAATATTTGGATATCTTGCATCTACCTTAATCACTTTTAGCTTTCTTGTGAACCTCAAGCTCTAGCAAAGGCTCCCTGGTCTCTGAGTGTGATCTTTTTTTAATCTTAGGCAATTCCATCTTGAAACTTGAATATCCTACTTGAAATATGATGTATCAAGTTTAAATTTATAAATAACAAGAGTTAGACCTACATAGTGAGCTTATTTTGTAAAGGTTGTATGAAAAGCTATAAAGGACATTGATCTTTGACTAAAATAGCTCAAAGATGTGTTCAATTACCTGAATATGATCTATCTTTATAATTCTAATCCTAAATGAATCCATATCTATGAAATATATGTCAAAATTTGATCAAAATGAGCCATCCTAACCTTAGATACTATGAATTTTCAAAATTTAAGCTATATTTACCAAAAACAAGCATCAATATCTCAAGGAACTTCAATATTTTTTAAGGAGGCACAAAGATGTGTCACAAATAAAAAGGATAAATTATATTTATACTTATAATAAAATAATTAACTTAAAAATACAAATATACATATAGCTTATACCAAAACACCCTAAGATCAACAAAGATTCAAAGAATTCATAGGCCTTCCTTCTAGTGCCAATGGAATATCACCTTGTTGATACCTCTAAATGCACTACAGGGTTTCTTAGTATTCAAAGAACACTTCTCATTTTAGAATTCAATTATTTTAGAGGATTAGTAGTAGGTTGTGGAAACTTGTTATCACTTATGGTTAAATAATGGTAGAGATATGTATTGGTGTCCCACAAATTTATAATAAGTGATGTTTGGGAGCCATCAGGGTCTATTCTTTGTGAATTGTAGAAAATCTATGTTAATACTTAGTGAATTGTGATCTAGACTTAAGCTATAGAATAATCTAAGTGGATATTTATATTGAAGCTAAGACTAAAGTGATCTAGTGCATAAAAAGAGAAAAGCAAAGGGTAAGGTGGAAACAAAATGAGTGATTGCCAATTTTTTTCTCCAAAATTATGATGAAGCATCAATTACAACTGAGTATACATTCAACTAATAGGAAAAATTTAAAGGATAATGTAAAGAGTCATAAGTAAGAATCAGGTCTACTTTAAGGATTTATTACTATAATCAAATAACATTTACACATCTTAATATAAAGCAAAATGAAAGGAAGCAAAACCTAAGATCTTGAAATTAATTTAGGATATGCATACATTAGAAACCATGTGATTAGAAAATGAAACTTAGAATAAAAAAACACCACTAAAATTCAAGACATAAACTAGCAATTAAGAGAAAAGATATATTAGCAATTGACATATCAAATGTGGACAATCTTTGTATAACTCCTTGATTATAATAATTTATTTAAGTGTACAAAATTTTATCAAAAGTCTCTCTCTTTTACAAATAGTAATACATGCCTTTATATAAATATTAGGTAGTAGACTAGTCAGTTATAATATATAGGTGTACAAAAGACAAGGACAACTATCCTTCATAAGATGGTTCTAGAATACACTTGATTTCTATAATTAGACTGACCTAGGTGAAATATGCTAATAAACAAGAATATGCCCTTACAATTAAATATTCTATTTCAAAATTCTACAAAATATAATATTATCTAATTCATTGGTGGGGCCTCTACTTATTATTGGAGGATGCTCATGGATTTAGTATGTTGCTCATCAACTAGCTTTAGATCCATATCAGTCTTTAGGATATACTCTTCCTCTTGATATGGCAAGTCCTCAATTTCTCTGCCATTTTTTGCCAAGGATTCTTTAATGCTCCTAGATTAATTTATCCTTTCTCTATCATTAATTATCATGTCCAAGATCTTACTATTATCAGCCCCAAATTTTCCTCAGATCTTTCCTTTGATTTCTTGAGTTACCAAAGTAGCCCAATGTTTGAATTATTCATCACTTATGAGTTTAAGGACAATGGGTTGTGTGGGGTCCATAATCATAGTCCCAAAAAGCTATTCAATTCTTGGAATTAAACACTTATCATATTATAGGAGTCTTTCCACATTATCATTCATTGCACTCAAATTGTGAACCTTGTAAACACAATTTCTAGAATTGTGCTCAAGTGTCATAAACTAATGGTTTTGAATCTTGGGATTTGTTTACTTCCTAGGATGTTAAAAAGTTTGGCTATTTAGTCCTTTGAGGCTTGCCATTGGGTGACTATACCTTTGGCTAATATACTCTACTGTGATAATGCACTCTACCTCAACTTCATTGTTTTAAGAGCCTTAAACATGTCATAAAATGACTCATCAAACATTTTGGTCATTGCCTCAAGTATTGATAGAATTGCCTATGTTTCCAAGTTTTCTTTTTCTCTTTCCAAATTCTAGATCTTCTATTTAATTCCTCTGACCCATGATTTTTCTTGTGTTGATTGAGCCTCAATTAGGCCCTCAACATCTTCTTCATAAATGATAGGGTCACCTAGTTATTGCCCCCTAACTGGGGTTTATCCTAAAAAGGGCTCCACATTTTGGAAGTTAAATTCCTCTACTCTCACCATGGATATCTTGGTGTTAAACCTCTCTAATCCAACTATCTCTAGATTAAATTGCATAGTGGTGGATGACCTTATAAATTTTAGAGGCTCTAAGACCTCTACATTAATACTACTTGATGCTCTGGGAGCATCCATCTTATTACTTTCTACACTAGAGTGACCACAATTCTCTTTTATACTTGCTCTTTTACCATGGCTATAATCTATGGCTTCATGTCATCATTCACTTCCACATTTATTATGGACCATGAATGGGAAAGAGTAGGGATCTTCTAAAATTTTCATAAATGAACCAGTCAGGAATGTTTGGTCCATGAATTTAGAACTCATCACTGAAGAGATTAACTTCACTAATGGGGTGATTAAAGTTCAATCTTGGCATGTTCCTTGGTATAATAGGGACCAATTCTAGCGTTGCCTTCCTCTTCTCTTGGGATACCACATGGACAAGCTCTTTTCTTTTATTTTTAGTTCTAGTGTCAAATTTAGTTGAATTTTGTCCAAAGGTCACTATGATAGGCCCTTATCCTATGATATACATGAACAAAAAATCTCAAAAATGCCCAAAATTTACCATTTTAGGCCCTCATCCTTTCCCTCATGTTAACAACCAATCTTTACAATGCCTAATGATTACCATTCCAGGCTCTCATCTAGTGCCAGTTATTCCCCACTTTAGAAAATCCAACATGGTCTTTAACCCACAATAGATATAGTAATTACCTCTCCAAGAGATATATTTTAGGGACAAAAATTTGTTCAAAATTTATATTTTTAAATCAAGTGTAAACTAATGCCAATAGAACTAACCAATTGTCAATTCTATTATCAAGACACCCATTTATGATGAGTTAACATGTGTTGAACTACATTTTGACCATTTCCTTAGTTTTAAAGAGCCTAATTTATACAATACATTTTATTTAGATTTATATTTAATAATATAATATACCTAGTCCTATAATATCCCCTCCAAATAGGAAATATAGCAACACAAAACTTTGAACAAAGATACAATTTCTGTTGAATAAATTCAAAAGAATAACAATAATATAGTCTCTTAATAACAAATCATAGATTTTATCACTTGTCCTTCTAAATTATTACAATTACAGTCCTCTCTTATGCATATAAAATATGAAATATAGTCTTGAAAACCCTGGCTTTGTAAATCTGGAAATTGGGTTTGAATCTGGAAAATTTTGTCTCAGCCTGCTATGCCGAACACACAGTCACTGGCGTCGATCGATATACTGCCAACGTCGGTCACTTTAGGTCCTTCTCTACTGACGTCAATCTCTCAGTCAGCCGATGTCGGTCACTAGGATCTCTGCCTGCCGAGGTCGGTACCTGCCAGGATATGTACGGACCTGTATGGACTTCGTACGGCCGCTAATTAGGCACAACTTGCCTATTTTCAACTCCTAATCTGAAAATATATGTTTCTAGCACAGAAGATCTCTAGCTATATAATTTATTGAATCAAAACATAAAGAAATAAATACCTGGAATATCTGTAATAACTTATGTGTGAAGTTATCTCTCAACCCTGTAAATTTTGTGATAACTTCTAGATGAAGCTATCTCTCAATTTGGCAATAGATCAGCTGATATTCCATAGCCTCTTAATTACACACACTGAAGAGGGAACATTCTCCAATGCAAATGGAATCCTGGAACCCTAGGCTCAGTCTTCACAGAAGAAATTCTTCAAAATCAATAATCAAATAATCAATGGCTAATCAATAATGGCCTCCATGAGAAACCCTTATACCCTCAAAAGATATGCCTGCCCTAATGAGGGTTTCTTAAATTAGAATTAGGGTTTTAAATTAAAAATAGGCTAAATAATTAATATTTTATTAAATCAATCAAATATTAATATCTCCCATAATACATGTCCAATCGAGCCCAAACGAAAGCCAACTGGAAAAACTCTGCTAAACGAAGCCACTCCAATCTCCATCAAGACCCTCTAACCAACCTATTAGCCTATGAAGGTCGCATAATAGGCTAACCATGAACTCAGAACATGTCAACTAAAAAGGGGACATGACAATCCATCCCTCCTAGAATTGCTTGCCCTCAAGCAATCGCTGAATGACAAATCAATCAATCCACTTGGATCCCAAATGTAGTTATGATCTCCACCACTGTCAATTAACACGAACCCCATGCCATGTCTATCCCCACTCTCATGTAATGGCATCACATCATCTCTAGTACTAAGATAAGCACCCCAACATCCAATCCATAAATGAAAATCAACAAGCAAACTCCTTACCTGGGTAATATCTAAAACTGGATTGTGAGAGCTAGAAATAGTCATATCAACATCAACCTATGACTTGACTGTAACAGAAAGTTGAGTCCCCACCACATGTGACAACTTCTAAACAGAACTCACCTCAAGATCAAGCTCGTCCTCATACCTCTCTTGTGTTGGTGCCAATGTGTACTCGCCATCGCCCTCTATCATGTCATGTGGTATAGGTACCTCCATCTGATGAAAAAACATATATCTGAAGTTGTTGCACCGTATTGCCTTAAGAATATGTGTCTTCCCATCACCATTAAAGAGAACCTCCATGTCCTTGAGACGAAGAGTAACTTTCTCAAATGAATGAAGCCACTTCATACCCAAGACTAAGTCTATATCCCCCATGTTTACCACATAATAATCAGCCTTGAACTCATAGTTGTTCAAGCACAATGGGAGGTCTCTAATCATATGCTCACACTTAAGAGTGTGACCATCAGCTACCTTAACTCTGATGCTCTCAAAGTCTATGGTAGTGAGTCCACACTTTTCCACAAATCTAGCATCTATGAAATTATGTGTGGCCCCTATATCAAGAAGGGTGATAACCTTCTGCCCCGCTAAAACTCCACGGAGTCTGAATGACTCACCTGATTGAATATTAGATATGCGTGCCTCCTATATGTGAAGCTCTAGCTCTACCTCTGCCTTAGGCCCTAAAGCCTCTGCCTCTACCCCCTCAGAACTATTCTGCTATTTGGAATCCTCAGAATTTGAATCCTCATAATATGCCCACATCACACGATTTGCCTTGCCCTTAGGCCTCAAAGGACAATCGTGATGGATATCATATGGACCTTTGCAGTAGAAGCAAGGCTTCTTCTTGTGTAGATCATTAAGCACCTCACGATCCAAAGGTGGTGTTGTTGGATTGGCCTTTGAATCATTTTTAAACCCAGATTTATCTATGTTAAAATCCGGTCTCTCTATATCTGTGTTGGAACACTTATGGTCTCTAGATGAAGAAGTACCCTTGGAGTTAAATTTATGGGATGGGGCTGCCATCTCCATACTACGTGCCTTCTTCATCACTACCTGTAATGAAGGAGGATCAAAGACTTTGATCCAACCTCTCAATGGCTCTGTCAATCCCTCTACGAAGAGAACTACCAATCTACGTTCTGAAATATTGGGCACCATGACTGCTAATCTCTGAAACTCACCAATGAAGGACTCTAGGTTACTAGTTTGTCTCAACTGTGCCAGATCTCGAAAGTAAACCTTGGGATCTTTCCTATCAAACCACTCAACCAATCTATCCACAAAGTCCTGGTACTCTATTACTTGGTTATGTTGAAGTGTTACCATACCATGGTACCACTAATCATGTGCTACTCCATCCAAGTGCAAAGTGGCATATTTGATGGCTTTTATCTCTGACATTGGTCTCAATGTCAAAAAGGTGTCAAGCTTATGAACCCAAGCTTGAGCTATCATTTTTCCACTACCATCAAAAGTAGTCAAAGAAAGCTTACCCATAGCCTTCTTCAGCTCACTGAATTGAACTCTAGGCCTCCTGTCCTGTCTAACCAATTTGTAGTGCTCTCTCCTCAGATTAACAAAATGGTCAAAGGACGTCCTCTCTTGAACATGAGGAGGTAATAAGTCCCACTCATCATTTATAGCCATGTAAACATCTGCAAATGGGGAATTCCCTGCCTCCTCCACTGCTGGTGCCTCTGGTTCTTCTTGAACAAATGTAGGACGTGTAGGTCTATCAGCTATTCTAAAGTGAGTCTGCTGTGGTCTCTGATTAACCATAGCACTCCTGTCATCTCTTTGGTCTCTGATCTATCCATCAGTTGCATTCATTCCCCTTATCATAGTCATAAGTGCCTGTAGTGTCTGATTCATCTACTATTGGCTTGTCATCATAGCATGGTGAAATTATTTGGTGTCCTGATCAGCGTCATACCTATGGCCCCTGGGTGGGCTGCCCTCATGTCTGTCACTCATGATAATCCGCTGTTGTTCTAACAATTGGGTACCTTCAAGGAAGGCTCTACTATGTGTGTTATACTTGTGTGGTCCCAACTCTTGTGGCTGCATAAGATCTATAGACCCTCAGGCTGATAGGATTTAGCTCTGATACCACTGTAATATCCCCTTCAAATAGGAAATATAGCAACACAAAACTTTGAACAAAGATACAATTTCTATTGAATAAATTCAGAAGAATAACAATAATATAGTCTCTTAATAACAAATCATAGATTTTATCACTTGTCCTTCTAAATTATTACAATTACAGTCCTCTCTTATGCATATAAAATATGAAATACAGTCTTGAAAACCCTGGCTTTGCAAATCTGGAAATTGGGTTTGAATCTGGAAAATTCTGTCTCGGCCTACTGTGTCAAACACACAGCCACCGGCATCAGTCGATATACTGCCGATGTCAGTCACTTTAGGTCCTTCTCTGCTGACGTCAGTCTCTTAGTCGGCCGATGTCAGTCACTGGAATCTCTACCTGCGAAGGTCGGTACCTGCCTGGATCTGTACAAACATGTATGGACTTCGTACGGCCGCTAATTGGGCACAACTTGCCTATTTTCAACCCCTGATCTAAAAATATATGTTTCTAGCACAGAAGATCTCTAGCTGTATAATTTATTGAATCAAAACATAAAGAAATAAATACCTGGAATATCTATAATAACTTCTATGTGAAGTTATCTCTCAACCCTGTAAATTCTGTGATAACTTCTGGATGAAGCTATCTCTCAATTTGGCAATAGATCAGCTGATATTCCATAGCCTCTTAATTACACACACTAAAGAGGGAATGTTCTCCAATGCAAATGGAATCTTGGAACCCTAGGCTCAGTCTTCACAGAAGAAATTCTTCAAAATCAATAATCAAATAATCAATGGCTAATCAATAATGGCCTCCATGAGAAACCCTTATACCCTCAAAAGATATGCTTTCCCTAATTAGGGTTTCTTAAATTAGAATTAGGGTTTCTAATTAAAAATAGGCTAAATAATTAATATTTGATTAAATCAATCAAATATTAATATCTCCCACAATACATGTCCAATCGAGCCCAAACGAAAGCCAACTGGAAAAACTCTGCTAAACAAAGCCACTCCAATCTCCATCAAGACCCTCTAACCAACCTATCAGCCTACGAAGGTTGTATAATAGGCTAACCATGAACTCAAAATATGTCAACTGAAAAGGGGACATGACAAGTCCTGACACCTACACTTACCAACCCATGCATCCAATCTTCTCCAGGCCCTAACACCTGCACATAACAACCCATGCATTCAATCTTCTTTAGCTTCTCTTATCTGTCACCTTGCTCAACACTTGGACACCATTATCATGTAATAATATCATTGATAAGGTTTATGTAACTCCTTAGATATTAATTTATAATAATTAAACATCTCAATATTTAATCCACAACTCATTCTATCCACTCTCAATCTCTCCATCCAATCTTGTTCACTATCCTCCACTAGACTTGGCCAAATCATATATATCCTAGTTAGGGGTTCAGATATGCAATATAACAACTTTAATGGATTCATTAAAGGTTAAAAAAATTGTCTCTATCCACCTTATAAACTCTCACAATCTCAAATACCACCTTCACATGTTCAACCCTCAAACTTTCTTGAAGTACACTAGCCTTTTTTAACTATTCTTCCTTCTATAGATGTGTACCTTTGAGTTTTTAAAAACTAAAAATTTATCATGACACCCTCCATTATCCTTGATTTTTTCATGAAATTTTAGGTCCAAATTCACTCTCTACACCCTTTATCTCACTACTGCATAGAGCTAATTAGGTCTTTTAGTCCTATTTAACACAGTCATCTATAACTAATATGTACGATTCTGTACCAAATTAAAATATTTAAAATCTCTTTATTCCCTTAAAATATTATAAAACTAACAAATTTTGTCTAATTTAATTAGGTAATTTCCTTAGAAAGTAATTTTATAGTTATCTGCCTTAATCTAGGGTTTTTCACAACTTGTAGCAATCATAAAGGGTTTCAAAGGAGTTTTAACATGTCTTTATGGATTTCAAACATCCAAAATACCATCAATATTTATTATCTACCTTATTCTAACTTTTCCAAGCCTAGGTTTTGCCTAGTCACTATCTATTGATCAAATTGTGAAATTTCCAATGCTCTATCATTACAGTTTTGACTATGAACAAACTAGAATAGGGTATGAATGTCAATTGGCCTTAAATGAAGGTATTGAGGCATTAAATAGAATTTTTATTCCTTTATATGTTATTTAAAAACCATATTCATACTTTAATAATTTTCATCCATGCTTATGATCTATTATGGCACGATTTGCTTGATTATGTTTTGTTAGTAGGGTACATATATAGGCAGGTTATACAAACCCTAGTTCTTTGTAATAATCAAAGACAAACTGATACATATGATGGAAAATTTGATCAATGACGTATTTAAAGAACACAAAAACACTCATAATACATTATATAAAGAGGATTATTCCTCCATTACACTCTTAATTCATCGAATAAACACAAAGACCTAAGCATAATCACAATTTCCATAGCTCAAACAAAAAAATGCTACTTTTCAAAGGTTCTAAACCTTAAAACATGTCAATTACATCCATAAAATTAATAAATGCAAGGATTTTAAGTTATAATTTTAATTCAATTTCAACTTTTATATATTTCTTTGTATATACATCAAGAATTTTGCCTCAGAGAAGAATATAGAGGTTTACTTTCTCTTCCATATTCATCTCTATTCCATACCTCTTCCCCTATCAACCTACTAACCAAATTACTAAATCCTACTCTCCTTATATTCGATTAAAATTCTATATCAAACCAAAACTTCTTACAAAACATAAGAAAATACCTTATTGTAACTAACTCTATGACAACTGACTCCCATGTCTAAATTACACTCAAAATCTTGATTTTTATCAATTTACACATGTTACATGCTTAGACACCTTATAAAATTGTCTAGACTCATTAAATTAACCTACACAAACATTTAATAAAATGACTTTCTTGACAACATACTAAAATTTCTCTTAACATGCTAAGAGGATTTCAAATTTTCAAATTTGTGTTTTGGAAGGAAACTCTCCCAAGCCAAGAAAATCAACCTAAGACACCTAAAGATTCCTAAAACCTTTCTTGGGCCTTTTAAATACCTCAAATACCAAAACTAAGACAAAAATGATGAAAACACATTGGATTTCATGATCTTAGTTGATGCCCCTACATCATACTCCCATGTAAGAAAGAAATTGAGCTCTAATGATTGTTGTACCTTTATTCTTTAGTTTCTAGTTAATATCTCTTAGATCATCATTTTATTTTATTTATCATTCATGCTTTGACTAATCCTCTTTGCTTTCTTGCTTTCCTCTATCATAAATAAATCTATCTACTTGCTTCCACCACTTGTTTTCATCAACTTGCACTTCATGTGCACTCCCTTTTGATTCTATACTTATTTCATATGGGTTGTAGATGCCCCAATATACTATTATTTTAATTTCACTCTTACCTTCCTTTTATAATACTTTCATGTTTTCTACTAAAAAAATATAATTTATTGATTACTTGCTTCAATATGTTGTTCTTCTACTATCAATCCTTCTTATTTATGTTCTTTATCCTCCTTCACAATCTTCTTAATTGTTATAACCTATTATTTCCCTTCCTTTTCTCTCAGTTCACCATTCAATTCATGTTCAATTATTTATATCTCCCTCTCTAATTTATCAACACTCTCATATGTAAACTTGAAATCATATTACCTACCTTCTTATTAGGATTGTACTTCCTTGTCCAAGCCTTCAAATAGGCCTTCAAGTTGATCCACTTCTTTATCCTTCTCAACACTTAATAGGATGAAACTATCCTCTTATTCTACACTCAAACTTACCTCATCTATCTGAAGGTACTACTCATCATCTCACTTAATAAGTTTTTCACTTAAACAAATCTTATTCATCTCCATCTTGAGTTTTTTATATAGCAACTTCTAGTTGATTTCCTCTCTCACTGCTTGCATTCTTCTCTTATTCATTTTTTACTTGATTGACCACTTGAGTGGTTTTTTCCTCATGACACATCTAATGTGGGTTCTAAATCTCTCTTTTCTACTCTATCATGGTTAACATCTCATCTAACTACTACCTCATCTCTTCCATCTCTTTATCCATCTCTTTTATCTTCTTCTTCTTGTGGTAATTCTTCTCTCTCATGCCATATTTATGATTTTCTCTCTCTTTATTCATATTCACTAAGATGTCTATCAACTCCTTGTTCTCATCTAGACCTATTCTTTCTGACAAGCCTTCTCTCACTTTCCACATCATGACCATTCACTTTGTCTCTATTAATCTCTCATGACCTCTCACTGGGTCTATCTTCTCTCTTGTATTTTCACATGGACTCCTTCTCTCTCCTCAAGTTCACTTTTGAGTTCCTCTCTTGAGCTTATCAAAATATCTCACTCTTTATTAAGTCTTCACTAGATTTATGGCTACCTATTAGACTTCACAATCTTGTCTTGTACTCACACTTCAATACTTATCATGAAAAAATCAAAACATAAAAGAAAAACTCAAACAAATAAGTAACTTTTACTTGATAATTGTCCTTACTCCTAGTCCCAATATTCAACAAATAATGCTTTCAAGGCTTCACACATTCATATTCTATTTATCTGATACCAAATTATGTATATTCCTCTTCAATAATTTTCTATACCTATACCTGATACCTTCACTTATCAACCCATGTGTCTAATCTTCTTCAAGTCCTAACACTTGTACATAGTAACCCATGCATCTAATCTTCTTCAACTTATCTTGTATGTCACCTTTCTCAACACTTGGAAACCATTAACATAAAATAATATCCTTGATAATGTGTATTTAACTCCTTTAATATGTTTTTATAACCATGAAACATCTCAATCTTTAATCTGCAACTCATTATATCCACTCTCAATCTCTCCTTCCAATCTGGTTCATTAGCCTTCACTACACTTGGCCAAATCATATATATCTTGATTAAGGTTTCAAATTTTCAATATACCAACTTTAATGTCTCCATTCAAGGTTAACAAACTTGTCTCTATCCACCTCATACACTCTCACAATCTCAACTTACAACTTGATATGTTCAACCCTCAACCTCTCTTGAAGTCTACTATCCTTTTTAAACTATTCTTCCATATCCAAATGTGTACCTTTGAGTTTTTAAAAACTTAACATTTATCATGACACCCTCTATTTTCCTTTAGGTCTCCATGAAGTTTTATGTCCAAATTCACTCTCTACACCCTTTATCTCACTACTGCAAAGACCTAATTAGGTCTTCTAGTCCTCTATATAACACAGTGGTTTATAACTAGTATGCACACTTTTGTACCAAATTAAAATATTTAAAATATTCTTCCTCCCTTAAAAATTAGAAAACTAACAAATATTGTCTAGTTTCAATGGATAATTTCCTCAAAAAGTAATTATATAGTTCTCTTCCCTAATCGAGGGTTTATCACAGCCTGTAGTAACCTGAGAGGGTTACAAAGGAATTTCAATGCATCTTTATGGATTTAAAACCTCCAAAATACAATCAAAAGGTCTAATCCACCTTATTTTAAGTTTTCCAATCTTGGCATTTTCCTAGACACTATCTATTCATGTTCAAACCATGAAATTTCCAATGCATTGTCATTACAATTTTGACTATGAATAAACTAGAATAAGGTATGAATATCATTTGGCCTTACCTAAAGGTATTGAGGCATTACATAAAATTTTCCTTCCTTTATATCATATTTTAACACCATATTAATAAATTAATAACTTCCATCCGTGATTAAGATATGTTATGGAACCATTTGCTTGGCTGTGTTTTGTTAGTAGGGTACATAAATAGTTAGGTTATACAAACCCTAATTCTATATAAGAATCAAAGACAAAAAAATATGTATGATGGCCAATTTTCTCAATGATGTATTTTAATAACACACAAACACTCATAATACATTATGTTAATACGATTCTTCCTCCATTACTCTCTCACTTCATTGAATAATCACAAACACCTAAGCACAGTCACAATTTCCATAGATTACACAACAAAATGTTACTTTACAAAGGTTATAAGACTTAAAACATGTCAATTACATCCCTAAACTTGATAAATCAAATTATTTATATGTATCATTTTAATTAAATAGAAGCTTTTATAGATTTTTTTGTATATGCATAAAAAATTCTACCTCAGAGCAGAATACAAAATTTTACAATCTCTTCCATCTTCATCTCTATTCCATACCTCTGCCCCTATCAACCTACTAACTTCCTAAATCCTACACTCCTTATATGAGATTAAAAAAATATATATAAACCAATTTTTTTTAATAAAACATAAGAAACTACCTTCTTGTAACTAACTTTGTGAGTTATGGATTTGACTCAAGAGAGGATGGTTAGTATTGTGTTAGTTTCAAAATAAAAATAAAAAAGAAAGAAATAGACTCACTAGAATTAAATATCTATGCATAGACACTAGGGATAACTTAGTTAAAAAAAATGAATAAAACAAATAACTAAAGTGCAAGAGAAACCTTCTTTTACCTTCCTTGAATGCTCCAAAATGCTTGTTGTAGTGGCTTGCTCAGCTTGTGCTCATGAAGTCTTCATCAAAGGAGGCTTGGATATCTCCTCTTATCCTTGGAACCTTGTGGATTTGGCTTGGATTGGAATAAATTTTTCATGATAACACTAATATCAATGACTTTGGGAATAATTGTTTCATTATAACTTTATACCAAAAAAACTTAGAAATAATGTTCATAGCCTCTCTATTTATAGATTTTCGCAAATGGTTAGAATCAAATTGAACCATCCATCTCAAGATTGAGATGTGTGGATAAGGATTAATCCAATTATTTAATTAAAATTCATAAATAGGCTCATCAATATTTTGGATAGAGGGGAAATTAAGAGGCATGGAGGGAATTGATGAGGCATGGGAGACATGAATCCTGATATTTTTGGCATTTATGGCCTAGGGATGTTTTCCTATGAAAAAAGGTCACTTGATGATGAAAATATTCAATATTCATTTTTAAAAACAAGTATTCAAAAATTTTCCGTGGAATTATTAATTATTCTCTAATTTGGTTTAATTATCTCTTAAGCATGATTAAGCACTTTATGCACAAATTACTCAAATTGATCAAAATGCCTTGTTATTGGTCTAAAATTCAATTGGATTAGAATTAGAATTCCATGTCAAATGTGTTGGATCCATTATCCAATTTAGGATGCTTCTAACACCAAATAACAAAGGCACATGTCTTATGTAAGATATTTGATAGGAAATAATAATCTAGATCACCCAAGTGTAAAATTAACATTTTGACTCGAAATGATCTAATCAATGTTAGTTGGCTCATAAATTACAAGCCCCATTTAATGATACTCTAGCCAAAATCAGCACTTTAATATATCAATTTAAATTTTTTAAATTAATTTTATTACTTTTAAGCCAAATTGTGCACTTTGAGTGTAAATTGACCAAAACCCTGATTTGAAGTCATTGGTGTCTAGATTTAGGTGTCTACAGTTTGCCCCTATTTGTGAAGATGTTGCAAACTATAGGAAAAGTAATATATTTTCAAATAATGAGAAAAGTAATTTGTGCCAAAAAAAGATGATGGGTTAAGAATAAAGCTCCAAATGGTTTTGGGAATCCTATGATGATGGTTTACCCATGTTTGGGAAGATGTTGCAAACCATAGGCAAAGCAATATCTTCTCAAATAATAAGAAAAGGCTTGTTTGCCAAAAAGAAGATGATGGTTGAAGAACAAAGTTCTAAATGGTTTTTTCAAGCCTATGATGATGCCCCATTGAGGGAGTGGCTATCACATTTATTGATGGGTGGTCCCTTGGAAAGAAACAAGAAGAAAGGTGGAATTAACATGTGGTTGAGATTAATCCAAAGGAGAAAATGCTTTCATGCATTGATGTAAAAAGGATGTTGATTTGACCAAAGGTGGTTATAATCAAGAATAAAATTTAAAATAATGATTTTTACATAGGTGGTTATAATCATTAAGCAGACCCAGATTGGCTAAAACTAATAATGCCCTAGTTAGGGATGATTAGCAAGCATAACTCAAGGATATAACTTAGAATACAGGTTAAAGATGAGCAGGTATAAAGTGATGAAACAGATGAATATAAGAATAAAATTGATCAATGTGAATTATTTAGTTATACCTAAAAATGAGGAGATGTTCATCTTTATTAGTAATGATACAACTAGAATGGTTAATGGGTTGATTTGATTAAGGGTGGGATGGGAGGATTCGACAAGGTGTCAAGGAGAAACTTATGTGGCTCCATTGATTTTAGAACTTTTTGAAGCTAATTTTTGTTGTAGCATTTGATGGTAAGATTCATGATAGAACACCATGAAGACTATCCCAAAACATGCATAAGGACTGAATCTTGATCCAATAACACTCAAAAATGATATACTAATGATAAAAACCATGATGATAATATGGACACATAAATATGGATAGAATTTAGAATAATGTGCTAGAGGAATCACAAATAAATGCATATAGACTAAGTCAAGGTAATAGTGCTACAATAAAAAAATAGGCAAGTGAATAAACAAACAAACAACTTAAAATAAACAAATACATAGAAAGCCTAAAAATAGAAGAAAAAGAAATCATATTAACAATGACTTTGCCCTAGTAGGGCGAATTGAGGATAACTAACTAGGATTTGATAGGATAAATATTTTTGAATTTTTGAAATGTTATGAATGTTTTTGTAATTTTGAGGCATCTTAACTTGCTAGAGAATGACAAGATACCAACTCAAAAAATGGCGTGAGCATTTGTCTTAGGTTGCTCAAAAAATGATGAGAGCATATGGAAAGGGAAGCTGAGGTGAAATCAACATGAATTGAGTCATGACCCACATAGCCCCAAAATTACCTCAAGTCATAGTAATTCCATCCATAAAAAAGGTAAAGAAAAACTTACTAGGTTGTGGAGTTAAAAGCTTCACTAGGTTGTGAACAGGACGAGTAGCTGAAGTGTCATAGACACCGACGTCAGTCAGGCCAACCGACATCGGTTAAGGGAGAGACAATAAGCTGTAGACATTGGTCAGGATCGGCTGACGTCGGTCATCTCCAGGCAAATAGGGACCGACATCGGTCGCTTGTGTGGTTCCAAAACTATGAGTTCACGAATAGTTTGTTAACGAACCAATTGTTTGCATGTTAGAAGGCTAATTATAGTCTTGGGTTGTGGATCTAATTATTGTATCCATGAGATCTATATAATAGACTCATGGGTTGTATTGTAAAAGTGTGCTAGAAAACCATTGAGCTTGAAGAGAGAGCTAGAGTAGCTCCTCCTAGTTCCAAAGGGGTGATGAGTGTGTATGATTAGGGAGAGTTACAGGTTGTGCAAGTTCTACTAGGAGATCCACTGGGGTACTGGTTAAAGAATCATGAGGACTTGGTGAGGCAAGGACAAGGGTTCTTCAGGGTGTAGAGATATCTACATGGTAAGTAAGGTCTGTTGATTTGTAGGTGGCAACAAGGAAAGGGAGATCTACTTGGAGTACGGTTGTGTACTTGGGGTACTGGCAGCATTGTTACTGACTGGTGGAGGTGAACAAAAACTCTGTATTAAAGTTGACTGTTGTGACCATGATTGAGAGAGTGAACTATTGGAAGAGAATTACTGGTGAACCCTAGAAGTGTGGGAGCTCGAGATGTGTGAGAAGAAGTGTGGCAACTTCTTTATTGTATTTCCTTCTGTATAAGTATTAATACAATTGGGTATTGTCTCTCATATCCTGTGTTGTTTCATATTTCTAGTTACTTATTCATTCTGGTTAAATTCCGTGTTTAGTTGCTAATACAAAGGTAATCATATATACTCTTATTGGGGAGAGTAGGGATCCTGACAGTTGGTATCAAAGCTAGGTTGTAGGTTCTAGAGCTTGATACCACTTGACAGTTGGTATCAGAGCTTTTGGTTGGGTTGACTAATAGGTGGTTTAGATCTAGTTAGTGTTTGTTGATTATAGGGTACTCATAGGGGTTTTTGATTGAATGGGAGTATAGTAATGGCAGAAGAAAGTAAGCTACAAATGGAGAAACTGAATAGCATGAATGGTTTGATTGATGGAAAGAAAGAGCAGGTAAAGGAACATTGTTGGTCGGTAGAAGATCAACATGTAGAAGCATATGTTGTAGGTGATGTTGCACAGGATGTTCTGGATAAAGTAGAATCTTGGTTTACAAATTCTTTTGCCTCTTTCCATGCAGCCCAAAATAGAGCATCTTTTCATGGGTATGTCTTTGGAGACTTTAGAGAGATTTATTTAGGAGTTGGTGAGCCTTGTCAGATTATTGGCAAAGGGGAAGTGAAGCTGAAATTGTAGACAGATAACACATGGGTGTTGGAGGAGGTCATGCAGGTACCAGTCTTGGAGATGAGTCTAATTTCTTCATGAAAGTTGGGTGATGAGAGATGCATAGTAACTCTCACAGCAAATGCACTTAAATTAGATGGTGGTAAGAAAGTAGGTATCCTTTATTTATCTACATATATTACTGATTTACCTTCTGTTGCAGAGATGTGGCTTTGTAGGCTTGGTCACATATGCAAGAAGGGGATGCATGTTCTGAAGTGGAAGACAGATGTCTTTGATAAACTTAAGAACTGGAAAGCCTTAGTGTTCATGGAGGAGATGATGGATAGAGATCAGTTGAGGGGACTAAATTATACTGAGCAAGACGGTTTGGACAGGGTTTTGATCCATGGAGAGCTCGCGGGTAAAAAGTCATCACTCACAGGGGAACACAATTACCGGCATTAGTCAAGGGGAACTGACATTGAATAGATAGGTATCGATGTCGGTCATGTGCAAATTAGTATATTTTGTGGTGTCAGGTAGGTGCAAACTGATGTCGGTCAAGGGAAACCGATGTCGATAGTCATGGTCAGTCGCAGGGAACCGATGTCAGTCAGTTGCAGATTGGGAGATGGCTGAGATCGGTCACTAGAACAGATGTTGGGTAGACAACAAGCTATCAAGGAATCTCAAATGCCCATATGGAGGACTGAAAGGGTAAGTGGACCTCATATTCATTGTTCACCTTCTTACTTATTGCTTACTAATGGTCAAGAACTAGGAAGATGTGAAGAGGCAATACAGGTATAATCTAGGAAATAGTGGGAGCATGGCATGAATTCTTCAGAAGAGAACCAAGCAAGAGATTTGGTAGAGTTTCCAGTACTGATAGATGGATGGATTCCCAAGTTAAAGAAGAGAGTGGATGGATACGTGAGATGGAAGACCAAGGTATATGGTCTTGAGGAAGCTGTAGGATAGTGGTACAGGTTTGACAGGTGTATGAAAAAGCATGGCTTTGGTCAAGGTCATTGTAACCATTGTGTTTTATTTACCAAGTTGGATAATGGTCGCAACATTATCTTGTTACTGTATGTGGTGTGGTTGCTTGTTGCAGGATTACACATGTAGGGAGTTTCTGAGCTAAAGGTAAAGTTAGTTTAGAGGTATGTCATGAAGAATTTGGGAGCAGTGAAATTCTTTGGCATAAGAGACATGGAAGATCATAGGTTGATTTTGTCTCCAGTGGGAGCTGATGTGAAGAAGGTGGTGGTGAGGTTCAAGATGCAGGATGTAGAATTGGTAAGCACACCAAGGGCTAGACAGTTGAAGCTGAGCTTAGAACATTATTCGAAATCACATGAGGTCGAGTGTAGACCTAAGTTTTCCCAAGCAGTGGGAGTTGTCAGAAAGTTTGGATCCAATTCATGGAAGGAGCACTAGAGGGCAGTTCAGTGGATTCTTAGGTATTTGAGAGGGATCAACAGCAAGGATTCATGTTATGCAGGGTCAAGGACTTCACTACATGGATATGTAGGTTTGGATGTGGTAGGTTACTTAGATGACAGGGGATACATCACAGGTTGTCTGGTGGTTAGTCTTCAAGATTGAACTTGAAGAGGGATACAAGCCAGGGAATGAATTAGATGAATGTATAGGTACAGGTATAGGTGTAGCTATTTATCTCCAAGTGGGAGATTGTTAGGTTGTGTAGTTAAAAGCTTCACCAGGTTGCGAATAGGAGGAGTAGCTGAAGTGTCACAGACATCAGTGTCAATCAGGCCAATTGATGTCAGTTAAGGGAGAGACAGGAAGCTACCAACATCAGTCAGGATTAGCTAACATTGATCATCTCCATGTAGATAGGGATCGATGTCAGTCACCTGTGTGGTTCCAAAATTGTGAGTTCATGAACAGTTTGTTAACAAATTAGTTATTTGCATGTTAGAAGGCTAATTATAGTCTTGGGTTGTGGATCTAATTATTGTAATTAAGAAGTCTAATTATTGTATGCATGAGATCTATATAATAGACTCATGGGCTGTATTATAAAAGTGTGTTAGAAAGCCATTGAGCTTGAAGAGAGAGCTAGAGTAGCTCCTCCTAGTTCCAAAGGGGTGCTGAGTGTGTATGATCAGGGAGAGTTGCAGGTTGTGCAAGTTCTACTAGGAGATCCACTGAGGTACTGGTTGAAGAATCATGAGGACTTGGTGAGGCAAGGACAAGGGTTCTTCAGGGTGTAGAGATATCTACATGGCAAGTAAGGTCTATTGATTTGCAGGTGGTAGCAAGGAAAGGGAGATCTACTTGGAGTACAGTTGTGTATTTGGGGTACTGGTAGCATTGTTACTGACTGGTGGAGGTGAACAACAACTCTGTATTAGAATTGATTATTGTGACCATGATTGAGAGAGTGAACTATTGGAAGAGAATTACTGGTGAACCCTAGAAGTGTGGGAGCTCTAGATGTGTGAGAAGAAGTGTGGTGACTTCTTTATTGTATTTCCTTCTGTATAAGTATTAATACAATTGGGTATTGTCTCTCATATCCTGTGTTGTTTCATATTTCTAGTTACTTATTCATTCTAGTTAAATTCTGTGTTTAGTTTCTAATACAAAGGTAATCATATATACTCTTATTGGGGAGAGTAGGGATCCTGATAAAACCAACTAGGTCCCAACAAGTTCTCAAATCTAGAAAATGGCCTGTCAAATGAAAAGAGTAATGGCAAGGTGATGTGGAAATGCATGATAAACAAGTGTTTCCCCTAGTTTTCCCATAAGAAGTTATAACTAGGATACAATGACATAGGTCAATGATACTAATTTGCCCATAGGTAGTTATAATTAGTAGCAAGATTGGTGAAACATATATTTGCCCATATGCAGTTATAATTAAGCTCACATAAACAAGCTTGATATAAGATGGAAAATGAAAGATATCTTATCTGATCAACTATCACACTACTTTCATATATTGTAATTATAAACATGAATTTGATTGATTTTTGACACTTGATTGGAATCCTCTCACAAAAAGTGTAGGAAGAACCAAAGGAACCATGATCAGAATAGGATTGGGTAGGATGACTAAAAATAGGCTTTGGTATAGATAGGAATGGAATGATAGGCTATCTAAAATGGTAAGAGGGTTTGGCCCTTGGTGATAGGGTGAATACAAGGAATATGCGACAATGCAAAATGGATATGTAACAATAATAATAGCCTGCCAATGTGAAATGATATGGTACATGTTTTTAGCCTAGGTGTGATAAATGGCATATGATTCTATTTTTCCTATTGAGATGGAGATGCACATCCTAATCAATAAATGATAAAAATAAAATACTTGATCATGTTAATTTTTATCCCACACCTCATCTAAATAACTACTCTATCAAGAATGACCTATAGATTTGGTTGTCAAGAATGCTTTTGTGATTTTCATTGGTCATCGATTCTAATTCCTTCAAACATCAAGACAAGGTATATTTGTGGCCTCAATAAAGGAAAGTGTGACCATGGATGGTAAATAAGGACAAATAATGGATGGTAGGTTTGATTATGAAATGGAATGGTATATGATAATGGAATGTGAAATGGTTGCGATGAAAATGAAGATCAGGATGTTCAGTCAGACATAATGTTGTTAATGCTAGATTCAACATAACTTTGGTTATGGTGGGATTGAATACTTATTCTCTTGATAGGACCACTATATTTTTCTATTATTTGATCTTGAGAGTAGCTACCATCTAATTAGGTTGTAGATTGGAAGCTATTTTGATTTGATTTTTGATTTTATCTTCATCAAGTAGTGAAGAAATTTTGTGCTCATCTATTGGTGCCTCAATGAGGTTTTCACCAATTAAGTTCTCTTGTTTGTCCCATAGTGACTTTGAGAAGGTTTCACTAAGGAATATTGACTTTTGACTTTGATTATGCTCTAGCACTTTTGAAAAAGTTTCACTAGAAGATGTTGAGTTTTGACTTTGGTTGTCCCCCAGTGCCTTTAAAAAGGTTTTAATAAGAGAATTTTCTTTTTTTTTTAATGAATGTGGTCTTTTCCTCCTTGCTCTTCCTCAACTGCTATGTCACCATGGATGTAGCTCAACAAAGTATGATTATATCGATCCCAATTGACACTTGTGGGAGGTGGAATGTTAATAATATGGCTATGTTGGTTGATAGTAATGGCCTATGGAATGGTAATGGAATGGGGAGAGGCTACAAAATCCTCATAAAAGATACTAGTATAACTTGTGTTGAAGCTAAATTAATCTTCCTCAAAAACCATAGAAGGATAAAAAATGTATTGAAATTGATCTACAAGGCATGCATAACCAATGTAGTAACATCCATGAACATATTCTTTTTATGAATCTATTTCTAACCCAAGGGACTTTGAATTTGATGTTGAGACTGATGTTGATTCAAATTTTGATGGTAAATCTGATATTGATTCAAGAATAAAACCTGAATTAACCTCTGATTCTTCATCTAATGGATACTATGTTACAATGATGTCTTGTCTAATATTTGATTTTGGATAAGTAATGGCCTATGATGGCATAATGGGCTCCATAAAAACTAGTTTGTCAGAGTGGGACTCCTCTACTATGGGAAAAAGGTTAAAAGACAACTCCTTAGAGACTAGTTTATCAATAGGAGACTCTTAAAAAATAGGCACATGGTCAAAGTAATGATTTTCCCAAAGGTGGTTACAATCATTAAGAAGTGACTTGATAAATATTGGCTCATCAATGTGAGACTCCTTGATAACTAGTATATGATTAATAGGTGATTCATCATAGGTTGACTTATCATAAGTGGTTGTTTCAACAAAAACATCTTGGATTGGTTGGTTTTCTTGGATTTGGTTTCTAATGAGTTAAAAAGTACTAATTTTGAACATAGCTTAGTCTTTTAAGGATTATATTGGTTGAGGTTTGGATGGGATTAGTTCTAGATGAGGAACGGCTTGTGGTTGGATAATGGTAGGGCATTAGGGAGCATGATTACTCACATGAGCCAAAGGACAAAGTCCTAAAATGGTAATGATAGGGCATTGTGGGACTTGATTTCTTGCACAAGCCAAAGGCCTAGGTCTTATAATGATGAAGGGGTGTTGTGGAGCTTGAACACTTGCACAAGCCAAAGGATGAGGTCCTGGTATAGAAATGGTTTGGCATTATGGAACTTGATTTCTCACACAAACCAAAGGATGAGGTCTTGGTATGTGAATGATGTGATATTGTGGTCCTAGAATAGAATTGGTATGATGTGGTGGAGCTTGATTACTCACATAAGCTAAAGAATCTAAGACTTCCTCATAAACTATATCATCATGGTTGTGAGTTGCTCATAATTTGGTTCTTGATTGTGCTCCACATACTGATTATTTTAGAGAGGGTATGGATATGTATCCCAAACAACATTATCTATAGTTGGTTCTTCAAAGTCATCCTCAAAATCCTCTTCATACCAATTCAAGTCTCAAGTTAGATCATGAGTTAATTCATTATTTTTTTCTTGTGAATGATTATTATGAGGTGGATAGAAATCTATCTCACAAACCATATTATCATCATTGGGGTCTTGACTAAATCCATAAAAGTCATTTGGTGTGGCCATCTTATCATAAGTTAAAATATACATGAGTCTACCATAGGTGTAGCTAGATATATCTGTATAAATGATGAAATCTCTAAAAATAAAAAGTCTTAGATTTCTACAAACTCCAAATAAACTATGTCCAAAGGACAAATGGTTTAAACTTGGTCTAACTTGGTTGAAAGTGGAGATTTATCTTCAACATGGTTTAAAAATGGATTTGTATCTCCAAAATGGTTTGTGATAAGACTTGACATAAAATAGTCTAACATCAAATGTCTAATGTCAAATATTATATCCATGAAAGGTCAAGCATCTAAATAATAACCAGCATGTCAAAGGTCTAGTCAAAGTGTTCCAAACAAGGTCTAAACTAGGAAAGGAAAAAGTTGAGTTACTAGGTCATTTGTCTAAACATAGAGTCAAAATCTAGGCTAAAAAAAATAGGCATATGCTAGGACTTTTGGCCAAATGGAATCAAAATCTAGACTTGAAATAAAGGATGATGTGATTTGATTTAATCTAACAAGTTTGGAAATAACTTTGACATAAACCTGGCACATGATTCAAACATAAACATGATCAATTGGCATAAGGCATAAGACAAAAGGCTCTTTTAATAAAGTCTACGTTTTCCCAAATAAAGGCACAAATAATGATAAGGATAAGTAGTAAACAAAATAAAACATAAATAATTTTCAATTTTTGGTAATCGATTAACCAAAGTTATGCCACCCAAAACAGAAATATTTGTGTATAAAACCCACAAATTAAGGCTTAAATATAAATAAATTAATGTTTAGATCCAAAACTAACAAGGTTTATTGAAAATTCAACTTTGAAAACTAGGATTTGACCAAAAAATCTAGACAAGATTGGATAGCATGATGGCATAAGACAAAGGTCCAAATGATCGACATGACATGGTTTGAAACAATGGTTTTTGGTGTAAAGGGTAAACAAGACTTGAAATAAATTGAATAACCTAATGGTGTAAGCATGATCGAATGATGTGATCTATGATATATTTCAAAGACTCAAAGGTAAAATGGTTTGACATGATTTGGGTAGCATAACGTTACCCTCCTCAATTCAAATGACACACATAAATAAGTTTAACAAAAATTTCAAGGCACAAGTGTTGTGTAAAATGGCTATCATAACACCTCTTTAGACAAAAGAGTGACATATAAAAAAAGCGTTTTAGACATGGTTTATTAACAAACAAACAAGTTTTAGTCTTAAAACATTTCAAGTAATTATGACCAAAATACACTAAGTATAATTGTCTAAATCCTAGCAAGGGTATGGCAATGTGGGGTTGACTAAACTATAAAGCTTTCAAATGTTTCTAGGGGAATCAATTTGATAATGACTTTCATTTAAAATGATACAAAAGATAATCACAAAAATTGGGTGATCATGGTATTAGCTAGTTGTAAAAAACTCTAGTATTTTCTACAACCACTACATCCTATTGTTCGCTTAGTGTAGCGTGATGTCCAAATGCAGATACATCTCATGTGTAACTTAGGAGTAAGTTAAGTCAATTTCAAGAGATGAAACCTCAAATCAAAAATTCCCTAAATAACTCACGAGAGGTGATGAAGTCCCTCTCACAAACCAAGATGTAATGAAATAAAAGACATAAGAGAAAGACTTTAGGGTCATTTTTAAGGTCACCCAATCTTTGATAAGTTTTTAGAGAGTGTTTTAGATGACATTATTTCTAAACCTTGGACTAGGATTTTTTCAATATAAATGGCACTTTTGATTCTAAGGGTTCCTTAAAGGGGACAAATGGAAGAACATACACATAACACCCCTCTCTTTGTGAAACAAAATTAGATCAAACAACAATTTAAGACAAAAATGACAAGTGTGTTCAATTTTAAGCCAAAATGAAAGATTTTGTGGTTTTTATTTGACCCCTTGGTCTTAATTTATAACTTTTAAAGCTAAGTACAAGATATAAGCAATAACACCCTAAATGATTTTCCTTTAAGCACCAAAATGAAAAGTTTGATTCATTTTAAAGCACCCTAAAATAAGTTTAAAAGGATCTATTTATGCATGCTTTGATGATTTTTCAAGTAAAACCTAAAAAAAAAATGTTAGCAAGATGATTATCTTAGAAGCACTTTTGAAGATAAAACAACCAACTTATAAAAATGATCTCTTAGGGTTGTGTAAAAAACATAGTGACCATCATTGGTTATACTAATTGGTGACGGTGGAATTTATGTAAATTGATGATGGTTTTACAATAGGTTATGGTTATACAAAGTAACATTGGTTTTACTAATACTAACCGATGATAGTTGTACATATCAATGCCAGTTTACTCAACCAATGACGATTACTATGTATACCTATGAGAAGAAAAAAAATGGCCAAATGAAGTTATAAAATCACTTAGAAAGAGTTTTAAGCATCCAAATTAAAATTTTAATGTTACCTCATGCTCTCCTTCATGTGTAGGATGCATTGTGTCCCACTAGGCATGCCATTATGTGAGGTAGGAATTTGACTCAAGAGAGGATGGATAGTATCATGTTAGTTTCAAAATAAAAACAAAATGAAAGAAACACACTAACTAGGATAACATCTCTAGGCCTAGACACTAGGGAGAGTTTAGTGAACAAATATGAATAAAACACACAAATAAAATTCAAAATAAACCTTTTCTTACCTTCCTTAGATCCTCCAAAATACTTTTTTTAGTGGCTTGGTAGGCTTGTGCTCATGAAGTCTTCATCAAAGGATGCTTGGATATCTCCTCTTCTCCTTGGCACCTTGTGGCTTTGGCTTGGTTTGTAATCAATTTGGTATGGTAACACTAATTTAAATGGGTTTTGGAATCATTTTTACATTATAACTTTGCACCAAAAAATCTTATAATTGATTTTTGTGGCCTCTCTATTTATGGATTTTTACAAATGGCTATAATCAATCTGAACCATACATCTCAAGATTGAGATGTGTGTCTAAGGATTAATCTAGTTATGTAATTAAAATTCATAAATAGGATCATCAATATTTGGGATATAGGGTCAATTAAGAGGAATGGAGGGAATTAATGAGGCATGGGAGGTATGAATCTTGTATTTGTGGCATTTATGGCCTAGATCTGGATGTCTTCTCAGGAAATGAGGTCACCTGATGATGTAGATATTTAATATTCATTTAAAAAAAAGTATTAAATTTTTTTCCATGGAATTCTTAAATAGTCTCTAATTTTTTTTAATTATATCTTAATCATGATTAATCACTTTGTGTATAAATTACTCAAATTGATCAGAATGCCTTGTTATTGGTCTAAAATTTAACTAGATTGGAATTAGAAGTTGATATCAAATGTGTTGCATTCGTTATCCCATTTATATGTTGACAAAACACAATAACAAATGCATGTGTCTTATGCAAGAGATTTTTTAGGAAATAACAATCTAGAGCACCTTGTTGCAAAATTGGCATTTTGACTTGAAATGATATGATCAAAGTTAGCTGGCCCATAAATTGCATTGCCCCATTTAATGATACTCTCATCAAAATCGATACATGAATATATAAATTTCAACTCATTTAATGCATTTTAGTGTTTTAAAGCCAAATTGTGCACTTTGGGTGTAAATTGGCTAAATCTATATTAGAGGTCATTGGTGGCGAGATTAAGGTGTCTACAAACTTTATGACAACTAACTCCCATGTGGAGATTACACTCAAAATCTTGATTTTTGTCATTTTCTACATGGTATGTGTTTAAACATCTTATAAAATTAGCTAGACTCATTACATGAACCTACACAAACATTTACTAACATGAACTTCTTGACAACACACCAAATTTTCTCCTAACATGCTAACAATGTTTCATATTTTCAAATTTGTGTTTTGGTGGGAAACTCTCCCAAGCCAAGACCACTCAACCTAAGACACCTAAAGACCTATAAAACCTTTATTGGGCCTCTAAAAGACCTTAAATAACAAAAATAAGATAAAAATTATGAAAACACATTGGATTACATGGTATTAGTTGATGCCCCTACATCACTAGTATTTATGGAGTTGTATCTTGCCTTTTTTCCCCTCATTGAGGAGTCACACTTTGACGAGATAGTCCCTATGGAGTCACTCCTCGAGTTGTTCCCTCTATTTTAGGTGATTCACCTAAATGAGCTAGTATGTGTTGAGCCCTTATTAGATGAATATATTTTTGAAGATCCCATTATTTCGTCACAAGCCATTACTTTTCCAATACCAAACTTACAACAAGACATCATTATAGCAACATCTGTACACACATAATATTTTCAAAATTTTATCAAATACTAATGATCTTTATCTTATAAGAACTAATTGAGTCTCAATATTTGTTAGTGCATGCCTTAAGGGGTGCACCAAGAAAGGGATGGGCATACCATTGGTTCTTTTCAAGATTATTGTCCCTTTTACCACTTGTTATCTACACACTTGTCTCCTAAAAACCATTTCCCTAAGCTTGTTTTTCTCTTTTTTACAATCCTCAAACATTTTCCACCTTTTATTCCCATTTCCTAGCTTTAAGACCCTTTCAATTTTTTATTATACTAGATCAACTAGGTCAACCCCATAATATTTTAGGTAAAATTGATTTAGGGTCTAGGTTGGCTCTTGGCTGATCTAACTCATGAACTAGTGAATTTTCTTATGTAACTATAATAGGTCGACTGGGTCCACCCTATTGGCCAGATATTTTAAAAGGGCTTAGGTTTAAATATGCCTATTTATAAAATATTAGTTTTTAATTATTTAGAGAAGACAAGAAGAAGTAAGAGCTATTTTAGATCTGCTTATCCACCATTCTACCTGAGGATTAAGCTTAGGGTTTCATAGTTTCTTTGGAGATATAGATCCTATCTTATGGATAAGTCTTTTAGATGCATTAATAGGTTGTGTAACCTAGAGATTATTTATCCATGTCATCCTTACATACCATAATAACATCTTACGAATCACCTTGATCAAGGGAGAGATTGAGGCTTGGTGGGTTTATTATCAAACGTAAGTATTCCTAACTTTTTTACTCCTTTGTAAGAGTAGATATATATACATTTGTACTTCTCTTCCATGCATTAGGGTTCCATAATCATTGATGTGAGTATTTCTTCTATGCATGTTTACTTTTGTTGTTCATTGCCCCCACTTTATGCCACAAGGTTTGGTGAGCACTAGATTAGATTTTACTTTACTTGTTATTAGTTTAGTAAAATATGAAAACATAGGACCTAGTTAGGTTTATTTCATGAATGTGATTTATCAGAGGAAATGGAACCCTCCGTAGCATTATTTATTATGGTAAGAGATCCCCTAATTGGGTCTAGTGGATCCCCATATTGGTCATGTTATTGATTATATAATATATCCCTAATCATAAGTGTAAGTATGATCTATCTTCTCTAAGTTAGGATTGATTTATAGACATGATGAATTTTTGATTGCATAAATTCTAGTGAACCCAATGTGAATGTAACCCTTTCAAGTTTTACCTCACATTTTTCATCATTTTATTTATTATTTTTCTATATTTACAATACTAGGTCAATAGTACACATATAGTTTCTAATTTTTGTGCACAGGTTTAACATGGTCACATTAATATGACTCTATTCTATTTGTGTAGGTCTTAATCAAATATAGTCTACTAAGTTAAACAGGTCAACATAGTACATGTTTTCACTTCTAGACAGGCTACTAGATTGACCTTGTTGACACAATAAACTTCCAAACTTAAAAAAAATATACTAGATCAACACTGTTATTATATTATTATTCAAAGGTTTTTGAAAATAAGGACCTATAGAACTAGGTTGACCCAGTCGACATAGTTGGAAAAATTTGTAAGTAGAAATTAGGGCACTTCAACAATAATCTAACTTTCCTCTACATATTTCAACCCAACAAGGTTCTTTTCTCTCGTTCTCTTTCATTTTTTTATTCATTATAGTTCTATTTTTCACAGTTTACAATCTTTAAAACTACCTTTATATAACAAATTAGGTCCATCTTATCGACCTAGTTTTTTAATTTGTCTTTTATTTGAAAGACTAGGTCGACACTATAGACGTAGTTCTTAATAGACCCTTGATTCAATAGTATATTAGTAACACTATCAACTCTATTCTATAATATTTTCATATACTATCATTTAAACTAACACTGTACTATGTTTTAAAGTTGGAATTAACACTTATATGCTAGTAATTACTTCACACTTTCACTTTCATTTGCTTGCATGATTAGAATAGATCACATAGTGTAATTAAGTGGGTTTTCAATATAATGTTTATTTTCACTATTTTTATCTCTTATGCACACACTATCAACTCACATAATCTTAAAATTCATTTAAAAAACTGTCTGCCCAAGGTTTACCTACTTGGATTTCATCACCAAGGGGGAATCCAACTTGGTATTCTAGCCATATATAAACACATGGTTAATGGTATATATTGGCAAATCACCTGAAACCCTTATTGCTAAGGTGTGTGAAGTGAGGGGTAGGCCCCAATACCAATAGTAATATTGATAACATAGATCCGTTTCAGCCCAAACATCTTGAAACCATCCATAGTTTGATTTCTAGTTCCTTACTTATAGCCAACTTCGTATCACACTTAAATTCATACTCTAATAATGTAACCACATTTAAGATGATCACTTGTATAGAATTTAATTTCCAAGTTGACTACTTATTCTTTACTCAATTGTATGTTGTATTACAAAAACTTGCATTGGCTAACATTGGTGCAAGGTTTTATGTTGTATGCCTCAATTATATCATTGTCATTGACCCAATTAATTTTTTATTTTCACTTCTTGATTTGAAAAGTACTTGCAATTTTTTTCTTTCTTAGGTATACTATCATTATATTCAATACAGTCTCTTATAGACTATATATTTCCCCTACCTATAATATTGATCAGATCATATCGACATAGTATACTTTTTGACCCCTTAGGATATAATATTAGGTCAACTCTGTATCCTTTTCTACCTATTTTTTGCCTAGGATACAGAATTAGGTCAACCTTTTCGAATCTATATTCTTGTTTTCTAAAATTTTAGACCCTATTTTTAGTACAAGGTCGACCCAGTCAACTCTATACTTTTATCTACCTCTTTGTATTTCCTTACTTTTACATCACTTTTGACTTATGTAGTCCTTCTCCCTCATCATGAAATTCATATTTGAAGATAACACTAAGTTTAATTCAATGGAAATAATGAGTTTTACCAACCCCCATAGGGTCTCCCTTAAGCAAATTATGGCTCCTCTTTTGGATAATAGTAATGTTTATATAGCCAATCACACAACAAACTATGGTACCCCTCCTCATTCATATTCACTTGATAATCCTCTCTTCTCACTCAAAAATCAACCTAAATTAGAGTACAAACCTGAAATTCTATTCTTTATCTCTGAATTTACTCAACATCAAGGAAAGGACCCTTCTACTATTTACCATCTTATGCTTAGTGGTCAAACTGAATATCCTCATTCACCTTGTCCCACATTCTTTCACATATTTGGGGATAATAATTTTTTATTCCTAGCCTCTTCCCTCTATTTTGAACCCTTCTCATATCATGAATTATTATTTGATTTATTATACCTCCATGCCTAGTATCTCCACTAACATGGTAGATTATACATCTAGTGGGACTCTTCCAAAACCCACTTTCCTTAATTCTTCCACTAGTGCCTCATTTGCTACCTAGGGTAATCATGCCTCTAGTGACATTCCTTCTCATACCTTTACTAGTCCATCTTATTCTACACAATTAAATTATTCCACTAGGGCCTCACATTCCAATAACTCTTCTCAAGATCCTAATAACACCCATAGTGGTCCCCAAGCCATTATTTCTAATTCTAATGCTTTAAACAATACCAACAATGAAAATCAAACCCATAAACTTTTATTAAAAACCCTTAATCAAAAGAATTATTTTTTAGATAATAATGCAGATCAAATGATGTAAATGTGAAACCACCTTATCCATATTCAAACACACCCCCAATAGATGCCATGGGACACACATATTCAAAATGTTCCCCTGCCTCCTCTTTGGGATTCCCATGTTAATTTTATCCCTCAACTTCCTCTTGTCAATAATATAATCTAGCATATTCAAAATTATACTCTTAAATTTAAAATTACTAATATTGATATACGAGGTATCATCCCTACCATTTCTTATAATGGGTCAACCAATCCTACTCTTCATCTAAAAACATTTGGAAATCTATATAAATATTGGGTCAAATTAAATACCTTTGATGCTACCAAGATATTAGTCAAAAATATCATGGGTGATGCTTTAGATTGGTACAACCAAATTAAAACTCATTCTATTATTAGTTTGGAATACTTAGTAAATGCTCTAGTCCAAGATTTATAAACTAGTGATCTTCCTAAGAATACCTTGGCCCATTTTATCAATTTTAAGCAACTTGAAACCAAAACTGCCCAAGCTTTCATTAAATGATGGAAAAACTTGTCCAATAAATGTGAACATAACATAGATAATGATAACTTTTCCATCTCTTTACCAAATCTCTTTTTCCCATGATATAATATCATGTCTAGACTCTCTCTCGATGTACCTAAGAGCAGGTTATTGACCAAGATAAACATCAAGATTTCCTTATGCATCAATTTGAGCCAACTCAACCTTCTTTAGGTACTCATATATTACTCAATAAAAATAATCATCATGCTAGCAATGCTGGTGTCATATACTATTATGACACCATTCACTCTATTCAATATATTATTCCTAACCAATATTTAGAACTAGCTCCTTCACCAATCCTCATTTATCTTCACCTAATAACATCAATGTTCACAAAAATTTATCCTTAGCCAAATTTTTAAAGTTTTTACCAAGGCCTCTACCATGAGAACTTGATCCCACTCATCCAATGAAATCTTGGTATGATCCCAATAAATTTTAATGGTTTCATGTTAGTTGGGGTAATTCTCATGAGACCTATAGGTAGCTTCATAATTTGGCTATGGGTTTTCTTCTTGGTCCCAATTTTGATCATGATTATATCATTTAGAAATTCCAACAAGCCTATGACATTTCTTTCAAATCCCAAGAAACAATTACTAAATATTAATATTTGAATCAAGTTAATTCTCATTTCACCATCTATAAATATCATCTTCTAAATCACCAATATAACCAAGACAATCCCACCCCTTCCACCAATAATGTATAAAGTATTATTGACCCAAATATAGAATATAATGTGTTTAATATGACTAATATGTGAAGGGTGCTTGCTTTCATTAATACTAAACCTATCTACACACCTCTATTGTCTCATACATTTTGTGTTATCCAAGATTCTTATCCAAATCATCGAAATGAGTTAGAGTAAGATGACCTTATAAAATTAGATGACCCAACTCCAATTACTCTCATGGATAACACTTACCATTATATTTATACCATCCCTCCATATTATTTACCTAATACTAATGATACTCAATCTTTTATCAACACTTCTTTTAAAAATTCTCAAAACCTTCCTACATCAATTGCTTCATCTTCTCAACATAATATACCAACTCATCTTGTCACTAAATATTATAACTCTTATCAACATATATTATAATTTACTTTGGCTCTTCCTTTCAAGACTTAATTAAACAATATGTACCTATTTTTAAAAAAATTCTTATGGGTTGTGATGATCTAGGAAACAATTCAGGTGACGGTTCCACCCTAATTGATGATGGAACTTCTGGGAGCCATAACTTTTGCACCGTAGCTACAATTGACTCACCATTTGAACCATTGGAAATATAAGAATGAGTATAAAATTTTGAGATGTTGTGGATCTCCACTTGATGAATTTTGACCCTATAAAATCCAATGGAAGCATCACAAATTTCAATTTTAGTAGTGCAGTCTAAAAATAGTAAGTTTCTAAAAATAGTAATTCCTTGAATTATGTATTGTTTTAAATCATGGAAGTCAAACCAATTCATCTCACTCAAGATTGGTGACCTTCCACATCCTCCCCATAATTTTAAAATGTGTATAAATTAAGATGTAACCCAAAATGAAAATCATACTTCTCTTCCCCGAGATAAGCATATAGTTATATTGTGATCTTGAGTAATAAAACATCTCTTCTTAGAGAATTCATTATTAGTATGTTATTTTTTTATGTTATTGAAATATTTTTCAACCAAATATTTTGATTTTTGGATTAGTGGTATCAGAGTGGTTTGTCTTGAGAGTATATGATCTTGAGGATGAAGTCAGGCTATAAGAAGCTTGGGTGGAAAACAATAGAGCTTCCAAACTAACCACCTATTCACTCCAAATGACTTAAAATGGCAGATGACATAGAGACATCCAATCCTTTCAAATAAATTGTGAATGAAGCCCTCTAATGGTAACAAGCATAGATGATACAATAATTTACCCAAATTCTTTAATAACTTTTGATGGGAAATTTTGGCTCCTCATCTGCACTTCTTGGCTCCTCATCCATAGACCATCATTTCAGTGCCCCAACACCCTTCAAGGTTCAGGTAAAATTTGATATTCCTATATTTGAAGGCAAAATAAATGCTAATGCAATATAAAATTGGTTGGATCAATTATCTTCCTACTTATTTATAAATAAGTTCATCGATAGAGAAAAGATCACTTTTTCTCTTTTGAAAGCATCATTGCCCATGAAAAATTGGTAGGAAGTGTACAAAAAGAGGTTTAGTATAGATGACATTGGCCTTGAAGTGGAACCTACATGGGATGATTTCATGGAAGTAGTAAAGGAAGAATACTATCCCATTGGAGCATATGATGAACTATACATATAGTGGCAACAACTTCACCAAGGTAAGGACCAATTTGTTCAAGATTACACAGAATTTTTCATTCTTTGTCTACAAGATTTGGCATCCAAGAAAGTGAGAAACATAAAACTCTCAAATATCATGGTGTACTATAATGGTACATATGGGGGGAAATGGAACTCTTCAATTTGGAAACCCTCAGTGAGGCATATAAGTTTGTAGTGAAGATTAAGTAGAAGCATGGGAGAAAGAATACAAAGAGTCAACCCTCAAAATGGAAAAATGACAAGGAAGGTCAAACACAAGGTAAAAATTGGAAGAAAAAGGAGTTTCAAGATAAGAAACCTGAGAAGGGGAATGATGGAAAATGGTATGATTACCACAAAAATGGAACTCACTCCAAAGAAGAATGTAAAGCCATCAAGTCACTACTTTCTAAGTCACAATACTTGACATCTACTGCTTTGTCTCATACACAACCTAAACTCAAAGAGGATGAAGAAGAGATTATATATGTTGAGCTTGACACCATCATTGCTTCATCACAGACCTATGAGGAAAGGCTAGATGATAAGGAAAGATTGTTCCACTCTAAATTATGGGTAAAAGGTAAGCCTCTACATTTCATTCTTGATAGTGGGAGTCAAAATAATTTAATCTCTACTAAAGTTGTGAAAATTTTGAATCTATCCATGAAGCCTCACCCAAATCCATACAATATTGGATGGTTGAGCCTACGGAGAGACCTCCATGTTACCAATCAGTGTCTTCTTTCATATGCAATAAAACCTTTCCAAGATGAAGTCTTATGTGTGGTGGTCAATCTATTTGTTTATGATGTACTCCTTGGTCAGCCGTTCATGTATGATCAACATGGCATCTATGAATCATCAACCTAAAGAATCACCCTCACTTTTGGAACATGGTGCTCTAGGGTACCAAAGGTACCACCTCCCACATCTATCTCCCTGATTAGTGCCAAACAATATAAGAGATTGGTAGAAAAGACAAATCAATTTGTTCTTATGGTGGTCAAACCACATAAATCCAAGAAGGCTGATGTTTCAGTCCTAACTACATAATAAACATAATAACAAAAGTAGATGGGAAAAATCATTTGAGAATATGATGACTTATTCAAGTCACCCACATGAGTTCCACTACATTGTCAGGTAAAACATTCTATCGATTTGATCCCAGGGTCACCTTTGACTAATAGTCCTATGTATTGTAGATCAATTTTGGAGAATGATAAGATAGAAAGATAGATTCAATAATTGATCCAAAAGGGTCACATTAGGCTAAGCTCTTCACCCTATGGCATCCCAATTGTCTTGACACCAAAAAATGATGGAACATGGAGGCTTTGAATTAACTATCTAGCCCTAAATAAAATCACTATGAAGAATCAGTACCCTCTCTCCAGGATTGATGACCTATTGGACCAACTCCGTGGTGTAAAGTTCTTCACCAAAATTTATCTCAAATCTAGCTATCACCAAATTCCCATCAATCCCACTAATGTCTGGAAGACTGCATTCAAATCTAAGGAGGGGATCTTCAAATGGATGTTTATGCCTTTTAGCTTAAATAACACACCTGTAACCTTCATGAGGATGATGGATGACATCATGTGAACCTTCACCAACTCATTTATGTTTGTCTAGTTGGATGACATACTCATCTATAATAGAACATGGGAAGAACATTTGCAACATGTTTTTAAGGTGCTTCAAACTCATCGGGAGCACAAGTTGTACAAATCTTGACAAATACACATTTGAGATGAAAATAATTCAGTACCTTGGGTACATTGTGAATGAAGGAGGGGTCCATTTTGATCTATAAAAGATTCAAGTTATTTGATAATGGCCTACACCAAGGACCCTCATAGAACTTGATAGCTTCTTGGGTCTTGCAAATTTCTATTGCATGTTTTTTATTGTATTTTCACATGTTGCTTGGTCACTAACCCAAGTGAATAAAGGAGGAGATAAAGCTACATTTCAGTGGGGTGAAATAAAATAAAGGGCATTTGTGAATTTGAATAGCAGACTTTACTCAACCCCTGTTCTTGCCTTGCCAAATTTGTATCAACCTTTTGAGTGGATGATAGATGCATCTAAATATGTTATGGGAGTTGTCATCATGAAACATGTCCATATTATTGCATATCATAGTGAAAATTTCACTAATATAGTTAATAAATATCTGACATATGGTGAAGAACTCTATGCTATTGTGCAATCCTACAAATAATGGAAAACTACATCTTGGGGAAAGAGACAGTCATCCACACTAGCCATAGACCATTGGAAATTATCCAAACACAGAGAAAAATATGCAATGAGAGGCACCAAAAGTGGGCAACATATATTTAGCAATTCCATTTGATAATCAAACACAAAAAGGGGAGCTCAAATATAGCTATAGATTATTTGAGCCACCCACCAATTACTGCACTCACAACAGTTCTTGACCTATGCAGACATGAGACTACCACTTGGGGTGCTATGTATGAATAAAATCCTACCTTTGCTGATACATATTAGGTGCTTCAAAAAGGTAAACATGTTTCTAATTTATATTTGAAATATAATGTCCTTTGTCATATGGGGCACGTCTATGTTTTAGCTGTAGAGCAATAGAAGATCATATGGGAAGCACATTTTAGTAGGATAGTTGGACATTTTGGTGTAGAAAAGACATTGTTAGTTCTTTAGAAACACTTCTACTGGCCCCATATATGAAAGGATGTGGAAAGCTATCTCAAATCTTGTACCCCATGTGTGATATACAAGCCAATAAATAAGAAGCAAGGATTGTACTCTTTTATACTACACCATACCTTATTTGGTAGTGGATTCTTGGGAATCTATCTCAATGGATTTTATCTCAGGTTTGCCCACATAAAAACATGGAAAGGATTGTATTTTTGTTGTAGTTGATCATTTTTCTAAAAATGGCTATCATGATTGCTTGTAAGAAAAATATATCTACTGAAGAAATTGCTCAACTATATTTTAGTAATGTATGGTTCCATTTTAGTCTCCCCAAGTCCATTATCTTAGATCAAGACAATAGGTTACTGAGCATCTTTTGGTCCACTCTATGGAAGATGATGGATACCAAGTTGATGAAGTCCACAGCCTTCCATCCACAAACTAATGGTCAAACAGAGGTGGTAAACTACTTGATTGTTCACATGATTCAAATGTATCATTCCAAACATCAATGCACATGGGATGAGGGGATTATTTTCATAAAACATGGATATAATCAGGCCCTACACAACTTGACCAAACACATCCCATTCCATGTGTGCTTTGGGTTCTAACCCATGGCATTAATTGACATCGTTGTTCCATTCTCCATCATGGAATACATATCTCATGGAATATCTAAGGTATAAAAAGCAATAAAGTTTATTAAACAAATGCAAAACATCCAATAGTAAGTTCATGACATCTTGGAGAAGATGAATTATAAGTATAAGCAACACCATGACAAACATAGGATTGCACACCATTTTGTTGTGGGTGACAAGGTTTGGTTACAACTTTAGAAGGAACAACTTATAGGCCCACACAAAATTTTTTTCCTTTGTGATATGGTCCCTACACCATCACCAAAAAATTTGGTGAAAATTCTTTCAAATTAAACCTACCAACCTACCTTGGTTTGCATCCAATATTCAATGTGGAGCTCCTCAAATCATCTCATCCACCTCTGTTCAACACTTCATTCATAGAAAAACAACTAGACATTGATGAGCTTGATCCATAGAGTTTTTCTCCAATTGAGGAGGATCAGATTGTGGACACCTACATGAAGACAATGAGAGGATGCTCTATTATGCTTTATCGAGTGGTCAAAAGAGGCTAGCTTAGCCACTAAGGTGAGTGGCTCATAGAGAATCAAATCAAGACATAACTACCACACCTGATGAGGAATATTGATGCAATGGGTACCATTACTTCTAAAGGAGGGAGAAATGATTTGGGCAATAATTTAGGTGATAATTCAGGTGATGGTTCCACCCTAATTAATGATAGAACTTTTAGGAGCCATAACTTTTGCACTATAGCTCCAATTGACTCACCATTTGAATCATTGGAAATATAAGAATGAGGAGAATATGGTGAAATGGCATGGAGCTGAACTAAATGAATTTTGACCCAAAAAAACCTAATGGAAGTGTCCCAAATTTTAATTTTAGTAGTGCAATCTAAAAATAGTAAGTTTCTAAAAATATTAATTCCTTGATTTTTGTATTATTTTAAATCATGGAAGTCGAACCAATTCATCTCCCTCAAGATTGGTGACCCTCCACATCCTCCAACTAATTTTAAAATGTGTATAATGAAGATGTAATCCAAAATGGAAATCAAACATCTCTTCCTAGAGATAAGCATATATTTGTATTGTTATCTTGAGTAATAAAACATTTCTTCTCAGAGAATTCCTTGTCACTGTGTTATTTTTGTGTGTTCTTGAAATATTTATCAACCAAGACTTCTAAGTTTTGGATCATATGATGAGTGGGATCCTATCATGGAACTCACTAATATCTTATTCCAAATCCCATTTATCAAGATTATGATAACCTCTCCATGTCATCATAACCATATTATACAACTTTTGTTTGAAATGAACATCCCTCATCCTCCCCAGGCAGGACATAAAGAGACCTTATCTGGATCTAAAGATAGTATATTGTAACAATGTGAAGAGATGTCCATACATGGTTATGAAACAATGGAAACTTCTCTTTCCATCAAATTTCCCATTGCATACATGATTATTGATGAGATTCCATTTCATGAGGATGACCCCCCTCTATCCATTAGTTTCCAAATTGGTAATATCCAAGGTAGGCATGCATTGATTGATGAGGGTTATACTACTTGTGTTACCTCTCTCAATATTATCAAAACCCTTGGATATTATGAATTAAATCTCAAATCCACATGCATCACATGTCAAGGCTATGATTTTAGGTAAATTCCTCCTTTAGGTTGTGTGTGGCTTCCCATTGCCACTACACCTTTGAGTCCCTCACCTGTGGATCCTTCCCCACTGGTGATCCCTTCATCTGCTATAAAAACCACTCCCATGCCTTCTCCTAAGCATCACGTGCATGATATCCCTCCTTAGCATTATTTATTAAGGATTCATACCTTTTATTTTAAGGAAATTAGACATGAAGTATTTTTTTAGTTTTCACTAAAGATAAATGAGACATTAGCTAAAATTCAGATTCAACTTCATAGATACTTATCAGATGTTCTAGATAATGTGTGTGGAAAAATATATCAATATTTATGAGCACATCCATGGTATTCTTAAATTTTCATTTGTATTAGATATGTGCTCTAATGCTATCTTTATCTATTTGTTATATCATTTGACATTATGTCAAATTATTATTTATATTACATGGTGACTTTGATTTTGCACTTTATATTTCTTATAATGTCATTTATGTTTGTTTATGGACTTATTCTTTATCAATTTCCTTCTTAAGACTCCCTTGTTTTTTTTTCATGATTTTTTACTATCTTATCCCTACAAACATGGATAATTAGTATTGTGACTTGGTTATACAAACCTTGTTCCCTTTACTCATTCCTTATATACCATGTGATCAATTAGAAAAGAATTCATCTCATTATAATCTAATTTTGTAGGTCTACTTTTGGATCTCCTTTCTTCCCCTTTATTACCTTTCACAAACTCAACATATACATGGTTGAGACTTGAGATAACATGCTAGTTCATTATTAAACCTAAGTGTTTTAGTCATTATTTTATTTTGTTGCTTAGCTTCCTTTATCCAAAGCCTAAAGCTCAATCATGTGTATCACTCTATCTCTCATGACTGGTCATTCCAAGTCCATATGGAGGAGGAATATAAAAATCCATAAAATATTCAAAATCCAAATCATTTAAAAGTCAATGATCCATAAAGCAACATTCAAAATTATTAAAAGTCAAATCAAAGTAAAATACATTATTCAAAGCACACATCCTTCTTCTATTCAAAGATAAAACTCCATAGTTGGCCTCATGATAGAGACAAGGTCCATTGGGGTGCGGTAGGCCAATAGATTATAAAATGAGAATTAAAAAAATAGTGCTACCTACTTTCTCATGCAAGTACCCAATCTTCACAATAGACTGATGGTTCTATAAGGGGTCTTGATGAATGGGGAACACATCATAGGAAGGTAGGTCCATTTAATTTTTTTTGTACCAGTCTACCTTCATGATTTTATCTTAGTAGCATACTTATTTGCCTATACAAATTTGTGTTTATAGCGAACATGTTTCATTTGTACTTTGATGGTCACTGGTCACTTAGTGTTTTCTCATGTCCTTAGTATGCCTCGTGTCTCTTAATGTCTTCTCATAATATGCCTAATTTATTATTTTTACATTCCATTTTTCACTCCCTACCACCCCTAATATTTCCTCTTGATAAATATTATTTTGTTCATTGATCACTCCCCTAGGGATTACATTTATGAGTTATATTATAAGACCATCGATAGGACTTGGCCTTCCTCACAAATTACCAAAATTTCACATTTATATTACCAACATCCCTTTCTACTAGATTTTAATAATTAAATCCACCTCATTGGTGTTCCCTTTGTGAGTTGTAGTGTAAGACCATGCATAAGACTTGGCCTTCCTCACAAAATTTTCCAATAATCCAAGTCACACCAAAATTACATGTGTTAAATATGAGATAATGTGGGATCGATTATTAAGTTACAAATCATTGACATGCTTTTTATCTTGATTTAGTATGCTTTATGCTTACTTTATTACTCTTTTATCTTCATGTTTTTTGATTGCATGTAAGAATCCAACCATTTCTTATGTTTTTCATACTTCTTAGCTTGAATTAGTGTGATCAATTTAAGACAAATATTTCCAATTTTGTTTCTCTTTTATACTTCCCAACATGATTTAGTATGATTGATTGACTTAATTGATTTGATTTTTTTATAACATTTATTCTTTTGTGTACTTTCCATTTTAGTACCTTATTTTCATACTTCTCAATGTGACTTAGTGTGATTCTACTTATTTTAATTTGGTGCCAATATTTCTCATGGTTTAAAATCAAAAATTTTGAACTCTTGTTTATTACCTCTTAGTTTCTTATACTTAGTCATTTCTTGTTATTACACATTCCCCAACGTAAAATAGTGTGCAATACATTTGTTTTTGATTGATTATACTTAGCCAGGTCCTTTTTCACCTATTTATTTTTAACCATGAATGTGTCCTACATAGTGCTAGAAAAGAAACCACAACACATATACTTCCCATAAAATATATAACAAAAGCTAAATACATGTGTTAGAAAGAAATATATCCATGCATCCACAACCACAACCACAATACAAACACATAAGATCAACATCTAACTATCAAAATGATATATATATATATATATATATATATATATATATATATGTATGTATATGTATGTATGTATGTACTATGTACATACATAAATACATACATGCATGCATGCATGCATACATACATACATACACACACACACATATATACATATACATATACATATACAAATATATATATATATATATATATATATATATATATGTATGTATGTATGTATATATTTGATACAAACTACAAAAATACATCACTTGAGCTCTAATGTTAGGCTCTACCCTATCTATTTCATGGATTACACATGCGTCCCATAGATACCTCAGATGGTACCCTCTAAATATTATGTTTTTAATAGGCTATCCAAGATCTCAAACATGTCACCTACCCCTATAGGTTATCACCTAGGCCTATACCTATGCCATCTAGGTCATGGTAGAGACATGGATTTCCCTTGAGCCAAGGCCTACCATGTTTATGCCTCTCCCACTCCCACCCATGATAATGGTTTTCACTCATCCTTGTACAACCATACTCTCCTCATAGCCTCTTTTGCTAGTCTAAATTGACTTGATTGAGATATGGAAATCAGTATCACACGATCATCCAATGCAACAAGGTTGTATGGCATTAGTGCCTCATCGAAGATCTTATGGTGTACTCCCCTCATTAGGGATCCCCATCTGGTATCCTCCTCTATAGGATCTATAAAATTCAAACTAGATATATATTAGATCTCTCTCTCTCTCTCTCTCTCTCTCTCTCTCTCTCTCTCTCTCTCTCTCTCTCTCTCTCTCTCTCTCTCTCTCTCTCTCTCTCTCTCTCACACACACACACACACACACACACACACACACACACACATTAAAACCTATCTATCTATAATCTATCTTAAAAACATAAGAAAATTTCAACCACTTATCACCTCTTTTATTGTCACCTATCACTGTATCCCTATCTGTGTGACCCATGATCATAGTCTCTCCATTGGCTCATCCTCTGAGTACATCTATGGGATGATACCTAACCAATGCAAATCTCAAGGCCACCACTCATGCCCATCTCAATCTTCACTTGAGTGATGCCTCTATAGACTAGCTCTATCTTGGGTAATCTATTGGGTCATCAAAGATGACCAACCTCTATGTTATCTCTCATTGTTAGCATCTCTGAGGTAGTCATCACTCCTATTTTGGTTCTAATTGTGATACTTCTGACGATCTTACATCCACATCCATCTCCTCTCTATCTATTGGCCATTGTGTTTGACCTGACTATAGTCTCTCATATCATGGTTTGATCTCTAGTCTAACAACTTGTGGCCTAATCCTCATCTCCCCTTTGGATGTCTCACATGTTTAGCCAAAGAAAAGGGCACCACTATTAGATAAATTGGATAAGGGAGTTTAAACTATTCTTATGTGCATGCTACTAGATGTGGTTCTATTCACAAGGTATAGAGGCCAATAATATGTGCTTGTGTCAATGTTAGTGCCACTATCGTCCAATTTGGCCATACTGTCATAATGTACCCATATAACTACCACATGATATCTTCTCACTTAACTATCTATAGCACTAACACATGGTGTAAAATCCACACACCTAATCTTATCACCATCTCTACATCTAATGAAACTAATCATCGAACATATAGGGAAACCCAATTAGTCAGTACCTTAGAAACCTAACATATATCCAAGAACTCAACCAAATCACCAAACCCATGGTCTTCTACCCTCTAGACAATATCCCATGCATACCATACATGAGATGGACCCAAATGATAGAACCTAGATCATGTAGTTCCCCCTATTCTAAAATGGATTGGCATAAGGCTATCATATATAGTAGTATATTACCATATAATTTATGATAACACATATGCTATCACTAGTCCTATCTCTTCCTTCTAGATATTAATAATTTGAGTTGTATACATGTCAAAGAGGCTAAATCTTAGCTTGGTATATATCATATCTAATCTCATAACCCGCAAGGCTAAGGCCTAACTCTCCTTTTGACCATCTAATACCCCCATGATCATGAGTGTACCTCCTATCAGATGTCTAAGAATAACATGGACATATTCTAGGGTGATACCCACCTTAATGGTTTCCTAATCCACCATCCATCTAAAATTTTTAGTCAATCATTCTGAATCTCCTAAGAACATGAATACAACATCAATACTCAATGGCACTTGACACATATCCATAATACCTCCTAAACCTAACATGCTCAACCTAGATTAGTCGTTCACTGCCAACCACTCCAAAAGGTATAGGAGCCATGTTGGATCCACCAATCACCAAAATCTCAGATGCCTCTATAACTATCAAATAACAAAAATATGTATTAGATCTTTATGTCACTTATAATTAAATATAATCTTTTTAATTTTAACAAAAATAAACCTAATTTACCTTAATCTATCTATTTTTAACCTATTTGACCTAATTTTAGACTACTTTGCCATTTTAGTACTCAATCAGGTATTTTGGGCCTTTATAGTACTATTTTGGCCTATTTCACATATTTTTGTACTATATCGGCCACTTAATCAAACACTAAGTAGACCAAATAGTCCTTAATTTACCATGTTGACTTAAAAAACTAAATCAACCCTTTCATTTCCCCTATTACTAATTCAAAAATTTACTTAAACAAAGTAAGTTGACAAACACCTAATAAGTTGACAATGTCAAATCAGGATTTTCAACCTACTAGGTCAACTAGGTCTGCCAAGTTGGTTTAGATTTCTAACTCTTTTCCCTAATTTTAATAAATTCCTTTGATATTTGTTACTCTAATTCTTTTCAACCCATTTCCCCCTTTTACTTTTAGTACCCTTAACGACATCTTGAGGTTTATTCTAGTTTCTAAAATTGGCCTAATTTATAAATTTCTATAAAACACTCAATTTTAAATAAAATATTCAAAACAAGATTGAAATTCTTATTTGCCTACCTATGTTACATCCGTTACAACTTCCAGATAACCTCCTCATCTTAGTTATTCTATCTTCACCATAATAGCTCTATTGGATTTTTTTGGTCTCTCAAATCTCTATTTTCCTCTCCAAATAAGTCAAACAATAACAAATGACTTTCTTTTCACCCTATTTAAACTTACTATTCACAATTCTTTATATTTTAAATATCTACAATCATATTCCTTTATTTAGATCATATCTTTGTTTTTACTCACTTATTTTTCAAACCATAGAAAATCTATAATTGTGATGTCATAGAGAATATTTTCCACTACTTTAAGGCTATATTCCAAAAAAAATATTTTTTCGCTCCTTTTTGCACTACACTCTACAAGTTCACCTAATATTCCTCACATTAGACACCTTTACATATCTCATAGTCTAATCACTAAGGTAAGTAAAGGCATGTGTTTTTCAATTCTATCCTTTCATTTATCTTATTTTCTCCTTATTATATTTTACTTAACATCATCATTATGTGTCATCATGTTTTATTTCCAAAGCACCATCTCATGTTGCACTTACATGACATATGATGAGCTTCAAGTGGGGAATATGTATACACGTAATATTTTAAAAAAAAATTCAATTACTGATGCTCTTTATTTTGTAGAAACCATTTGAGTCTCAATTTATCTTAGTGGATACCTTAAGGGGTGCATCAGGAAAGGGTGGGTAGACCATTGGTGCTTCATAGGATTGTTTTCCCTTTTACCACTTGTTATCTACACAATTGTCTCCTAAAAGCCATTCCCCTAAGATTTTTATTCTCTATTATACACTCCTCAATCATTTCCCACATTTTCTCCCCATTTTCCTAGCCTTAAGCCCCTTTTGACTGATTATTGTGCTAGGTCGACTGGGTTAACCCTGTACTATTTTGGGTAAAATTCATGTAGGAGCTAGGTCAAATCTTGGCCGACCTAGCTCATGACCTAGTGAATTTTTGTCCATAAATATACTAGGTAAATTGGGTTGACTCTATCAGATGAAACTTTTAGAAGGGCTTAGGGTTAAATTTACCTATATATACAAGATCATTTCAACATTATTTAGAGAAGATAAGAACTATGTTAAGAATCTGTGTGACCCCTTCAATTTACTTTGTTAGTATATTATTTTATATGGACACATATGATTTAAAAGTCATCCTATGAGCATTTTTTTTATCGCACATTCACGAGAAGTAGTGGTTTCTTAGATTAGACTTCATATATAAGTAAGTGTTGAGGCCAATAGAGGCATCCATGAATTATTTGTATTGGGTTTTCTAAAAGGAGGTTGCCCCCTCGAAGTGGCCTATGATCAATATAATTCCTTCTATGTTTCTACTAATAATAGATATATATTATTTGATACACCTTCATTAAATTAATTTGTTATTTCATGCATTTTCATTAATTTATTGCAAGAGGATCCTCTCATCTGGTATCAGAGCACTTTTTAAGGCCAATTTTTTTCCTTTAGAATGTCTTAAATCTATTCTTATACATAATCTATTTAAGTAATTTTTTAGGAAGTCTTAACTCTATTTTATTACATAATTAATTTCAATAATTATCTATCTCATAATAATTTATTTTGGATTAGGGTAAAAATCTGACCACATAATTATGGGAAGTTCTTGGGTGAAATCCCTAAAAATCATTATAAAGAGTACCACATGAACCCAAAAGTATCTATCCCATTGAGAGGACCTACCAACAAAATGGGAAATAAATCCTTCTCGATTAAGTAGTTCCCATCTATGAGGAAAACCAAAAGGTTTTGTTGAGATATAAATCTATGACTAGGAAATTTTTGGAGAGCGGTATTCACTTAGATGACATTGGTGGCTAGAGTGATATTTTTAACACTTAGGCAACCATTGAAACTTGGGTTCCATTTCTATCAGTCTTAGAATATTACCATGGGTATCAAAAAACTTGTCATATCATCTCTTCAAACTTGCCATACTAGTTTTAGCATATTACCAATAGAGTATCAAAAACTACCATATCATATTTTTAGTGGAGTATTAGTAGATTTGTTATACCAATTTTAACATATTACTAGTAGAGTATCTAAAAACTATGATATCAGTTCTACAAACTTGTCATATCAGTTTTAACATATTCTTAGTAGACTTGTCTTACACAACACAATAACTAGAAAAGAGTATTATTTTTCATTTTTTACCATATCTCTCCATCTATATCCCCATTGATCCTATTTTGATACCTAAAATTTTATTCCCCACATTTTCTTCTTTGAGGTCCCATATCCTGATTCCACTCCTAATTATCATAAATCTCAATTTACCCAGTTTTTATGTTTTGCCATAAGTTCTATTTTTGTCCATTTGCATCAAAATTTTTTCACAGTGTTCATCTCCATGTTCTACTCCTTTGAGCCTCTTTGATAAATTTTCTAGTTTTTCCATTTTCACTCTTGAAATTGTCCTTACCTTTGTCAATAATACTCCCACTACAAAAAATTAGTAAAAGTAGCTTTACCCATTTTGTTTTCACCTAAATTAAAAAATTCCCTTCCTAAATGTGTCTTAACTCTAGTTTTCCTACCCATTCCAAAAAAAATCTTTTATTTTGGTCATGGTAGTAACCTGAATAGGAGCAAAAAATATGGAGGATGAAATTACCACCCTCAAGACCCACATAAAATATCTTGATGAAAAAATTATCAACCTCAATCTTGAACATACCACCATGAACAATAGATGACATCTAGAGTCCTCTTCAGACATTGGGTTTTGTTCTTATAGCAATTTTCATGCGCTAAAACTTAATTTTCTTCAATTTCATGGTGTAGATCTAATTGGATGGATATATCAGGCAAAACAATATATTAGTTTTCATAATAATTTTGATTATATCAAGGTCCCACTTACATCACTTCACTTGGAACAAGAGGCCCTTCAATGGTATCTTTGATATATGAAAACTCATGATAAGCCTAGATGGATTGATTTTTACACCCTTAATTTATAATGGTTTGGCCCTAGTGCTTTTGATGACTTCACTAGGGCATTCACTAAAATTTTCCAAATAGGAACCATGAGAGAATATCAAATAAAATTTCAAAAATTAGCCAATCACACAGAGGGATTATCCAATGATTTATTTTGGAGTTGATTTGTTAGTGGACTAAAATATGTGATTCGCTCAGAGGTCAAAATGTTTTATCCCAATATAATGATGGAAGACATGAGGTTGGATAAGTTGACAGAGGATAAGATCATAACTCAACAATCATTCAAATACAGTTTTGATTTATTTAAAAATACAACTCCATAATGATATTAAATAATGCTAGCCCCTATATCAAGCATTGGACTAAAGCAGAGATGCGAGGCCATAGAGAAAAAGGTCTATTTTATAATTATGATGATAAATTCACTTAGGGACATCTATGTGTAGAGAAAATTCTCTACCTACTAGATGTGGATTCATCACCCAAAATTGAAGTTTTTGAAAATGCTCAGGATATAGTAGATAATCTAGAAGAATCTTCATTGATAACCTAATTCTTAGGAATACCAACCACATATCTCTCTCCATCCCTTATTAGGAGTCATCACCACACAAATCATGTGGGTTAGGGTTACTTTAAGAAGTTCCCTCTCATAATACTCATTGATTTGGGTATCACCCATAACTTCATTGACCCTTGAATCATCAAATAGGCTGATTATTTTATCAATCCTTGCTCCAACTTTAAAGTCATGATTGCTAATAGGGGCGCATTACCTTGTAAAGGGAGGTGTTACAATATGTGTATCTCTATTAGAGATTATAACTTCCACTCTAACATGTTTGCCTCGCCCTTAGGTGGTTGTGATGTTATTTTAGGATCCCAATGGTTACACATACTTGGACCTATCTTATGGCATTTTATTGAACTTTAAATGTAGTTTTTAGATAATGGGCAAAAACACACATTGAAAGGATTACAACCAAGGTCTCTCAGAATCATAATTTTACATCACATGGAAAATATTCTTAAGAAGAATTCATATTACATTATTTCCTATCTCTATTCCATTCAAAAGAAACCATTAATGGTCTCCACTACTCTTTTTGATCTATAAACCATTCTATAGAGGTATGCAAGTGTCTTTTCCAAACTAGTGGGATTGCCACCTTCATAGCTAAAGGACCACCATATTTAGCTCCTTCATGGAAGTAGTCCTCCCAACATCAGGCCTTACCATTATGTTTTCCAATAAAATACCAAGATTGAGATGCTCATTTGAGACTTACTAAAGAAAGGCATTATTTACCATAGTACTAGCCCATATTCTTCCCCTGTTCTCCTTGTTAAAACAAAGATGAGTCATGGCACCTCTGCATTGACTTTCATGCACTTAATCACATCACAATCAAGGATAAGTTACTAATTATTATTATTGATGAGCTTCATGGTGCTCATTAATTCTCCAAGTTAGATATTCACTTTGTATATCATCAAATCTAGCTTCATGAGGATGATATCTCTAAAACAAATTTTCACATGCATGATGGCCACTATGATTTTATGGTCATGCCGTTTGGCCTCACTAATCCTCATTCAACATTCTAAGATTTTATGAATAAAATATTCTAACCCTACTTGTGTAAATTCATTCTAATTTTATTTGTTGATATCCTCATCTATAGTAAAACATGGTCTGAGTATCTCTAACATCTCAAGCTTTCACTACAACTTCTCTCTGATCATCATCTCTGTGCAAAATAGTCCAAATGTGCTTTTGGCCAGGATAAAGTGGAATATCTTGGTCATATTATTTCAACCCTAGCTGTTTAGGTAGATCCCAGGAAAATAGTTACCATGAACAATTGGCCTCATCCTCAGACACTTAAGAGATTCCATGGATTTTTGGGGTTGATTTGATACTATCATAAATCTATTAAGAACTATATGAGGATTGTAGCTCTACTTAAAACTATGTTGAAAAAATATATTTTTACATGGACATAAGATGCTAAGTGTGCATTTGAAGAATTAAAATAAGCTATGTGTACTACACCTGTTCTAGCTATGTTAGATTTTGCCAAGATCTTCACTATCAAGAGTGATGCTTATGAAAAAGGACTTGGTGTTGTTCTCCTCCAAGAAAGATGCCCAATTGTGTTCACCAACAAATCCCTTTATGGCAAGAATTTATTACTCTCTACTTATGAAAAAGGAAATGATGGCCATTTTACATGTAATATAGAAGTGGTATCCATACCTACTGAGGAATCATTTTGCATCAAAATTGATCACCAAAATTTGAAATATTTCCTTCAAGAATGGGTTTCTACACCATCACAATAGAAATGGGTTAGCAAACTCATGGGTTATGACTATGAGATCACTTAAAAAAAGGGTAAGGATAATATTTTGGTTGATTCTCTATCTCACATGTTTATGAACCAATCTTCCCTTTCATCTATTTCCATGCCTATTTTGAATTGGTTGGACACTGTATAACAAGGGCATGGAAATGACTCCTCTTTATCTCAAATCATTCAATAGTTGGCCACTAACCAATTTTTAGTACTAAATTATTCTTGGGATGGTGCTTCTCTATAATAGAAGGGTCATTTGGTACTTACCTAAGCACAAATCTTCATCAAGTTATATTCTATGAACTCCATGCTTCTCCATCTATAGGGTACACAGGGTTTCTCAAAACTTATGAGTAGGCATGCCATAACTTCTTTTGGAAGGGAATGCAAAAGTAAATTCAATAGATGGTGGCTAAATGTGATACCTATCAATGTAACAAGGATGAAATCACACTCATTCCTAGGTTGCTCAAACCCTTTCCCATCTTTGCCATGATTTGGATAGATATTTCTATGCATTTCATTGAGGGGATCCCTAAATCTAGAGGAAGAATAGTGATCTTGGTTTTGGTTGATCACCTCTCTAAATATAGTCATTTTTTCCCCTCAATAATCCCTATACCACCTCTAGATTTGTACAAATTTTCTTGGACCAGATTTTCCTTCTTCATGGCATTCCTTCTTCCATTGTCTTAGATCATGATGCAACCATCACCATCCATTTTTTTATAAGACTATTTTGACACCCAACTGAAGATGAGTTATGGGTATCATCCAAAAATGGATGTCCAGACTAAAATTATCAATAAATGTCTAAAAACATTCTTTCATTACTTCACCTTAGAACAAAAACACCAATGGGAAAAGTGGATTCCTCTTGCTAAATGGTGGTACAATACCTCCTATCATATTTAAATTAAAATGGCTCCTTATGAAGTAGTCTATGGTTAAGCATTGTTAGTGCTCCTTTTGTATACCCTCAATAATTCACTAATTCAAAGGTTGACATGATTATCCAAACTTGGGATCATATCCTTAGAACCCTATGGGATAATATTCATATGTCATAAAAAAGAGTGAAACAATAAGTTGATAAACACCATTCTAAGTGTACCTTTCAAGTAGGTGATATGGTTTTTCTTCACCTGTAACCATATAAACAATCCTCTGTAAAACTAAAAGGGAATCATAAGTTGGATCCCAAGTTCTATGGGCCATATAAGGTTATCCATAAGATTGGGTCAATTTTTTATAAGATGGAGTTCCCACCTTCTTCCATGAGTTCATCCAGTATTTCATGTCTCTTCTTTGAAGAAAGTTTTTCACATAAATATCAAAGTGTAGAATATTTTACCAAAAATTGATAATAAAAGATCCATACTTCTTAAACTGGAGGTAATCTTGGACAAGAACACACACTAACTTCACTCCCACTCCATCATAAAGGTATTAATTCAGTGGCATGGAATTAAACTAAAAGATGCAACATGGTGACCACTCTTTTAGAATCATCACCAATTTCGACATCTAAATTTTTGAGGAAATTTTGTTTTCAAGGAGGGAGAGGATGTTAAGAACTTATACAACCCATTCTATTTAATTTGTTAGTATATTAGTTTTTATGGGTGCATATGCTTTGTAAGTCATCCCATGAGCATTTGGTTTTATCCCACATTCATGAAAAGTAGTAGTTGTTTATATTAGATTTAGTATATAAGTAAATGTTGAGGCAAATGGAGGCATCCAAAAATCATTTTCATTGAGTTTGCTCAAAGGAGGTTTCTCCCTCAAAGTGGCCTATGATAAATATAATTACTTCAGTATTTCTACTAATCATAAAAAAAATTATTTGATACATTTTTAGTAAATTAATCTTCTATTTCATGCATTTTCATTAATTTGTTACAGGAATATCCTCTCAAAGTAAGAGCTATTTTTCATATGCTTATCCACCATTGTAATTGAGGATCAAGCTTAGGGTTTCATACTTTCTTTGGAGATACAGATCTTGTCTTGTGGATAAGTCTTTTAGAAGCATTCATAAGTTGTATAGCCGAGATCAGATTTATCCTTGTCATCCTTACATACCACCAAAACCTATTGCAAAACACCTTGGCCAAGGGAGAGATTGAGGCTCTATGGGTTCATCTTCAATGATAAATGTTCTTGAATTTTTTCCTCCTTTATAACAATAGATAGATATGCATTTTTACTTCTCTTTTATGCATTAGGATTTTATATACATTGCCATGAGTATATGTCTTATATGCATGTTTAATTTGATTATTTATTACCCTAAATTTATGCTATAAACTTTGGTGAGCACTAGATTAAAATTTAATTTACTTGTTATTAGTTTAGTAAAATATAAAAACATATGACCTAGTTAGTGTTATTGCATGATTGTGCTTGACCATAGGATTAGAACCCTCCCTAGCATTGTTTATTGTGGTTAGAGATCACCTAATTAGGTCTAGCAGATATCCATATTGGTCATATTCCAAACTATCTAATGTATCACCAATCATAAGTGTAAGTAAAATATATCTTCTTTGAGTTAGGATTGATTTATAGACATGATGCATTTCTAATTTCATACATCTACAATTAAAGAATAATTATAATTATAGTTAGGTTCTATTGAATCAATATAATATTTAGCAACATAAGCAAAAACAACATTAGTATCAACATTATATTTACAATCCTTTGAGTCAGAATCAAATAACCTTAGGGGATGTTACAATATTGGGTACATATCTCTTGTAGATCAATTTGAATATATTTGTGATCCATCTATAATTTTATGAGGATTATTAATTTAACATCAACATGAGTTATCCTAGTATCTTATATGAATATTATGCTATCTTTCATCATTTAATTACCATTCAACATACCATTATCACCAACCAACATAGCCATTATATTGACATTACACCTCCCACAAGCATCGATTGGGACTGACAAAATCACACTTTTTTGAACTGCATCCATGGTGACATATCAGGTGAATAATATCATGGGGACCAATACCACATTTATACAAAATAAAAATAATCTCCTAGTGAAACCTTTTTAGAGGCACTAGGGGAAAATCAAACTCTAAACTCAACATATTTTAGTGAAAACTTGTTTGAGGAATTAGAAGACAATCAAAGTCAAAATTCAACATTCCTTAGTGAGAACTTCTTAGAGGTGCTATGGGATAATCAAGACAACTTTATTGGTGAAAACCTCTTCAATGCACCAATAGCTTTTCACAAAAGTTTTTCATTGCTTGATGAAAACATTATTAAAGATGATATTTGTACAACTACTAGTCTATAACATAATCATATTATGTCATCTCTCAGTTCTAAACAACAAAAAATATTATGGCTCTATCGAGAGTATGTGCATAAGTCTTTGGCCCTACCATAACCAAAGTTATGTCTAATCTAAAATCAATAACATTGTGTGACTAAAATTCTTGATCTTCATTTGTTACCCAATCATTATAGATTCCATTATGAAACAATATGCCATTACCAATTTAAACCATTTATCATATGCCTATCATTATTTACCCTTATTATGCCATACTTTCATTTATAGAGGTTATGAAGACATCATGTCTAGAAGGTTGAAGGAAACATAATAAATAACCAACTAAGATCAAAACAACATTATTAAAATCCAAATAAGTAATAGTTTCTTGATAGAGAAACTATTAAGAAGGGGTGTGGGCTAGAAACTTGAATGATCGACCCTTATAGTTGTATCATATGTTGATCAAGACATGCATATCCACATCAGTGGGAAAAAATAGAAGCTTTTACCTCACCTTTTCCATTTGCCATTTTCTTTTCCATTTACCTTATCTTTCCATATGCCTTAGCTTTTGCCTCACTTTATCATTCTTTCATACTTGGCCATACATTTAAACCACACTAACTTGAAGTACTTTGGGAATTTGTAGGCAATGTTTAATTTATATTAATGTCATCTCATTCACCCCTTTGCCATGCTCACATCATTTTGTGAGCTACCTAGGCCACACTCTTGTCATTTTATCAGTTGAACCATTTGATATCTCATCATTCTCGATTGAGTTGAGATACCCAAAAAAATCCAAAAACATTAGTAAAAGATATATAATATCCTAAAAATCACAAAATCATTGTAATTGGCTTAGAATCTCCTAATGAGATATAAATTTGTCTAAATTTTCTAGGTTGGGCCATCTTATTTATTCAATTTATTTATAGTCCACCTTGGTATTTTTCCACCCATTTTTGGGAGAACTACATCAACCTTGGGTAATCAGGGACTATATAGGCAACACTTAGTTACATGGGGTAGCTTAGGTTATCTTGGTTGCACCTTATCTTTTTTTTTGACCACTTATTTATCTTAAGGATACTAGGACTCATACACTATTTCACAAGTAACAACTTGTCCTTTAGATTCCCCATCCTTATTGGAATTACCCACACTCTTGCCAATTTATGAGTCTTCATTATGTGAATTATTCACTTAAAATAGATGCATTACTACACTCTTGGATTGTCTTATGTGTTCCTCATTTTGTAAGACCATTCCCATTTCTTTTGCACAACAATCATGTTACCTTATAATCAATTTTATTCTATTCCATATCTTGAGAGAAGTACATTTGGCCTAAAGTTATTTTTTGATATTTCATCCATGAAACTCTATAGGTAGTGTCCACTTTACTAATGCATCTAGAGTTAGCTAGGTTACCCCTTATTTTTATTTGATTCCCCCGATTTTGTTTGTTTTGTGTCATTGTATCTTATAGACTATGGTTAATGTTATCATCTTGTTTATGTTATTTTTTCTTTATATCCTAGGGGAAATATTATTTTTGAATTGTCCTTGTGTTGTTGTATTAGTGTCATTGTTAATGAAAACATTTATTGTTCGTTATCCCAATTACATAATTGTTGATTTTCCCATAATGAATAATTTACATTCCATCACACTAAATTTTGAATTGTATCCATTTCTTACATATGATCAACATAAAACTAATATGTGCAAGTAAATGGTTTATCAAAAGAATACACTTATCTATGCTATAGTAGGATTTTTTAAAATAATGAATAATCCTTAGGAAAAAATCCTATTAAGGCTAGTTTTTGAAATCAACTTGATTAAATGTTGAATCCATATTTTTTTTTAATCTCTTGGTATCATGTTCATTAAGTTTCAAGAAAACAACAAATAATAGAGGATATAATGGACTAATATAAAGTATCCACCCTTAGCACTTACATTGGTTATGCCAAGTGCATACTCATAACTGTGCATGTATCTAAAAATGGATCTAAATTCCTCTACAAATTATGTCAGACCTGATGAAATCTTTCAAATCATGCTCTAAATTTTGCATTGCCAATTCTGAGATATGTTTTTCATTAACCTGCAAAAGCTTCATTATCTATTTTTTTCTAACTAAAGATCAATTCAGTGATTGTGATCTTTAGGTATAGATGGTCAAATAGCTTTATCTCATAAATGGCACTTTTTAGTTAATTGTGAGGTGATCATCATATGTAGGTATCTTTTTCTACTTAGTCAATAAAATATAAATTAATATTTATAAACCTATGTGATTACCTCAACCTTATGACACCATTACATGCAATGTGATATATAAAAAACCATGCTCTTATTACCTTGATGCCATCACTACCTAATATTAGACTAAATCAATAATCCATAGAATCTTTGTATACTTGGGTGAGATTTAAGCATAAATACAATGACACTATATTATAAAACTTGTAAATTCCTTACAATAAATAATTCATCAAACTTCATCACTTTGTGATAGAAATAATGGAAATGTGGAGTCCAAATGGATGGCTTGAGGAGTTAGGAATAGATGTCAAATTAAATAGTGATAAATATAGAATTGAATAGAGAGTGATCAATGAAAGATAAAATGATAACATTTAGTACATGGATACATGCACACATAAATCACATTGTAGCACACTATTGAATGACATCATGCAGACTAAAAGAATGAATATACATCATGCATCCTTTAAATGGTTTTTACTATGATTTTCCATGATTTTCATAATAGTCTTGA